>CM061753.1:147331356-147805487 GCA_030979885.1 Lolium multiflorum | reverse complement strand
TCGTTTCAGCTTGTGTTTTTTCAATCAACTTTTCTTATTGCCAAACATCATGCATGAATTTAGACTCAACATAATCACCTGATTTAGGAGTACTGTAAGGTTTGCTGCCTTCACTATGCACATGTACTCTTCGGAATTGCTTTATTTATCCATTACATCTGTGCTTCAGTTCTGCACAATCCGCTCTTCATTCTGTCGAATACCTTGCATGCATAGACAATTGAAACAAATCCTATTTGCGGGGCATTCACGCGTTGCTGATGCCATTAGACAAGCCCGACCAGTTCCGGCATTTCCATACCAAGGAGGAACTGGATGGACATGGACCCATGCACTGTGGGTTGTAACGGCGACTGGGTGGCATTTGTCCAGCAGGACGGGCACTTGACGATCCGCAACATATACATATCGGATACTATTATACCTCTTCCATCTCGCAAGATGCAGGAATTTCTTTGGGCCCTACTAGTGAATAGTGGCATGGCAGCCCACCATTCTTGTTTAAAATACAAAATAGATAAAAGTTTGGAACTGCTCAAAGTACGGATCGTCAGAGCCGTACAAGATGATCCCTATGGGGGCCATGGCATTACGGAGTAATACGTTGTATTTGACGAATTGATTGCTATCCTACAAGCGCCCCTAGAAAAGGAGTGGATTCTGAGAAACCCTGAATTCTTTGATAGAAGCAGCTATGTCGATGCCATAGGCATTCCTGGATATGGTACAAGTTCACACCTACATCGTGTATACGCAGTTACATATCCGTATGGAGATGTTCTAGTTTGGGAACCATATACATGTGGTGAGTCTTTGTTTTATGTCTTAACTAGTAAATGGCATGCTGCACATGTTGGACCAATTACGATTCGCAATACTGATGTATAAAAGTTGCGTTCTAAATGTTGTTCAAACTTTCAATACAACTACTAATTTGGTTATACCATCAAAATAAGTGTGAGCATACAGTTTATAAAAATGAAAAAAATTTGGAACCTTTCTTAATCACTATCAGTGGGACGTGTGATATCGATGTGAGACCTGCTCTGAATTTTCTTCATAATGGAAACATGACGGTTCTAGAAACACGTGGACAATGGTGTGGTTTTTTCACACGAATACCTCTAATCCCAACCGTTAGATTTTGGACACCAACGGGTTGGAATTGCTGCGACATGTCTTGTTAAAAACTAGTGCCTTATAGTAGTAGAAAATAGAAGATAGAAGAGAAGAGATAATTTTAGTGTAGTTCCTACTTGCTGCATTGTGGTTGATCTTTGTGCATTGCAGGGACACATGCAGCCCGCGTCTCATTGACGCCCCTGTCATTGAAGATGAAGAAGCAGAAGTGGCTGCAATTTTCGCTCAAATCGAGGGAGATGCTGTCATGGAAGATGATGAAGCAAATGTGGCTCAAAGCGATGGAGGTGCCGATGAAGATAATGATGCTGATGAAGAAGAAGAAGAATTAGAAGAAGACGAATTTGATGATGAAGAATTAGATGATGATGGTGATAATCATAATTATGAAGATGAAGATGTATTTCTTGGATTTTTTGACCAGCGCACTTGGTTCCTGGCACCAATGAGAGCAGAGTCCATTACTAGTGAATCTGATCTCGCGTGGATTCAGGTTAAAGGTTATCGGCCCATCCTCGGTCCTCCAATATTACATATGGGTAACAAGCTGAGGTCTTATCCTTTGGGTACGGTGCTACGTTTTCTTGAGATCTGCCCATACCTTGGACCCTGTAGAAGAGGCAAGGTGGGAAAGATTGAACAATTTGAAGGGGCGTTCTTTATTTCTTGGACTCAATCACCCAATTTTCATGCTACCCCCGCCAATCGACGCAGAGCCTGCAGAACCAGATTTCCAATTGTTCAAACCTGACTGTGTCTTTGCTACCCACAATCGCGCCCGTGATACATGGATATGTCCAAGGCCAAATTGGTGCAGAATGCACGTCAATGGAGGTCCTGCCATAGGCTCAAGATTGCAGTACAAAAAAGAGAAGACTGAACATAGAGCCGAAGCACCCATGTGGTTAGTCCCAACACTTCCACCTGTTTTTCCTTGAGAAATAAGAGACAGATGGTGACCTTATTTTATAGAGAAAACATAGTGTTCGTGAACTTAACCTCATGAACATTCGCAGTTCGGTTTTTGCTGAAATCAAAATTTTGCAGAGATGAGATGAAGATCTTTGTTTGAATCCCGTGCTGAACATATTTTTCACAAATTAGCTACCCGTATTATGATGAATACATGCTGGTTTGTTGTTTGGTGCAGTAGCAGACATGAAGATCTTTGTCCTGAATACCACAATGGACATCTTTTTTCTTCAAAAATTAGCTAAGCTCACGCTATTAGGCGCAAATGCCTATTAAGAGATTTGGTGCTCTTGGGCACCATTGCTCCTGCTATTTTAGAAAAAAATAAAAAAAAAATTTATTTGTTCAAAAAATTAGAAAACAAATCATGGAGTAGCTAATGAATTGTCCCTTAAACGTGCAAAATTCCCAGTTTCAAATACAAAAAATTCTGGGCTACACAAAAGTAACAAACGTGTGGATCTGGGTATGCATATTTCAAATCTCCAAATTTCAACAGATTTTGTCTTTTTGTGTAGTCTACAATATAAAGAATATCATATTAAAATTTTACACGCTTGTAAGTTACTTTATTTATTATGTCTACATTCATTTTCAGATTTTTTGAAACAAATATGTATGCTATTTGATTTTTTTTAAACAGCAGAGCACTGGTGCCCATTAGCCAAAGACACTTTTCGCAAATGCCTACAATAAAGGACGGATGGTGACCTTATTTTATAGAGAAACCATAGTGTTTGTGAAGTTAAAGTCATGAACACACGCTGTTTGGTTTTGGTGAAATCAAAATTTAGCAGAGATGAAGATCTTTGTTTGAATCGTGATGAACACATTTTTCCTAAATTAGCTACCGGTATTGTGATAATACATGCCAGTCTGTTTTTCGGTGGAGTAGCAGACATGCCGGGGATCGAAAGAAACGGCAAAATTAGCCAGAAATCAAGGGTCAAATATAAATTCGAGAAAGGAAATTCAACGATCGGTACGACATGTGGGACGTATCTTACCTTCATGGCCCCAACATTATCATTCGAAGAGGATGACATGTGGGACCCACGAACCAATATCGTTCTCGGCGTTTCTCAAAGGGGGATGAGATCGAAAAAGAAAAAGGCAAGTAGCTCGAAATCAGGTGTCCAAAAAATCCAAGAAAAGGAAGGTTTATCGCACAAAGAGGCTGACATATTGTGCAGGTTGCGCCCGGCGTCATCAACGTTCCAAAGGCGGTGGAGTTCGAAAGAAAAAGGCAAATAGCCTGTTAATTAGGGTCAAAATAAATCCAGCAAAGAGAGCTTATCGTACAAAGAGGGTGACATGTGGGACCCGAGAGGAGCGTCCTCAACGTTTCTAAGGTGGCGGGCAATGGAAAAAAGGCAAATAGCCAGAAATTAGGGGTCAAAAATAAATGCAACAATAGAAACTCTTAAGCTGTTCATAGAAGTGTGTATTGGACTGTGAGCCAGCAGGGCCCTCAACGTTTCAAAGGCGTCAGGGATCCAAAGAAAAGAACCAAGTAGTCATTAATTAGGTGTCAAAAATAAATCAAGAAAGTAAATGTTTTACTTTTCATAACTGTCATATGGGACCCATGAGCAGCGAGCGTCCTCACGTTCTAGGCGAGTTTGGGGATCGAAGTAGCGATTAATTAGGGGTCAACTATAAATCCCAGAAAAGAAATGTTTATTGTTCTTAGAGGTGACATGCTGGGAGCTATGCGCCGGCCAGCATCTCATCGTTTCAAAGCGGTCAGGGATCCAAAGAAAAAGGCAAATAACCTCGAGAAATCAGGGGTAAAAAAAAATCCAGAAAAGAAATATTATTGTTCATAGAGGCTGGCATGTGGGACCCATGAGCCAGCAGCGTCCACAATTTCAAGGCGGCACGGGATCGAAAGAAAAAGGCAAGTGACCAAAATCGAAGTAAAAATCCAAGAAAAAAAACTTTGTGTACATAGAGGATGACATCTGGGTCCCGTGAGCCAACAACTTACTCGTCGTTTCGGAGTTTTAGAGGCGGCATGAGATCGAAAGAAAAAGGAAAGTGACCAAATATCGGGAGCAAAAAATAATCCATGAAAAGAGCTTTCATTGTACATAGAGGATAACATAGGGTCCCATGTTGTAGCGGCGGTCTGAGGACGTATCAGACGGCATGAGATCGAAAGAAAAGGCAAGTGATAAATATCAGGAGCCAAAATAATCCAAGAAAGAAACTTTTATTGTACCTTTAAGAGTCGGCATGAGATTGAAAGAAAAGGCAAGTGACCAAATGTCGGGCTAAAAACCTAGAAAAGAAACTTTTATTGTACATAGAAATTATGACATGGTCCCATGACGCTGCGGCATCCTCAACGTTTCCAAAGCAGCGGGGATCAAATGAAAAGGGAAATAGCCAAAAAGCAGCGGAGGGTGAAAAAAATCGAAGAAAAGAAACTTTATTGTTCATAGTGGATGACATGTGGGACCCATGAACTGATGACATCCTCAACGTTTCCAAGCAGCGAGGGGATCGAAAGAAAAGGAAATAGCCAAAAATCAGAGCGTGAAAAATAATCAAGAAAGAAACTTTTATTTTACATAGGATGACATGTGGGTCCCATTTTGCGGCCAGCGGTCTCAATGTTTCATATGCGGCTTGAGATCAAAGAAAACGAAAGTAGCCCGAAGTGGGGAATAAAACTCCAAGAAAAGAAGGTTTTTGTACATAGAGGATGACATACGGGTCCCCCAGGCGACGAGGGGAACAAAAAAGGAAATAGCCAAAATCGGAGGGTGAAAAAATCCAAGAAAAAAGAAACTTTTAGAGTTCATAGTTCATAGAGGATGACATGCGGGTCCCATGAAACAGCAGCTTACTCAACGTTCCAAGGCGGCACAGGACAAAAAGAAAAAGGATGTACCCCTGCTGGGCCTTTTGATCAGCTCATCAAGATAAGAGATATAAATTGGGGGCTGCATGGCCATCTAGGCCTTCTAACCTGCTGGACGACTTTTGACTCGTACAATTTCAGCCCATTCCAAAACAGAAGTTTAGGAAAGAAACAAAACAAAAACAGGAGATTCATATTAGTTCGTTTATGTAAAAATAAGATTTAATTGCTCAGTTTGCAATAGCTCGGAGCGAAATACACTTTTTATTGTCTGTAAAATAATCAAGATATCACATGTTTCTTGTACGGGGAGAGTGACATCGGGGACCCATGAGCCAGTGAGCGTCGTCAAGTTTAAGGCGCGGGGATCGAAAAAAAAAAATCAAAAATCGGTGGGTAAAAAAATCGAAGAAAAGAAGCATTTATCGTTCCGAGAGGATGACATACGGGACCCATGTGGGGATGACATCCTCAACGTTTCCAAGGTGACACGGGATCAAAAAAAGGCAAAATAGCCAGAAATTAAGGAAAAAAATAACTCCAAGAAAAAGAAAGGTTTATCGTCCATAGAGTCGGACATGTGGGACCCATTAGCGAGCTTCTTCCAGCGTTCAAAGGCGGCGAGGATCAAAGAAAAAGGAAGTAGCCGAGAAATTAGGGGTAAAAATAACTCCAACAATGGAAACTTTTATTGTTCATAGAGGATGACATGGGGACCCATGAGAGCCAGCGGCTTCCTCAACGTTTCAAAGGCGGCATGGGATCGAAAGAAAAGGCAAGTGACCAAATATAGGAGCCAAAAATAATCCAAGAAAGAAACTTTATTGTACATAGAGGATGACATACGGGTCCCATTTAGCGACCCGGCGGTATCAGATTTGAGATGCGGCGAGGAGGGTCTCCGAAAGAAAAAAGGCAAGTGACCAAATATCGGGAGCCAAAAAAAATCAAGAAAAAGAAGATTTTATAGTACATAGAGGATGACATGCGGGTCCCATTTAGCAGCGGCGGTATCACCGTTTGGGAGGCGGCGGGGATCGAAAGAAAAAGGCAAGTGACCAAATATGAGGTGCCAAAAATAATCAAAGAAAGAAAGTTTTCAACGTTTCAAGGAGAGGATCAAAAGAAAAAGGAAGTAGCCAGAAATTAGGGGGGCAAAAATAACTCCAAGAAAGGAAACTTTTATTGTTCGTGAGGATGACATGGGGGACCCTTGAGCCAACAGCTTACTCAGAGGCTGCGTGAGATCGAAAGAAAAAAACGCAAGTGACCAAATATGAGGTGCCAAAAATAATCAGATTTATTGTACATAGAGGATGACATGCGGGTCCCATTTTACAACAACGGTCTCAATGTTTGAAATGCGGCTTGAGATCAAAGAAAAGAAAGTAGCTAGAAGTAGGGGGTCAAAAAAAAATCCAAGAAAAGAAAGTTGATGGACATAGAGGTTGACATGCGGGTCCCATGTGCCGGCAACTTACTCAGCGTTTCAAAGGGGCAGGGATCAAAAGTAAAAGGCAAGTGACGAAATATCATAGCAAAAAATCGGAGGGTGAAAAAATCCAAAGAAAACAAACTTTTCTAGCACATAGAGGATGACATGCGGGTCCCATGAGCCGACGGGTTCCTCCAACGTTTCAAACGTGGCATGAGATCGAAAGAAAAACAGGCATGACGAAATATCGGGAGCCAAAAATAATTCAAGAAAAGAAGCAGTTGTACATAGAGGATGACATGCGGGTCCCCATTTGCAGCAGCTTACTCAACGTTCCAAGGCGGCGAGGGCATCAAAAGAAAAAGGAAATAGACAAAATCAGAGAGTGAAAAAACCATAGAAAATAAACTTTATAGCACATAGAGGATGACATGCGGGTCCCACGAGCCAGCAGGTTCCTCAAAGTTTCAAACGTGGCATGAGATCGAGAGAAAAAGGCAAGCGAAAGTGACCAAATATCAGAGGCAAAAAATAATCCAAGAAAAGAAAGTTTATTGTACGTAGAGGATGACATGCGGGTCCCATTTTGCAGCAGCGGTATCACCGTTTGGGAGGCTGCACGGGATCGAAAGAAAAAGGCAAGTGACCAAATATCAGGGGAGCTAAAAATAATCCAAGAAAAGAAATTTTATTGTACGTAGAGGATGACATGCGGGTCCCATTTTGCGGCAGCGGTCTCAACGTTTCCAAGGCGGCACGGGACCAAAGAAAAATGAAGTAGCCCGACAGAAATCAGGGGTGAAAAAATCCAAGAAAGAAAGATTTCAATTGGAGAACAATACGGACATACGGAAGCTCGAACTATCACCTTGGCCTTTTTATTTCGTACAATTTCATTGCTTTCCAAAACAGGAAAGTTGAATTTCTAAAAAACAGGAAAGTCCTATGCTTCGCAAAGAAAAAGACAAAAAAACAAGGAGATTCAACATATAAGTTTGTTTATGTAAAAATAAAGATTTAATTATCTGTTTGAAATAGCTCAGAGCGCAATACATTGTTTATTGTCTGCAAAATAATCAAGATATCATATGTTTCTTGTACGGGAGGCTGACATCGGGGACCCATGAGCCAACAGCGTCGTCAGCGTTTTAAAGGCGGCAGAGGGATGGAAAGAAAAATAAACCAAAAATCTGTTGGTAAAAAATCCAGAAAAAGAAACATTTTCGTTCCTGAGAGGATAACATACGGGACCCATGAGCCAGCAGCATCCTCGGCGTTTATTGTTCATAGAGGTTGACATGTGGGACCGGTGACAGCCGCGTCCTCAACGTTTTAAAGGCTGCGGTGATCGAAAGAAAAAATAAGCCAAAAAATCGTTTGGTCGACAAAATCCAAGAAAATATAAACATTCTGGTTACGAGAGGATGACATGCGGGACCCATGAGGCGGCAGCATCCTCAACGATTCCACGCGGGGGAAATATCCGAGAAATTAATGAGGGTTCAAAATAAATCCATCAAAGGAAACTTTTATTGTTCATAGAGGATGACATGTGGGGCCAGAGCACGCCCTTGACGCCTCATCGTTTCAGAGGGGGCGGGAGATCAAAAGAAAAAGGCAAATAGCGAGAAATTAGGGGTAAAAAATTGCTCCAAGAAAGGAAACTTTTATTGTTCGTAGAGGATGACATGCGGGACCCTTAAGGCGAAAGCACTCCAACGTTTCAAAGGCGGCATGAGATCGAAAAGAAAAGACCGTGACAAAATATCGAGGAGCCAAAGATAATCAGAAAAACTTTTATTGTGCGTAGAGGATGACATGCGGGTCCCATTTAAAAGCACGGTCTGAGCGTTTCAAATGCGGCTTGAGATCAAAGAAAAAAGAAAGTTGATTGTACATAGAGGATGACATGCGGGTCCCATGAGTCAGCAGCTTACTCAACGATTCCAAAGCGACAGGGGATCAAAAGAAAAAGGAAATAGCCAAAAATCGAGGTGAAAAAACCAAGAAAATGAACTTTTATAGTACATAGAGGATGACATGCGGGTCCCATGAGCCTCCAGGTTCCTCAACGTTTCAAACGTGGCATGAGATCGAAAGAAAAAGGCAAGTGACCAAATATCAGGAGCCAAAAATAATTCAAGAAAAGAAACATGATTTACATAGAGGATGACATGCGGGTCCCATTTAGTAGCAGCAATATCACTGTTTGAGAGGCAGCAGGTGATCAAAGAAAAAGTCAAGTGACCAAATATGAGGTGCCAAAAAATCCAAGAAAGAAAGTTTTATAGTACATAGAGGATGACATGCGGGTCCCATTTAACGCGGCAAGCGGTATCACCGTTTGAGGCGGGGGGATCGAAAGAAAAGGTAAGTGACCAAATATGAGGTGCCAAAAATAATCCGGAAAGAAAGTTTTTATAGTACATAGAAAGGATGACATCGGGTCCGGTTAGCAGCGGTATCACCGTTTTAGAGGAGGCGGGGGATCGAAAGAAAAAAGGCAAGTGAAAAAATATGAGGAGCCAAAAATAATTCAAGAAAGAAAGTTTTATAGTACATAGAGGATGACATGCGGGTCCCATTTAGCGAGCGGTATCAGCATTTGAGAGGCGGCAGGGGGATCGAAAGAAAAATCAAGTGACCAAATATAAGGTGCCAAAAAAAATCTAAGAAAAAGAAAGTTTTATAGTACATAGAGGATGACATGCGGGTCCATTTACTTGTGTGGTATCAGCATTTTGAAGCGGTAATTGATCGAAAGAAAAGTCAAGTGACCAAATATGAGGTTATAAAAAAAATCCAAAGAAAGAAAAGTTTTATAGTATAGAGGATGACATGCGGGTCCCATTTAACGACGGCGAGTATGCTGTTTGAGAGGCGGCAGTTGATCGAAAGAAAAAGGCAAGTGAAAAAATATCGGGGAGCCAAAAATAATTCAGAAAAGAAAGTTTTATAGTACATAGAGGATGACATGCGGGTCCAGTTCGCGACGCTGACATCCACCGTTTGAGGCGCGAGGATCGAAGAAAAAGGCAAAAGTGACCAAATTTGAGTGCCAAAAAAATCCAGGGAAAGAAAGTTTTATAGTACATAGAGGATGACATGCGGGTCCAGTTAGCAACAGCGGTATCACCGTTTGAGAGGCGGCGGGGGATGGAAAGAAAAAATAAGGACCAAGTGAAATTATAAAAATAATCCGGGAAAAGAAAGTTTTATAGTACATAGAGGATGACATGCGCGGGTCAGGTTAAGCGACGGTATCCCCGTTTGAGAGGCGGCGGGGATCGAAAGAAAAAGGCAAGTGACCAAATTTGAGGTGCCAAAAATAATCCGGGGAAAAGTTTTATAGTACATAGAGGATGACATGCGGGTCCAGTTAGCAGCAGCGGTATTTTGAGAGGCGGGAGGGGATCGAAAGAAAAGGCAAGTGACCAAATTTGAGGTGCCAAAAAAACTCCAAGAAAAGTTGATTGCACATAGAGGATGACATGCGGGTCCCATTTAACGGCGACGGTCTCCAACGTTTCCAAGGCGGCAAGGGATCAAAGAAAAAGGGAAGTAGCCAGAAATCAGGAAAAAAAATCCCAGAATAGAAAGAATTTTGGTTCATAGAGGATGACATGCGGGACCCATGATCTGCATCATCAACGGGCATGATCGGAGAACGTTGAACGAGATGGCGCGATGTAGAAAAAAAACAATGCAGAGAGGCTGCCATCTGGGCCCTACATCCCCCGGCGGTGCGGATTTGCGTTGACTCGGCGGCGAACCCGAGATTTCGAGATGCACCACGTCCCGGGCCACCATACGCCACGTTTTGGCCGCTTTCGTCGGGCTAGGTGGCCTCAAAAACGAGAAAAAAAAAGTTTTGACATGCACCACGAAGGGACCAAAATCGTCGGCCATGGTACACCAGCAACCACGGCGCGACTTCAACTTCGTCGGCCATGGCAACTTTTCTTGTAGTGTACACCGCCCTCTCCTCCACCGTCATCTGTTTCTTTGGATCCCTAGCCTTCTATTTACGGCTTGGGTTGGGGAGGAAGGGGACCGCGTTGGAGTGGCATGGTCGACATCCATCATAGGCAAGGGTTTGGCACCGGCAAATTTCGACTTTTTTGGTGGCAAGAGAGAAAGTGGCTTATGTGCCAATGGCGGGAGAGCCATGTAGGCGTGCTTGCTACTTGTGCCGACGCATTTCGAGCCTAATTTAAATCGCGAATGTGTTGAGACGGACAAAACGTAACTTTATGTCAGACTGTCCGAATGGAGTTTTGACCATTTTATGTTCCCAGGGGCTGAAACAGACCCCGTTTAGTCGTTCCCTTAGGGCATGGCCAATGGTATGCCTCAACATACCGCTCCATAGGACCACGTAGATTCGGCTATCTGAAGCTGGAAAAATAGTAGCCCCCTAAAAAAATTGTAACTTGAAGAGGAGGTCACTTCTCCACAAGAAAAAGGCAATAAAGAGAGCTAAAAGAGAGAGAGACAAAAAAGATGCAATAGAGATGGTCCTATGTACTTTGTTGAGTTCATCAATAATTGTTGGTTTTGGGTGTAAAAATACTACCTCCATTTCGATGAATAAGAGGCACACGCGTTTATAACACAAACTTTACCGAAAAAATTGAACAACCAAATCTTGATTAAACTGTAGGTAATTAGTATCGTTGGATTCGTATCGAAAAATGCTTTCTAATGATGCAAATTTTATCAGCAATCTTTAGATATTTTGTGTAATTCTTAGTCAAAGAAAAAAAAAACACAAAACGAATGCCTTATTAATTGGAACGGAGCGAGTATTATCTATGGCTCCATTTGTCCATACGGTGGTTATAGTAGAGCGACGTAAACATAGTGCTTTCATTGTTTGTGCAGACTACATCCTGTGCAGTGACTGTATCCAGTATGCCCAAAGTAGTTGGAGGGCCCTGGGTGCGAGTGATAAATGCGAAAGATGCCATGTCTCATGGGGTAGGCATGCATTTGCCATTGGGAAGAGCAAGTGCTAGAGTGAGGTGAGACTCTTGAGAGGGTGACTCCATGGCTGTTGGATAGAGAGCTGGCAAGAATTAATGGCCAGAATGTCGTGCACCACATGAAGACGAAGGAAGAAGAGGTCAAAACGGAGGCGCTCCTTGTGATTTTCCAATCCATAGTCACAAGTCCCTCTTCATGCAGCCAGATCCAACCTTTATTTTTCTGTGGTAGCAGCTCCTTGGCTGGCTCACACTAGGAGCTGTCAGTGAGTGAGTGGCAAGTTTGGTGAAATGGCTTTAAGATTATCATTGAGTGATGTTATGGATTATTTCACCAATGAGAGAAAACCTTATACTACCTACAAACCCCTGTAGTTTCTGTCTAGCATTGATTATGATAATTGCATGTCTGAACTCTGAACATTTACGAGTACCATCCAGCCGTGGTCACACTTCTACAGCTTGCACCTACTTCTGAAACGAAACCACTTGCACCGCAACTTCAGAACAAGAAACAACAGTAGTATTAGTAGTTCCTCTAGTTCGTAGCTATGCATCGTTTCTTCCATGAAAACTTTATCGTTTCGTTGAGCAATCAGTATCCGAATTTGTTTAAAAGATACAGGAAGGAGCATGTAGATTGCTGTCAAGTGATCCATTTCATCAATGTACAGATTTGATTTTATGAATCTATAGATATGCTTGCAAGGTAGCAAGGTAGGCTCATGGAAACTTAAAGACATCATCAGTAGATCATGCAAACAACGTTGTCAAAGAAAATAAGAGAGGTTCTTGTACAGGACCGCCCGACAAAAGCTGGTCAAAACCCAAGATCCCTTGGCTACTTTCGCTAAAGGCTCACCGTGTCATGATGTTTGCAAAGTAAAACAGTGACAAAGCAAAGCAGTTTTGTGGTCACTAATCTAGGTCAGCACATTGTCATCCTGACGTCATGCTAGGTAGCGAATCTGCGTGCGTGTCTATCTGTCGTGCTGACACAAACACCATCGTCGAACTTCCTGGAAAGTGTCACGGTATAGATAGCTCAAATTAGAATGATGTCGAATGCTAATCCCAACCTATACGATTTGCTCCTCCAGAATAATCACTGGAAGATTGGCCAATCCTTGTAGCACTCAAACTCCCCAGACAAGCTTGAGGAGTATGCCATCATCTTTGTTCTTTTCAGGCATGCTGATTGATCCTTTTCCAGAAACCACATAAAAAGAATATTGCAGTTTAGATGCAAAATCTGTTGTGGCTTCAGTTCCACTTGGCAATCCAAAAGGCCCAACATCCTCAATGGATGCTGCAAAGCACATGATGAACCCTGCATTTTCCATGCCTCCTGTTTGGCTTTAGCAGGAAGAGATACCGAAGAAGGAAGTCTACCTAGTTACTATTTGACAATCTCCAGCATCTTTCTGTTGGTGCGCCAAGGTCGTCAGAGACTAGTGCTTGCTATAATTGCCTTTATCCCATTATCTCTCTCTGACCCTTTCACCTACCATTTGTTTGGTCTGGCTGGTCCTAGGGCATGTCTAGTCCGATCCATTTGGAATGTGTCCGTTTTAGTTTGTTTGGATTGGACCATGGATATAAAGGTCGAAAGAATTAAAACACCCATCCGTTTACGTTAGGTAGCCCAACAGAGCGTGGCAAATTTTTTTTTTTTTACTATCATCATCACCGGGGGATTGTGATTAGCGTCCCATCATCACTACCGCCTGTGATTACCGTTCCCCGCACTCGGCCTGGCCATTCCCGCGCACAGGAATGATAGGGCGCATGCCATTCCCACCCTCGCCTACCTTATAAATGGACGCACCGCCGGTACGAAAGGTAAAACCCTAGATAGAACCAATGACAGAGGACAACAAGATCTGGATCCGGCTCAACAAGATGGTCGCAAGGGCGCATTCAAGGCAGAGGAGACCGTCGTGCACGCTCGCTACGGCGATTTCTACGGGTCATAAGTCGATGACATGGGGAGGAGGCAGAGGCCGCGGTGGTGGTGGCGTCGTCGTTGCCAAAAAGCTGGATTGGGCGACGCAGGAGGTGGAAGACACGGAGCGCGCCGAGGAGCAGGGCGAGGTGCTGCTCCGCGAGACGCTGATCTCAACGCATATGCACGCCGATGCTGGCATCCTCTAGGCGCAGCCGACGCCGACGTGACGGAGGCCCATGATATGCTGGGGGAGGCCTGGTTGCAGCTCCGGCAGTCGCAAGAGAACCTGTGCGGCATCACATCAGGGGTTTAGCCCCTGACGGCCAACGAAATTCGGGACAACTTCGGGTATGGCGGAAAGGGGGTGATCGACGACAGTGAGTAGATACGGCTGCCGGTAGATTAGAATAATAAAATTATGTAACCATCCATATAAAGATGATCATTTTAGCCAACTAATATTAATGAGTCTAAATTTGGGTCATGAATGGATCACCGCTGAACAGCTAAGTCCATTTATGGTTTGGCTGCTAGACTAAGGTCTTTCACTAACTTTGTCCGCGTGGACATAAACAAACATACGTGATTCGTTTACGCCGGGCTGCTAGGCTAAGGTTTTCCACAAACTTTGTTCACGTGGACCAAAATAAATAGACGTGGTCCATTTCCGTCGGGCCACCCATGTAGATGCCTTAGGATCCTGAGAAATTATGAATCATAAGCCATGGTCCAAAAGGTTTGCTCTTTAAAGCTTATATAGTTGGAAATTAAACAGAACCATGCTTAAATTAACACATTCCACGGACAAATAGCTGTTCCTTTACAAGATCTCAGTTCACATTGCTTGTTTTTCTACAAGACGAGCACTCTCTGGATCTCTTTCAGCCAATTTATTTGACTTGCAATCTGCAGAAGCTGTGCATTTGTGGTTTCCCTGCCAAATTATTGATCAAGCATAGGCCATGTGCTGTCTTCTGTTGATGTTAGCATGGCTGCTTCTTCTCGGTGTTCTTTTCTCAACAGAAATTTGCTCTTGGCGGGGGAAAGCTACTCTTGAACGAGAAAAGGGAGACAAGGCAGATTCGGAGAAGCTTGTGAGTAGGGATGGCCGGATGGCAATGGAGATCTCTGGTACATATAGTTAATTTGCAGCAGCATTCTTTATTTACCACCAAGCTATTCACAGTAGTACTTGTTTTTAGTTATACATATGCGGCTGTGTGAATGGCCGGATGTAGAGGCCAGGACAGTTCCATTTTCCATTCTCTAAGAAAACATAAACATGGGTGGCTACCTCTTCAGCGCATGGAGAACCGAGACCTATTTACAGGTCTATACACGGTTGAAGGATACGGCGAGGGATACTTTTTTCCTACATGGGTGGCAGCATAGTCTACGGATTGAAGCCCCACCCACATCTTAGACGTTATATGATTCATCGTTGCGATATGTATTCCGCCTAGTTTTTTAGTTTTGATATCTTTTGGACTTAAGACTCATAAACGGCTGTGTGCATCCTAGTTATGCAGAGACCGGATGTAATTGCTTCTCAAAAAGTAATAAAGCATCCTTTATCGAAAAAAAGAAAACATAAACATATGCATCCGAATTTTAATAAATTTAAAACATCTTTTACAAGATGGAGGACGTATAAACTCACTGCCTCATCACGTACCTGTATGCTAGCATCGCCACCACTCGGCTTGGATTAAAAATGGGAACGGAGGGGTATGAAACTTTGCCAATGTCTCTCGGAAGTGTTCCAAAATTTTGGTCCTGAACTGCGGACAGAAAGAGAAACATCCGCACGGGGAAATGGCCCCGTTACCGTCCGTGTGACCGTGTGTGATGTACCGATGAAAGCGATGTGCTGCTACCACGTACAGTTATAGTGCGCTTGTCTTCTGATTTAGACATGGAAGAACCGGTACCACGTGAATAATGGTGCAGCTGTCCTGCATGAAGTAGTAGGAATTGTTGTGGTTGTTGGACTTTAAGCATGTGCAGTGCAAGCAATAGTGGTAGCGTGGTCCTCTTGCACAATTACTCTCTCCGCTTATGGAAATGTACATTTGCTTCTTCCTCGCGGCTGTTTTTGTGTCGAAGTAGCAAGAGCAACTCTAGTAGATGATTTATTTCTCGGCACGTAAACTCGCTAGTAAGAAACACGGTAAACGCGAAACGTTGGAAATTTTCGATAATTTCGATAACAAAAACGACTGTTTCACAAATTTAACAGCATAGTTCGCAAATAAAACGATCTACAATTAGTGCAAAACAAGTTTTTTACGCACTCATCAACTAGCACGACATACAAGGAAGATCAAGCATGGCTGATGTCGCCGATAGCACACCACCGACGCCGCCGGTCATCGTAGCCGAAGAACCACGTCCTCCACCTCCACATCCACCTCCAGCCGCCGTAGCCGAATCAGCGGCACAGGTTTGCATCCTCCATGTAATGATCTCAAGCCTCCTAATATGCTACCATTCTTTAGTGAACTCATCAATGGTGGAAGGATCCATCATCATCGTCCTATTCACTTCGACAATAAGAACATTCAACGCCTTCTTCTCAAGTGCTAGCTTTCTGTTTCCGACTCACAAATTGCTTGCTACCTTCCTTGCTTCATCTCATTCTTCTTGTCGGTCATGATAGCCTTGGCTTCCGAATTCTTGAGCGTCATGCTTTCCTTTGACTTCACAAACTCATCGATCGTGGATGCTAAGTTTGTCGCATTTGCTTCAAGCTTGATCCTCTCTTTTGCCTTCTTGTTTCCTTTCGGCTTCCCCTTGTTTCTACCTTCTTCTTCATCACTTTCATCATCCAAAAGAAGCAAGGCTCCCTTCTATGGTGGTGCCTATTGGTCCCTCAGTTTCCAATTCTCCATATTCTCTAGTAGCTTCCAACAATGTTTTAGGGTGAATGATCTTCCCTTGGAGGACGTCATCGCTCTAAACCTCTCCATGGCAATCCTTTCCTACAACCACATCCGAAAATGCAACATCATTATGCAATGCACATACTAACACAATCACAAAACCTCCAATATGCAATGAACTTACATAGTCATCGATAGAGATGCCCCTTGGAGGCATTGCGGACTTGCTCCATTGCTCCACTCCATCGGCTACAAGACGCCTCGACCACATCCACCTCCAGCCGCCGTAGCCGAATCAGCAACACGGGTTTGCATCCTCCTCGTAATGATCTCAAGCCTCTTCATATGCTACCATTCTTTAGTGAACTCATCAATGGTGGAAGGATCCATCATCATCGCCATATTCACTTCGGCAATGAGACCATTCAACGCCTTCTTCTCCTCAAGTGCTAGATTTCTCTCTTCCAACTCACGAATTGCTTGCCACCTTCCTTGCTTCATCTCATTCTTCTTGTCGTCACGATAGCCTTGGCTTCCGAAGTCTTGAGCGTCATGCTTTCCTTTGACTTCACGAACTCATCGATCGTGGATGCTAAGTTTGTCGCATCCGCTTAAAGCTTCATCCTCTCTTTTGCCTTCTTGTTTCCTTCCAGCTTCTCCATATGCTCTAGTAGCTTCCAACAGTGTTTTAGGGTGAATGATCTTCCCTTGGAGGATGCCATCGCTCTATACCTCTCCATGGCAATCCTTTCCTACAACCACATCCCAAAATGTAACATCACTATGCAATGCACACACTAACACAATCACGAAACCTCCAATATACAATGAACTTACATAGTCATCGATAGAGACGCCACTTGGAGGCATTGCGGACTTGCTCCATTGCTCCACTCCATCGGCTACAAGACGCCGTGATCACATCCCATCGGCCTTGTAGGGATCGATAGGAACGAGTCACCGGCATTTTGACACGAAGCATGAGGTGGAAGAATTTCTCTTCGATTCGCTGCCAATAGCGCTTGCCGGTTTGGTCCGTGCCGTGGATAGCGTCCATGAACACTTGCGACCACGCTCGGACCAAGCAAGTGTCTTCGACTTCAGAGTAGTTGATAACTCTCCTTTTATTTCCCTTCACCGCCTCACTGAAGGCCGCATCGTCAACCTCTTCCAACGCGTCTTGTCCATATGCGTCGCCATCCTCCATCTCTTCGACGTCCTCGTCCTCTTTGTTACCACCTTCGATGTCGTACGCAACAATGGGCGGCTCCGTAATATTCACCGAGGAATTGTTTAGAATTTCCATGAACGGCAGTAGAACATCGTGCGGATTGGCCTTGTCATACACCTGCGGCATTCCGCCGAACATGTTGGAGGCGCCGTCGCAGTCGCGGGAGCGGGAAGCGAGGGAGTTGAATGTTCCGTCCCGCCAAAATGAGATGTGTGGTGCAGGTCACACTCGGTTCGTCCACGCAAACCGTGTATTTACAGTTTGGGCGGAGAATTTTTAAGAGCCTTGTACATTTTTTCGGTTCGCGTTGGTATACGAGATCTGGGATCTGATCAACACGCGAAATCGGACGAAAACTTTAAACGAGCAGTTATTTTACGGTTTTGGCGATGTTAGGGTATCGGATCCGCTAGAGTTGCTTTAATGCCGTGCATGAAAAAATCATGCAAAATCATTTAGATGATTTTAGACAAAAAAGTTTTACCCTCAACTAAAGTTCACCTAGAATATTTCTTTTTAAAAACTTTAGACTCTATTTCTAATGCATATCATTGTGGAAGGTGTGAGGTGATGATTGAAACTCAAAAAGTATGTGGATGGCGACAAGGAATGTAACAGATGGTGGAGAGAATGAGGAACATGATCATCAATGACACTCTTCGATATATACATATTTTATTGTACCACACCGAGTTAACATGCCCGTCACAGCTAAGAAAACATGCAAAAATGTTAAGATGGCATAAAACCATGTCCAAAATTTTCTAAATGTGGTAACATGAATCACAAATGGATAATATTAGAGTAAAAAAGTGAAAATTACCGAAGAAAAGAAAGGAAAATGAAGGGCAGATTTTGGGTCCATTAATACATGCAACTAAATAATAGGCTTCGATTTATGCATTCATGCGGTGCTTAACAATGCAGATACTACGTCCATCCTAAAGTTTAAGCCTTATATTATTTTTAGAAAGTCAAACCATGTCAAATTTAATTAAGTTTTTACCAAAAATCATTAACATGTAAAATACAAATTCAATATCATTAGATAGATATATAAAATATATTTTTATATAGTATCTATAAAGTATTATATTTATTGATAGATTACTGTAAAAGTTTAATCAAACTTTATTTGGTTTGATTTAAAAAAAAACAGCCTTAGGCTTTAGGATGAAGGTAGTAGTAACCAATAAAATGCACATTGTACCATCAAGCCAAATCAAACCAGGCTCTTTTAACTTGAAACATAAACTTCACCAATATTATATGAAAATATTATTTTCGAAAACCTACTATCAGAATCTTTGTTCTAATATGAATTCCATTGCATAACCTTTTACAACACATTGCCTATGTTTTGTTGATCGAAATCATGGTGAATGTTGACCTTGAAAAGAGCATCGAAATATGAGTACAGGCTTCGTCAAATTTTGTAAATTTTAACTTTACCAAAATCTAAAACGCAGGTTTCTTTTTAGGACGTTGCTACGTAGTGCCATAGCACCGGTTAGTCTACCGGAGTGTCCCCCCTGTCCGGAGGACAAACTTTCCTGAAATAGCAAAACTTTCCCGAAATAGCATGTGGTCCCATCCAGGAAAAAGCATGTGGACCACCTGTCGCGTTCACACGCGTGGACCACGATCACGTGCCCCAAACCCACCGAAACTACATCTTCCAGGCAAAAATTACATCCCAATACAAAGCTATCTCCAGAACCATCGAGCAGTACTGGGAGACAGCTATCTCCAGAAACCCTACCTCTGTTCCTCCTTCCTCCTTCCTCCCTCCTCCTCTCCTCCTCCAGCCGCCATTGACCAAGAGTTCCATGGCTGGAACATAAACGAAAAGTACATCTCCAGCTCTCCAGGAACAACAAAATCTTAGAACTGACTCCTACCTTCTTCAGGACGAAGAAACAGGTAACAGATCCTTCTTCAGATGTCTCTTCTACCCCCAATCCTAGCTTCTGACATACTTTTCTTACATCTATGGAAGCATAATTAAAAATCTATCTAGAGGAACCTCGATTTCTTACATTAACCCAGGGATTTGTGATGAATTCATGAAAATACAGACTAACACTTTGACCTGCACCATGATATTCTTACATCTGTAACACCAGATCTGTAAGAACTACTGTTTTGTAACATGAACTAGAGCTCAGGAAGAACATGGGCAAGAGAAAAAACATGGCATTCATGACTGGAAACACATACACAAAGAGAAAATCAGTACATGGAACCATAAACTGACATGCAAATTCAGTACAGGTTTCCTTGCACACATTCAGTAGAGGTTTAGCAAAAAGGCATAAACTGACATGCAAACTCTGAATGAAAAGCATAGTTTTCATGTCAACTAGGACAGCTGAATCATGTCTAGAGCAAGTACTTGCACCTGATTGACTAGGTTCAGATTTGTTCAGCACTGACTAGAACTGTGCATGTAACATTGCAGCAAAAGAAAACATGATTGAAACCCTCAGGAACCACATGGATATTGCGAAAAGTTGGTGCCTTTGCATTGCAAGGATCCATGTAACTTCCAGTTGAACGTCCATCTTGGAGACATGTAGAAACTTTGTGTGAAAGCAAAAGAAGAATATGGAGGAACCTCGTAGCACAGTAGTAGCAGCATGTACTTTCCATGATAGTTTCCCTGCCACTTCCTGTGATAAAAAGAAAGAAATTTGTTAGTTTGAATTAACTTATCATTGAGCTATGTAAAAAAAAGTATAAGAAATGTACTTTTGCGATAATGAACTTGAAAACATCAACCAACAGTCATTTTGTTTGCAAATCTGAGTATGCCACATTCTATGTCAGCTATGGCCATATTTTCATGGTTTTTTTTACATGTACTTGTTGCTTTTTTTTTGCTAATTACAATGCATCTTCTTAACTAGTTATGGATGGAAGTTATTCTGCTGGAGGACTGGATCTTAATGAACCAACAAATGAAGAGCATATGCAAGAAGAAGATATGTCAGGCAGCAAGTCAAACAACCCAGATGTAACAAAAAGTTCTGAACATAGCAAGCTTGCAAGTGCGAGCAATACAGGTGCATCCGCTGACACAGATACTCAAACAGGTCAAACACTTTCAACTGATGATTCAGGAGAAGAAGATGATGATGATGAGGTGCAGTCAACACCATGCAGCCAAGGTGATGTCCAAACACCTTTCCAAGGCATGATGTTTGATTCATGGGATCAAGCGAAGATGCACTACAACAGATATGCTAAAATGGTTGGGTTTTCAATCAAGTGCAGCACATCAAAGAACTCTACTCTAGATGGACAGAAGGACAAGCAGTTGTTTGTTTGCAATAAGAGTGGAAAAAATACAGACATAAATGAACTTGAAGCTCCACCTGTTAGGCAAAGGAACCGTAGCATCACTAAGAAAACGGAATGCAAGGCTAGGCTATGAATAACGAGGAGAGGCAAGAAGTGGCATGTAACATATTTCATACAGGAGCACAATCACAGGTTGATTAAAAAGTTCTCCCTGAAGAAGTACTTGAGGTCTCATAAGGGCATCCCTAAGGAAGAAAAAGATTTTGTCAAGCTTTTGCACAAGGTCAATCTATCTGCTGGTAGGGTCATACGTATTATGGGACAAGTGTATGGTGGTCTTGCAAATGTACCATATGATAGCAAGGACGTGAGCAATTACAAGGCTAAAATCGATGAAGAACACGCCCACAAAGACATGTCAATGCTGCTTGCTCACTTTGCCAGAATGAAGAAGGAAGATTCCGACTTCTACTTCAACTTACATACAGATCATGCAGACAAGGTTGACCGCATCTTCTGGGTAGATGGACCAGCAATGGCTGCATACAAGAACTACAATGATTGTCTATCATTTGACACCACGTACATCACAAACATGTACAATATGCCGTTTGCCCCATTCATTGGGATAAATAGGTACTGTCAAACAATTCAGCTAGGTTGTGGTTTCCTAAAGAACGAGAATATTGAGAGTTTTGAGTGGTTGTTCAAGGAGTTTCTTGAAGCTATGGGTGGTGTCCAGCCAGATAACTTCATAACTGACCAAGATGCGGCAATGAGATGTGCAATTCTCTCATCATTACCACTTTGTTGTCACAGAAACTGTAGGTGGCACATTATGCAAAATGCACAGGCTGTGTTGGGCAACTTCTTGTCAAAACATGAGGAGCTAAGGCAGGAGTTGAATGCAATTATTGACTACAGCATGTCTATTGAAGAGTTTGAAAGTAGATGGACAGAAATGATTTTCCAGCATGATGTGGCGGACAACACACATCTTAGTGATTTACATAATATTAGAGCCACTTTTGTCCCTCCTACTTCAAGGATCGTTTCTTCCCATTCCTACAAACTACTGCCCGTAGCGAGGGGTTTAATGCAGTATTGAAAAGTTACGTTGACCCATACAACAACCTGCACCATTTCTTCGAGCAGTACTTGAAGTTACAGGAAAAAATAGATGTAGCAGAGGATTCAGTTGAGTTTAAAGATGAGGATAAAACTGTTAGAGTCTGGGGAGATTACCCTTTGGAAGAGCACGCTTTCAAAGTGTATACGCTGCCAATATACCTCCGTTTCAGGGCTGTGCTTCGGAAAGTGACGTCATACAATGTGCAGCAAATTGGTGGCCAAACTTATGTGGTTATGCCAATTAAAACCAATGTTTATGGCTATGGCGATAAAAGCTATAAGGTTGAAGCTAACTTGGATGCCGAAACTTACATCTGCGAGTGTTGCAAAATCAGTAGGGATGGGTTGTTGTGCTGCCATATATTTAGAGTAATGGTGAAGTTAAGTGCTACTGACTACATTCCAGAACGGTACATTCTCCCCAGGTGGAGGAAACCGGAGGAAACAATTGTGCAGCAGAAAATGGAGTTACCTCAGGTGCCAACATATAGGAAGATGAATAACAAGGAAAGGCAGCAGCTACGTTATGGGACTCTTTGCAATGAATACTCGAGAGTAGCAAAAATTGCATCTACATCTGACAAAGGAAAGGCTTTGGCGGATAAATATATGCTAGCTTTGGAGAAAGAGTTGCTAGAGATGAAAGCTACAGAATCTGCAAAACGGAAGAATAGGAAAAAAGCAACTACAACTCATGTTGAGGAACAAGAAGGAGAAAATTTAGGTGATTCTGGGCAAGGTAGTTCTTCAAAGTTCGATCATGTTGAGGACCCGGTGTACATTGCAAAACAAGGTCGCCCAACAGAAAAAAGAAAACAATCTGGGCTCCATTTGAACCCTTCAAAGGCTGTCAAGTGCAGTGTGTGTGGCTCTATTCGACATACGGCAGCAACATGCAAAGATAAGATCACCCCTGAGAAGGAGGCAAAGGAAATCGACTTCTTCCGTGACATGGTTTAGTTGTGCTGTAAGATAGGATCACCCCTGGACCGGATGCAAAAAAGAAAAAACAATGTCGAAAAGTTCATGCTTTAGTTGTAATAAATTTGCCATATGGTGCACTGGATATTAAGGCTTGATGTGTTTTAATTTGGTTGGCTGTCAAATTTTTCCTTGATTTTTGTACTATGTAACCTAAATGTGGCCGATATAACATTGGGAATTAGGGGACAAAGGTAGATCTTTGCAGCAGCAATGTCATACCAATAAAAAGGATAATGTAAGGGAAATAGTAGGAGATGATAAAATAATCATTTGAAGCACAAATTACGTGTTGTTAATACATGTAATTATTTATGTGCACATTGAATTTTACAGGGAAGTGTACCTCCTGTTGTCACATGCATAAAATCAGTAGAGCATTTCTTGCCATGCAATGCTATTGTCGCACCATTCCAGCCACTTCAGTGTCAATTGCTTCCTAATGGTTGGCATGTTATTTGGGTTGATTAGACCAAGAATCTTCCTTCCGTTCCAGAGCTCAATGAACTTTAGCATGAAAAACCCACAGTCGTACCTTGGAACAATGGGCAGAGAAAAGTATTATGAATCTTTGGAAAAATTCATACCTCAATCAGACAACCAATCAAAAAAAGAAGATACAGGATATTTTTGCACTTACGATGTAGTCTGCTTTGGACAGTCGATGAACTCAGTAGGCCATTTTTGAATGTCGATATTGGATTCACTGTAGTTTGAATCCCACAATCCTTTGATTGATCCAATAATATTTCTTACATCTTTAGTGAAAGCCCGGTCCGTTTTTCCTCTGAGAGAATCCAGCACCTCAAACCTCTCAGCCTTTACATTCATCACAATCAGATAGTAATGGTCATTAAACATTTTAATATCTGGTGTTAGGTCTTGGAGCACTGGAAATGATATCTACAAGACCATAACAAACAAAAGGATCATGTATTGCAGTGTTAGCACAAAAAAGTAGTGATGGTAGTTTGTGAGTAATAGTACATGTAACATGAAGCAAAAAAAAGTTACGTGTTCTTTATGGTCTAGGCGACACTCAGGATCAAATTTAAATTGTTTGTTCACGAATCGGTCATGAATACAGTTAGCGTTCCTAAACTTGTCCTATGTGTAGAAAAAGAGCAAGTGTAAGCATTCAGAAAACAGAGATGGCACATACATGAACAAAAAAGTAAAAAAAAAAAGAAACAGTACAAAAAAAGTGGTATGTGACTAACCGCGAGCCTTAGGGGCATCACATGCTTCTTTTGCTCTGCCAACTCAGCTGACAGGACATGTAGTGCTATTTGGCAAGTTGAATTGCTTAGCCATTCACCCGGCCTAACAGAATCAGCCAGGTCTCAAAGATAGATAAAAAAAGATCCATAGTCAATGATTTTCTGTTTGTTCAACGCATCTTCAGTTTGACCTCCATAGGAACAAACTCTACTGTATACATCATTGGCAAATTTTGTTGCAATCGATTTTTTATCATTTCGTACAAAAGGCGACTTCTGGTTTGCGGCTGGCTTCACAATTCTCTTTCTGTGAGCTTCAGGAACAGGAGTGTAGCTGCTGGGTCCAACAGATGTAACAACAGGAACTTGGCACTCAATATTCTGATCTTTGTGAGGAGTCCTCAAAGGAATCTCAACTGTGGCATAAATCTTATCTAACGAGTCGCCACTCTCGTTACTAGATATAACAATGAGCTCCTCCTCCTTTGTGTCGAGACGGTTTGACGGTTCTTGACCTACTTTCCCGAACACTTTTGCTATTGTTTTGCCTCTAATTTGTGTATTTTGGATACAATAACACGGACTAACCTTTGTTTTTAATTGCTGCAGTGTCTCGTTTTGTGCGAAATCCAACTTTCGGAAAATCCTCGAATTTCTTCGGATGGCCCTATTTTACCAGAATAACGGAGCGAAGGCGAAGGAGGTGGAGGCCGAGCCCACACCACATGGCGGCGCGGCCCGGGGGCCGCGCGGCCATGGTGTGGCCCCTCGGCCGGCCTCCGACGCCCCTTCGGACTACTTATTGGTTTCGACCTGAAAACGCACGGGAGAAGTCGACATCGCCGAAACCCTCCCAAGCCGCCACATCGCGAACTCGTCGCGGGAGGAAGTCTCGTTCGGCACTCAGAGACGGGGAATTGGAGGAGATCTTCACCGCCATCACCGCCAACGCCTCTCCATCAACCAGCAATGTTTCCCCCATCCATGTGTGAGTAATTCCCCCGTTGTAGGCTGAAGGGGATGGTAGGGATTGGATGAGATTGGTCATGTAATAGTCATAAGATTGTTAGGGCATAGTGCCTAGTATCCGTAGATGTCACTTTTATGATATTGTTGCAACTTGTTATGCTTAATGCTTGTCACTAGGGCCCGAGTGCCATGATCTCAGATCTGAACATGTTATTGATTCATGAAGATATTCGTTGTTTATGATCTTACCTATAAGTTGTATACACATGTTGTCCGGAACCAATGGCCCAGTGACAAGAATCGGGACAACCGGAGGGGATGGTAGTGATGTGAGGATCACATGTGTTCACGGAGTGTTAATGCTTTGCTCCGGTACTCTATTAAAGGAGTACCTTAATATCCGGTAGTTTCCCTAGAGGCTGCCACCGGCTGGTAGGACAAAAGATGTTGTGCAAGTTTCTCATTGCGAGCACGTACGACTAAATATGGAACACATGCCTATTGATTGATTAGTACTTGGATACTGTTTTATTATTATCTGCAAATGCCCATGCTTTGATTGTTATATGAGTTTCTCTCATCCATGCAACGCCCATTAAATCCGTCCCTATGCCTACGACTTTAATCCTGCTGTTTACTATAATCACTATTGCTGTCTTTATTTCACTGCTTTGTTATTCCGCTATTTCTACCATAGAGTTACCTTGATAAACTCTTGCGAGCAAGTCTGTTTCCAGGTGCGGCTGAATTGACAACTCATTGTTAAGGCTTACAAGTATTCTTTGTCTCCCTTGTGTCGAATCAATAAATTGGGTAATACTTCCCTCGAAGACTGCGATCCCCTATACTTGTGGGTCATCAAGACTATTTTCGGGCCGTTGCCGGGAGCATAGCCTTATTTGGAAGTTCACTTGGATTGATATTGTTCGCTGCAAATTCTCCATTATGGGTAAACCTCGCGATACTAAGATCGCCATATTACCATCCACTACAAGAAAAGGTACAACTCTGAGTACCTCTGCGCTCTTGATTCACCATCTGTGATTGATAAACTTGTTTCACCGCCACATGCTTCGCGTGCTGGTACTTCTGCTGAATCTGAAAATTCTCATAATATTGATAATGTTTCTGCTGTGCTTGATGATAGTGGTTCATTGGGATCTTTTCTAGATGCTACAATTGCTAAGTCTAGACAAATTGAAAATTGAAACTCCTAATGTTGCTACACCTGTTAATTCACAAGTCTGTTGAATATTCTAGTGATGATCTTGATGAGGATTATGTAGAGCTTAATGATGATTTTATTGAAAAATGCAATGCTACTACGATGCAAGAAAAATTAAAAAGTTGCTTACAGAACATGCTGTTAGATATAAATTGTCTCCTGATCCTAAATTTGCCACATCTCCTATAAGCATTAGGGATAAAGATTATGATTTTCTCTTGATCTATCTCATATAGCTATTGTTGAGAAAACACCCTTTTGTGGTTTGAAAAGAAAGTGTTGTTGAACACATGACCGAGTTATCTACTCTTAGTGGCTTGTTTTCTGATATTAAGATGCGTACTTACTTTGTCGCTAAAAATTTTCCTTTCTCATTAAAGGATGATGCTAAAACTTGGTATAATAATTTGTCTCCTGGTTCTATTAAAAGTCCAAAAGAATTGCTTGATGTTTTCTTCCGTAAATACTTTCCTGCTAGTGCTCAACATCTTGCTTTGCAGAGAATTTATAATTTTGACCAGGAAGATGGAGAGAAATTGCCTGAGGCTTGGGCTAGATTTTGTTCTCTTATTAGAGCTCAGCCTGACCATGATTTGGAAAAGAATGATTTACTTGATATATTTTATAGTGGACTAACCATTGAGTCTAGGGCATACCTGGATAGTTGTGTTGGTTGTGTTTCGGAAAAGAACTCCAGGAAAATTTGAAGAATTATTGGCTAAAATAGGCCGGAATCATGATGATTGGTCTACACTGACCAACCCCGACACCGATAGTGAAGAAGAGGGGTATGATTAAATTGAATGATGAAGATATGAGGAAGCCAAGAAGTCTCTTAAGGAGAAGGGTATTAAACCTGAAGATGTGAAGAATTTACCTCCTATAGAAGATATATGTGAGACAATTCCCCCTTCATCCATGATTGAGGTACACTCGCTTCAACACTTTACTAGGGAAGATATTCCGTATTCAAAATCTCCTGCTCAATGCTTAGATGAATTTGATAATTATATTGTTAAGCAAGAAAACTTTAATATGAGAGTAGAGAATCATTTAATGGAAAATTCCGAGCTATTAGTGAATTGCATGGTATTGTGGAGAGAACCTCCAATGATGTTAAGATACTTGTTAAACATTTTCAAATGGTTCAAACTCAAATTGATCAACTTACTAAAGTGCAAAATGACTTGTTGGGAAATAATTCTAAAGAAAAACATGCTTATGAAGTAACAACTAGAGGTGGTGTTTCTACCCAGGATCCTCTATATCCTGAAGGGCATCCCAAAAGAGTTGAACAAGATTCTCAATTAATTAAAACTAGTGCTCCATCTAAGAAAAGAAAAAGAAACATAAGAATGTTGTAGAATCCTCTGAACCTGTTAATGATCCTAATAGTATTTCTATTTCTGATGCTGAAACTGAAAGTGGTAATGAACATGAGGAAGATAATGATAAGAATGATACTCGATAAAGAAGAATGAAAAGCATGCTAAAAATAAAAAGTACACTAAAGAAGATTTTATTACAAAGAAACATGGTAATGAAAGAGAACCTTGGGTTCAAAAGCAAATGCCTTTTCCTAAGAAACTAAAATCAAAGGAAGAGGAACATTATAATAAATTTTGTGATTGGATGAAACCTTTATTTTTGCAAATTCCTTTGACTGATGCTATTAAATTGCCTCCTTATTCAAAGTATATGAAAGATATTGTTACTAACAAAGGAAAGTCCCCAATGAGGAAATTTCAACTATGCTTGCTAATTACTCCTTCAATGGTAAGATTCAAAGAAGTTGGGCGACCCAGGTATACCGACTATTCCTTGTTCCATCAAGAATAATTATGTTAGAACTGCTCTATGTGATTTGGGAGCAGGTGTTAGTGTGATGCCTTTTTCTCTTTATAAGAGACTTGATTTAGATAAATTGATACCAAGCTGATATATCTTTGCAAATGGTGATAAATCTACTGCTATTCCTGTTGGTTTATGTGAAAATGTTCTTGTTCAAGTTACTCAGCATTGCTTAATATTAACTGATTTTGTTGTGTTGGAAATGCTGAAGATGATAATATGTCCATTATTCTTGGAAGACCCTTTCTTAATACTGCAGGGGCTGTTATTGATTGCAATAAAGGCATGGTTACTTTTAATGTTGATAATAAGGAACACATGTCTATTTTCCCAAGAGGATTGATAAAGTATGTGGAGTCAATACAATTTTTAATGTGAAAACTATCAAAGTGGGATCCATTGATTGTCCTATATATGAGCCTAAAGAAGAATATCAAACTCTTGTGATTGGATCCATATCAATTCAATATAAGGTAACATGATTGATTTGAGGTTTATTTCTTCTTATGTCATATAAAATTTATTTGGTAGCAAGACTTGATCAACCTTGTTAACAAGTATATTTTATTGCATAGGAGAGCTAAACAACACTTCTTTCTTTCTTTCTCCCTCCACTTATTTTATTTGCTGTAGCACTTTTGTTTTGCAATATGCTTAGGTCATTTAAGATTTTAGAAATCATTTTCCTGCGCAGTAATCATTAATTTAATACCCAGAAATGTGCATTTTTCAAAGTTCTCTAAAAATTACAAAAATTACACCGTTGGTCCTATTTTTCGACGAGGCACCTGGGAGCACCAGAGGATGACCTGTGGGGCACCAGGGGTGCCACACCATAGAGCGGCGCGGCCGGCGGGGGCGCGCCATGTGTGTGGGCCACCTGCCCACTACACCATCTCTTCCTCCCAGCACCTTCTCTCTCCCGAAAAACTCGTACCAAGTTCTCTCACTCGTGTTTCTGCTCAAGAACTCGCGATTTTCGATCTCCTTGCTCAGCCCAGATTTTTGTCTGAAATTTGGCACATTTACTCCTTGGTATGTGACTCCTTTGATTGTCCAATTAGAATTTCATTTGGTTGAGTATATCTTGAATATTTTGCTGCTGTAGATAACATGTTTAGTGAGCTTGCATGCTTGTTCTAAGTGGAAGAAATTAGTTTTGATGCATGTAGTACTCTAGCAAGTTCCTATAGTAGTTCCCTTCAATTACACACCTTGAAATCAAATTTTATAATGATTGTTGAAAATTTCAGAAGGGGAAGATGAAGAAATTCAAGTTTGGAGAGTTGTTCAAGAAAGCAACAACCAGCACCGGTAGGCCCTCAAGGGCGTCTACTCAAATTAGGCGATCCTACAATGAGGATGTCATCGCGCCTAGCTTCGCGCCCGAGGAGGACCATGGGGCCCCTAATGCTTCATCCTTCCCTTGTTATGAGTTTCTAACCAATGCAGGGTTATTGGATGACTTCTTCACCCTCGTCAACAGGGCAGGCCTAGCCACCTACGTGGGAGACGAGAGGGGACAATATTACAGGCTCACCAAGATTTTCGTTGAGAGCTTCAAGTTCCACAACACGGAATATGAGCCGACAGTCGCATTCAAGATTTATGATATTCCTGTTACCATGAAATTGGAGGAATTTTGTTTTGCATTGGGTATTGCCCCTGTAGGTACAGCAAGAAGGATTGATGACAACCCGGGACTTGTTGGAGCTCTACCGAGGGATCACGGGGATGATTGCCGCACCATCCAGCGAGGGAAGATAAGAAACATTCAACTCCCCGCTATTAAGTATTTCGCATATTACATTAGTACTAGCATTTTGGGTAGAGAAAATACTAGTAACATCTCTAGCTACCATCTTGCTTTCTTGAATGTCGCACTTACTGGAGAGACACCTTATCATCTTGGTTCTCTTATTGCTCGCCGCTTGTCTAGAGGGCCTATTTTTGGAGGAACTATTGCCTTGCGCATTTTAACACATCTAGATATTCCTCTTGACTCTAATGATGTACCATTAACCCTAGGAAGTTAGATATTGCTGCTATGAAGAGCCATCGTTTTGTTACTACTAACTCCACTATAGATAATATTGTCTATAAAATGTTGTTCCTGATGGGAATGAGAAAGAAATCCCTCTTCCCCAGCAGGGTTTTAATATTGCGAGGCAATCATGGTCGCTAACAAAGGAGGTGGTGGATGAACATATGAAGATACAAGAGTTCCACCAGCAACATGACTCGAGAACGCCGAGCCCTCCTACGACTACACCGTCACGTACCCCGACGTTTCCTCCAGCACATACATGGAACCGGGTCGTTCTTCGTCATATTACGAAGACACCACTTCATGGGGACCGTGGGAATGAACTCCACTTGGGCCAAAAGCCTAAGCTTGGGGGAGGTATACCGGCATCACTCATTCTTTGCATATTATGATTGCTGGATACTTGTACATACTTGCTTAGTCTCTTAGAGTGGTTTTCTAATGAGAGGGAGATGATATTTGGGGAAGTGCTGTCCAAAAACAGATTCTGTGCTGTTACCAAAAAATTCGTACGCACAGCCAGAACGTTATTTTGAGTTGCCAATTTTTGAGCATGTGCCCCAGGTTGTTATCTAACTTTCATTAGTTGAACACTTTTTGGTCTGAGCAATGGAAGATTTTTGTTAAATTCGATTTCTGTACTGCTGTCAGGATTTGGCAGATTTGTGTCATCCTGCTTTTCTGTGTTTCTGTTAGTTTGCATTCTTTTGTTTTCACTTTGTTTCTTTCCTAAAACACAAAAAGACCAAAAATATTTCTGTTGTTTCTCTTCACCATTTATTTATTTGGTACCTTGCTCTTAGTTTGCTTTATTTGCTATCGTTAGTTTGCTATGAGAAAACCCAAAAAGATTTTGCTTTGTTTGCTTGTTTTCTTTCGTTCTTGTTTCTAATTCGAAAACACCAAAAATATTTGCTGTTGTTCTTTGGTTTGTAAAGTTAATCATGAGTTCAATGGTCTTCGGTGGCTGGAGCGTGGTTTTCATTTCATATTATCCAAGCTACACAAGTGAAAAGGCAATAATGACGATCAACGACAATCTGATTGTGGTGAGAGGCTGGTATGAACTCTATTTGCTTTCATTTTGTACATATACTCATCCATATGAGCATGCTTAGTTGGTTCATGTGAGGTATATGTTATTTGAAAGTCTAGTAGTTCATGATCTCTCATGTTTAGTTCAATTTATTAATATGAGTAGCATGTCATGGATGTTTGCTTGCATTGTTTTATTCATAAGTAAGTATGGCATTGTGGTATCCTCCTCTGAATAATTCATTTATATCGACTTGGCACATGCTCGCGCATGCATATGACTAAACAAAAAGTCAATTAAGCCTCGATGATTTATATTGCTTCGAGTTCTTGTATCACTTTTATGCCTCAGTTAATTTATTTTGCCGCAAGCATGATTATGACGATTTATTGCTCTCTTGATTTGTCGCTCCCTAGTCTTTTGCTAGCCTTCACTTGTACTGAGCGGTATCGCCGCTCGTGCTTCCAAACACCTGAAAACCAAGTTGTTCCAAAAGTGTCCACCATAAATACCTATGCATGGCATTTCAAACCATTCAAGTAAATTCTCATGCGCTACCTTTAAAACTTTCAAAATGCTTCTCAATTTGTGTTAATGTTTCATAGCTCATGAGGAAGTATGTGGTGTTTAGCTTTCAACCTTGTCATTTACTTTTGTCGGACTCTCATATGGACTAGTGGCACATCCGCTTATCCAATAATTTTACAAAAAGAGCTGGCAATGGGATTCCCAGTCCCGAATTAATTAACTTAAATAGACACTCCTCCATGGTTTGTGATTGTTGGACGGCACCAGAAGGATTCGGTTAGCCATGGCTTGTGTAAGCAAAGGTTGGGGGAGTGTCATCATCATAATAAAACTTAAATAAAAAGGCACTCCTTCATGGTATGTGATTGTTGGCGGCACCCGAGGATTGGTTAGCCATGGTTTGTGAAAGAAAGGTTGGAAGGAGTGCCACCAAAAATAAAATGGGAGCCGCTCTTGTGAGTCCGGTTGATGAGGTAGTTAGTGTACCCATTACCATTCGTTGACAACAACAAACACCTCTCAAAATAATTTTACTCACCTTACAAATGAAAAGCTCTAGCGCATGTTAATCCCTGCTTCCCTCTGCGAAGGGTCAATCTTTTACTTTTATGTTGTGTCTCCATTCTTTCTTTGAGTACTATCTTGAGAGCACAACTGTCATTCTTAGTATAATATGCTTGTCTCAAAATATGATTGATTGTGGTATAACTTTGATACTTTTATCTTTGACAATCACTACTTCTAGTCTTTCTATGAACTCAAGAGGTGCCTCGGCATTTATGTTTTGCCGATCAAATACAGGCAAGCGAGATACCACTTTATCATATTCTCTTATGAACATTGCAATTCTGCTTATATACATGATTCATGGTGCTTATTATTAATTGTTGGTACCTCTCCATGATTGACATAGCTGTTGGATGATCTTATTTGCATGTATCTTATTATGAACTGCTTAAGTATTAGCCATAGCATGAGAATACATACATCATATGAGCAAATGTGTTCGTGAAAGTTCTTTTATCGCTCAGTTGTTAACTGAATTGCTTGAGGACAAGCAATAAGCTAAGCTTGGGGGGAGTTGATACGTCCAAAACGTATCTACTTTCCCGAACACTTTTGCTATTGTTTTGCCTCTAATTTGTGTATTTTGGATACAACTAACACGGACTAACGCTGTTTTACAGAATTGCTCCAGTGTCTCGTTTTTGTGCGAAATCCAACTTTCGGGAAAATCCTCGGAATTTCTTCGGATGGCCCTATTTTACCAAAATCACGGAGCCAGAAGGGCGAAGGAGGTGGAGGCCAGAGCCCCACACCACATGGCGGGCGGAGGGGGGCCAGCGCGGCCATGTGGTGTGGCCCTCGGCCGGCCTCCGACGCCCCTTGGACTACTATTGGTTTCGACCAAAACGCACGGGGAGAAGTCGACATCGCCAGAAACCCTCCGAAAGCCGCCACATCGCGAAACTCCGTCGCGGGGCCGAAGTCTCCGTTCGGCACTCCGGCGAGACGGGAGGTGGAGAGATCTTCACCGCCATCACCGCCAGCCTCTCCATCAACCGGCAATGTTTCCCCCATCCATGTGTGAGTAATTCCCCAGCTGTAGGCTGAAGGGGATGGTAGGGATTGGATGAGATTGGTCATGTAATAGTCATAAGATTGTTAGGGCATAGTGCCTAGTATCGTAGATGTCACTTTTATGATATTGTTGCAACTTGTTATGCTTAATGCTTGTCACTAGGGCCCGAGTGCCATGATCTCAGATCTGAACATGTTATTGATTCATGAAGATATTCGTTGTTTATGATCTTACCTATAAGTTGTATACACATGTCGCTGTCCGGAACCAATGGCCCCGAAGTGACAAGAATCGGGACAACGGAGGGGATGGTAGTGATGTGAGGATCACATGTGTTCACGGAGTGTTAATGCTTTGCTCTCCGGTACTCTATTAAAGGAGTACCTTAATATCCAGTAGTTTCCCTAGAGGCTGCCACCTGGTGGTAGGACAAAAGATGTTGTGCAAGTTTCTCATTGCGAGCACGTACGACTAAATATGGAACACATGCCTATTGATTGATTAGTACTTGGATACTGTTTTATTATTATCTGCAAATGCCCATGCTTTGATTGTTATATGAGTTTCTCTCATCCATGCAACGCCCGTTAAATCCGTCCCTATGCCTACAGTACTTTAATCCTGCTGTTTACTATAATCACTCTGCTGTCTTTATTTCACTGCTGCTGTTATTCCGCTATTTCCACTACCATAGAACTGTTACTATTGATAAACTCTTGCGAGCAAGTCTGTTTCCAGGTGCAGCTGAATTGACAACTCATGTTAAGGCTTACAAGTATTCTTTGTCTCCCCTTGTGTCGAATCAATAAATTGGGTAATACTTCCCTCGAAGACTGTTGCGATCCCCTATACTTGTGGGTCATCAGACGGTTTGAGGGTTCTTGGTTACCTTGGGTTTCAAATCCAAGATCAAAACTTGGACAATCATCAATTAACTCTCTGTGTTTCCCCTGCATTTCTGTTTCGACAAGAACTGGAGAGTTCCGGGCTTCATACTCTGACATTCTATTGCTGGTGTTGTTCACAGAATAAGAGGATGCACCTTTCTGCAAACAAACAGTGCCTGGTGCGTGTTCGATGATGTCTGATTTGTTGCTGCTTGACCTCAATTCAGATGTATTAAGCCTAGTCTGCCTTATGGATTGTTGAGGACTTCCTTGAGAAGAGATTGCTGCCTTCTTAGGAGACATTGACCTGGTCACTGGTCTCCTAGCAGATGGAATAAACTGAACTGTTTCCGAAGGAGAACCTACAATGTCTTCATTGAATTTTGCTTGCTGAAAATGGGTTTCTTCCTGTAAATCAAATGACACTGACTTCTTTTTTGCTGTCGAACTGCCTATTAAACCAAACTTGGTACCACTCCTATCATAACCTTGATCTTTGGACTGTGCATTTTGCCTCGAAGTTGTATGTTGTGGTGCCACTTCTTTGTTAGATGTGTCAGACAAGTTCTGGGAGGCAGAACCATATAAAACCTGCAGCTGGTTTAGAGCATTTGGGGTTGCTAGCTCAGTAAGTTGAGGTACATTACTTGACTGCGGATGTACAAACTGATCATCCAAGCAAACAACATCTTCATGTAAAGGAACTTCCTGTCCAAGAATGATCTTGTTCAAATTATCCTCCTGAGCATTATGGTCTGCCACATCACCAGCCACTTCATCTGCATTTTGTGGTACCGTGTTGTCAACATCCATCATTTATGTATGGGAAGGAATTTGGTTTTCCTTGGGGCCTCCCAGCACCTCCTCGGTTGGAGCACGAGTAACTCTTCGCCTTTTCGGTTTCTTACTGCATGGCACTTCTTCTTGCTTATGTTTTGATGTCATGCCTTCGTTACATCCCAGAGAGCGAATGAATGTGACCAACCCATCTTCGAAAGTAGTGTACATGCTTACAACAGCCTTTCTGCAATTCACAATATCCTGGAAACATGTGTAGATCAAGATAAAATGGAAAACATAAGTTTTTTGTCACATCAAAAGAAATATACATCCTACCAACTGGAAAAACATAAGTTCTTGTCAAGTATTAGCAAAAAAAAAACAAATGCTGACACAAAAATGTTAGACATGTTTAAGATGTTTAAGAAGCTATTTAAGATTATATGTTGAGAACATTAGGGTACCAAAAAAATGATGCAGTGCAACTAGAGGTACATTTGCCCACCTCTTCTGTGTGATTGCCGGTCAGATGGCGTTTTATAAACATGTCAACTTGCGAAGGTTCAGAAATGAACAATGACAAGTTAACCCTGAAGCAAGTCTTCAACTACAAAAGGAAAAAATATCAGTACAAAAATTAATTTAAAGCGCATTTAGCTGAGAGATGAAAAAACAATACATGAAATGTAAAATTGTTGAATGACGAAAACGTACCGGTAAGGCACCAAATGAACCATCACTACGTGTGTCCAAATCAGATACAGTGGTGATCATCTTGTTTGTCCAAACTGAACAACGAGTTCCATCCCGTGGAACATCTAGAGCGTCTGTTTCCAATGAATCAACATATAGGACCCGCGAATCACATTCAGAAAAGAAAAATCGTCTTAGTGTTGTCCTCAACATGATTAAGAAAAAGGTTAAGACAAGAAAGACAATACTGACCATGAGATAAGGCATACAAGCCTTGAACCAATTCTTCTTATCCTTTGCACTTGCAGTCTGACATATGATGTCAACAATAAACTGAGCCCAGTTCAAAGTACCTATGGCTTCTATATTCACAACTGACGGATAACATTTAGGACTAACTTTTATCCCAGTAGTAGGAGCAAAGACTGAGCTAATTAGGAATATTACAAATTTCCTCATGTATGAATCATCTGCAGGATATTCTAGTCCAAGCTCCTTCTCGACAGTTGAAACAGTTGGGTGTATTCCATTGTGAATACCAAACATCTTCAGAACCAAACATGTGGCGTCGACGTTTGGGTGATAGGGAACATCAGCACTGCCCATAGGTACACCTAAAACTCTGACAACCGAATCAGCATTGACTGGGATTATGCCTCTTCCTCCAAAATCCAGACAGCATCTTACAGGATCAAAACAATACATTAGGAAGCGGCAGAGCTCCGGCACAAGCTTGGAACACTTCATCTGAGCAATGTCAGCAAAAACTGATGTAGAAATCAAATCCATCTGTTTTGGTGTCATGCCCTTCCAGACACGAACAATTTTCATAGGTGATGAACGATTGAACACTGACAAAAACAGCAAAAAAGGAGTGAACCCTATCAGACCTATGACTAATTTACAAATTTCCAATCCAACATAATCAGAGAGAAGCAAAGGATTATGGATGGATAAGTACCTGGTTTTTCTTCTTAGTAACAACCATCCCCTCTTGATCATTATCCTCATCAACATGTTTATCATCCACAGCAACATCAACAGCTATATCTTCCAGACCGGCTGATGGCAAAGATGCACCTAGCACAGCTCCAACAACATCTGTCTTTGGTATCACACTTGTTTCATCATCGAGATCACCCTGCACAGTTGCTTTTAAGTGCAATTTGTTCCTCATTCTGCTGTACTTTGATTTCTCAGGTTTTGAACTCTTTGGAGTACGTTCAGGTCTCTACAAAAAATAAGATATAACTGTTTAGTCATCTAGGTCAGCTGTGATAGGAAAAATACATCATGGAGCGAAAGCACATATGACATGATAGGCAAACATTCATACCATGATTGGTAGAAATGATTGGAAATGAGAACACCTGCAAAAACATTAAAAAATAATTAAGAAAATACATTATATAGTGCCGTATACATTTTGCATGCACTGGATATAAAAAATACACCATAAGCATCAGAAAAGATGTACAAAAACAAATGTATATAGTTACTATTTTTTACATCCTAAAAAGTTAAAAGCGAAGCAATATGTCAGAAAATATACATACAAAACCTCAGCAAATAATTACTACATCCTGCAAATAATGTTACATGCAATTTAGATAATTTGCAAATAATTACTACATCCTGCAAACGAGTGAATCTACAAATGTTACATGCAATTCGGATAATTTGCAAATAATTACTACATCATGTAGAAAATATGAAGAACCTCAGCAAATAATTACTACATCCTGCAAATAATTACTACATCCTGTAGAAAATTATCTATGAGCTCAGCAACTAAATGTCACATGACGTGTATTGAAAAATACATCCAACAAAGCATTCACACATTACCACTTCAGACCTAGGATGTATAAACAACAATATAATGAAGCAAGCAAACTAGATCCACCTCCTCTGTGCCTAAAACAGATGATATCATGGAAAATCGAAAAAACATCACACCAACACGCATGCAGGAACGTAAGCAAAACGCGAAGACCTAGCCAGCAAACCTTGGACGACGAGTGAATCTCCAGAGAATCGTCTAATTGGAGGCAACAGCACGTACGCAACTCCGATTTACTCCTAAATGGAGGAGAAGAAGCGTAAACTAAGGGAAATCGATCTACAGAACGAGCGAACTCCAACCCAAAAAACAACAGTAAAGCGCATGAACGAAGAACTCACCAGCGGGGATGATCTCCTTCGACGATATACTCCAGGTACCGGTCGGATTTGCGGCCCCCGCACCGCCGCGCCGCCGAACGAACCTCCAAGCACCGCAACGCAGTGCCGCCGAACGAAACCTCCAAGGGCCGCGCCGCACCCGAACGCCTCGATCTGCTTCTCCGCGCCAACCGAACTACAACCGACCACATATGCTCCTACACGAATTGGTCGGGCAGCTCGCCGCCGACGAGCGTGATACGGCGGTGGAGATCGGGAGCGGATTTGACGGGGGGAGAGACGAGAGGCGACGAGAATGGGGAAGAAAACTGACTCGCGGTAATGAAACGGCCAAAGCGAAAAAGAAAAAGAAAAGAAGCCCACAATTTTGGACGTTAGCGGGGGGGAATCTGGGACGCACGATTTCGATCCAACGGAGCGGACGAGGGAGCACCGTGTAAGACTACAGAGTGCCATAGCATGTACTCCTCCGTCTATAAATAGATGTCTCAACTTTGTCAAAATTTGAATGTATCTGGACCTATTTTAGTATCTAGATACATTCAAATTTGTCCTAAGTTGAGACATCTTTTTATAGACGGAGGTTAGTAATAGAAATTGGGTTCTTTTTAGGGCAAAGCTTAAATACATGGTAATTGTAAATGGAGGGAGCATGTAGGTTCTGAAACGAGGTTAGTCTTATCCAAGTCCTTATCCACCTCAGCATCTCCTCCGCCAATCGCGAAAATCGCCACCTCCACCTGTCCCGCCTTATCCACCTCCACCTCCATCCCTTCTTCCTTCCGCCACCACCTCCACACCGTCCAGCTTCCCCCAAAACCTAGTCCACATGGCCGCGGCGCTCGCCTCCTCCCGCTGCTGCGGCCGCCCCCCGCTTCTTCCCACTGGCCGCGGCCGCCGCTCTGTTGCCCGGTGCGCCCTGTCCGGCGAGGTGAGGAGATACGATTTCCTTACGATCGTAGTAGTGGTAGTCGCTGCAATGTCGCCCTTGGTTCGAAATTGGGGTTTCTGATGCATGCCGATATGGCTCAGCGTTGCTCTATTTCTTAACCCCGGTGGGAATGGTTCTAATTATGTGGTTATATGTACTCAGTTAGGTGGGTAATTGGGTATTTTGAAACTAAAGAATATCAGCCTGAACGACCTGACTGAACGTTAGTGCATGAACACAGCCAATGTTACTGATTTTTTTTTGGATGACCAAAGATTGAGTATATTATTTCAGAATGAAAGCTAGAAGTACTTGTGTAAATTGAGTTCATGGCTGTCCATGATTGTGAACTTGTTTTAAAAATGGGTTGTTTTGGGGAAGCATGTATTTGGGTTAAGGACTGAAATCAAATCATTTTTTCAGGACAATAAAATTCTTCAAATGTTGCCTGATGTATAAATCGAGATCTCAGTCTAATAGAAATAACTGTAACCAAATGATATTGTTGTGTCTCTTGTGAATGTGGTGCCGAGTACGTTCAAAGGATTGGATTGCGTTCAATTAGTTTTGTTCTAAATTAGCTTCTATGGTTGTTAGGTTTCCGCAACTGAATATTTTGTGTAGATACTTAGATTTGAACGTACTTATGCAAGCATATGCAAACACATTTCATCATTTTACTATTTTAGTTGCCCTTTTTTGGATACTCACCATTATAGCTGACTAAATTTTAATTCTATGAGCTGTTCTTAGTTCTCCTTTTCATTTCCTTCAATTCTGCAGAAAGGAAACTCATTCAGCTGGAAAGAATGTGCAATTTCTGTAGCATTGTCGGTTGGATTAATTACTGCCCCATCAACATTTGGATGGTCAGCCCATGCATCTCCTCTCGAACCTGTGATTCCAGATATTTCAGTTCTGATCTCTGGACCTCCCATTAAAGATCCGGGTGCTTTGTTGAGATATGCTTTACCCATAGATAATAAAGCTATTCGTGAAGTTCAAAAACCATTGGAGGATATCACCGACAGTCTCAAGGTTGCTGGTGTTAGAGCCTTGGATTCAGTAGAAAGAGTAAGTCATACTGTCATGATTCCTAGTAGCAAAGATTTAGGTTATATCTAAAGAAGTAGAAATCAGCTATCTGTTGTGTAGAGTTTCTTGAATATGCTCTACCCGTATGAATCCTGGCTTCTTCGTATTTTTCTTGAAACTGTAGAATGTGAGGCAAGCATCAAGGGCACTGAGTAACGGGAGGAGTTTAATACTTACTGGTCTTGCTGAACCAAAAAGAGCAAATGGAGAAGAAATATTGGATAAATTGTCTGTTGGACTTGAAGAGCTTCAACGAATTGTTGAGGATAGAAACAGGAAAGCGGTAGCTCCAAAGCAGAAAGAGCTTCTTAATTATGTTGGAACGTGAGTAATACTATCACCTGAAATTAAAATTAAATAAATTTGTGGTTTTATTCAGTTCTGATCACCTATTTTTGGGAGTCGGATTTGGTAGTTTCCTTTTTTTTAAATTATGGGGTCTGTCTGATATTATAATTTCCTGAAAAACATGGTAATTGTGAAATATGACACCTTTGTAGCATTAACAAACTGAATTATATATCTCTACCAGTAAATAACTGCTGAGAACTCTTACGAAAGAGCTCTTCTCATTTATACCTTGTCATTCACTCTGCAGCTGAGATCTTCCTGGGACATTGCATTTCTGCAGCATAGAAGAAGATATGGTCGATGGCTTCCCCTATGAAGTACCAGAAGAATACAACAACATGCCTCTTCTTAAAGGAAGAGCTACTGTGGATATGAAGGTTAAGATTAAAGACAATCCGAACGTAGAAGATTGTGTATTTCGGATAGTTCTGGATGGATACAATGCTCCTGTGACTTCTGGGAACTTCTTAGATCTGGTGGAACGGAAGTTCTACGATGGCATGGAAGTCCAAAGAGGTAACCCAATCTCTGGGATGCATTCAAGGATTATACTCAATTGTAGTATGTATTAGCATTATCCACCACATATTAACTGTTTAGTGTTCACAACCGAACAAGCAAGTATGTCTAAACAGTTAATTTTTTACTAATACAGCGCGCGTGTTGGTCCTTTTGCAGCTGATGGTTTTGTTGTTCAAACGGGAGATCCTGAGGGACCGGCTGAGGGCTTTATTGATCCCAGTACTGGCAAGAGTCGTACCATACCTCTTGAGATAATGGTTGATGGTGAAAAGGCGCCTATTTACGGTGAAACACTTGAAGTACGTACCCATCAATTAGTTTTGTTATCCGTCTATTGCATGGCTGTTGGAAATTCTGGCCGCTGTCCATTGAATGGTATTGTTCTTGTGGTTCATATCGTCATGCATTTCAGGAACTTGGACTCTACAAGGCTCAAACAAAACTTCCTTTTAATGCATTTGGAACGATGGCAATGGCTAGAGAGGTAAGTCTCACCTAGGCTCTTCAGTTTTAACATGTCAAGAATATGCAGAAATAATTTACTCCCTCCTTCCAGAAATATAAAGAACGCATGCTTTCCCAAATTGTTATGGTTGGATTTGCATTAAAAAAAAACACTTTTCAATGGTATCCGACAATGCACATATAGTTGGACTGATGGTCAATGTTTAAATATTTGAGAACGTGTGTCTTATATTTCTGGATGAAGGGATTAATATATTCTTAGTCCTGACACACTGCATATGTATATCATGGCAGGAATTTGATGACAACTCCGCTTCTAGTCAAATCTTTTGGCTCTTGAAAGAAAGTGAGCTGACACCAAGCAATTCCAATATATTGGATGGCCGGTATGCTGTGTTTGGTTATGTAACTGAGAATGAGGATTACTTGGCTGATCTCAAGGTTGGGGATGTTATTGAGTCCATCCAGGTTGTCTCAGGCCTAGACAATCTTGTCAACCCGAGCTACAAGATTGTAGGCTAACGTGTTTGTGTATAAGAGTTTGTTGACATGAGGTTGTTTTACAGTATTCAAATTGATGTAAAGCGCTGTAAGTTCTAACCTTGTCCACACGTTTTTTTCCCCTTTTTGTGCCTAGAGTTTTGCATTGTGCGGAATTTGATATTTAATAGAAAGTCAAAGCTATTTATCTCCTGTCTCCTGCTAGTAGGTCTGCTTAGGCCGTGTATAGCCTGAAGTTAAATTAGTTTGGCAAGAAATTCAGAAGATAGAACTGAAAAAAAAATGTATAGGAATTCATTGAGTTATGTTCTCCACCGTTACCAACTGTATTGAACTTTCGTACTACCATCTATATATGTCCCATAATATAAGGTGTTAATCTTATAAATGGTAAAGAAGTATTTATAGTTTGTAAAATGGATAAAGTTATTCCATCAGATCCAGTACGTTAAAAAATCCGTCATGTAGCCCTTCGCCCTGAAATGCTTAGGGGGTGGCTAGGCTTTCTCCTCCTCCCGTTGGTAATTTGCCTCACTTCCGTGGCCTTCGGGCCATGGAGGCGGGCTGGACCTCGGCCCGTGTCGGCGGGAGGGCTCCATTCCCTTAGTTTTAGGGTTTTAATTTGGTGGGGCAGCGCTTAGGTGGTGGTGGCGGCGTCTTCTTCAATAATGTCTCTTCGGCTTCAGCCCCACCTCGAGAGTGACGTCGAGAAACTTGTGGGAGTGGTGTGGTTCTCGAAGACTTCTTTTGGCTAGGGGGATCTTCAGATCTTCACGGAGCTTCATCGGCGGTTATTCGACTTCCCATCCGTAGGCCGACTCGGGAGGAGCAGCAGCGCTGGCGCGCTGTCGACATGGTCTGGAGGTTGAAGACGAAGGGCATATCAAATTTTTTGTTGTAACTTTTATTTTTATTGTGGTGCTTTGTACTGTTCGATGTTTCTCTTAATGCTAGGATTCTATTCGCAAAAAATGAGAAAATTATACTACAATAGGCTACATTCATGTTTTTTTTTTCACCTTATATCCTTGAACTTGTCGTTCTTTCTTTACTACTTAAACTTGCATCAATTTGCACCACAATTACAACATACTAATTGGGATAAAAAAATTCTAAGATAAAATTAGGATACCAAAATAAAACAAGAGCAAATAAAGATGATCTCATGTACAAGTATAATTTTGCATATTCTTCTGATGAGCTCTAGCCTCCTATGACGAACACGGTCTCTAGGGATCGACGAGCAAGGGGCGAGGAACGCGATGCACATGATGAACATGAAGTGGAAATCGAGATACAAACATACAAGACACACACGCGTACGCACACATAGCCGCACACACGCTCACTAGTTGCCCTTGGTAGACTGATTTACCAACTCAATAGTGATGGGATTCATAGCATAGAAAACAAAAAACTTCCTACCGCAAGAACGAAACACAAGCCAAGATCTAATCTAGTAGACGGTAGCAACGAGGAGAAGAAGGGACTAACCCTCGAAGATTCGCAAAGCTTAACGAGATTAGATCTCGGGGTGGATGTAGTCGATCACTTGCCGCTTGCAAAGCGCGTAGAAGATCTTGACGGTGCCACAATCGGGCGCACCTCCGTACTCGGTCACACGTACGGTGTTGATGAAGACGACGTCCTCCTCCCCGTTCAGCGGGCAGCGGAAGTAGTAGATCCTCCTCGGAATCCCGGCAGCACGACGGCGTGGTGGCGGTGGTGGTGGAGAACTCCGGCAGGGCTTCGCCTATGCGTTGCGGGAGTAATATGTGGAGGAGGGGCGCTAGGGTTTGGGGAGAGGGGGGGTCTTGGGCGCCGGCCTCAAGGGGTGCGGCCAAGGTGGGAGGCTTGAGTGGCCGGCCCTCCCTTGCTCCTCATTATATAGGTGGGCCCAAGAGTTGTAGTCAAGTCTTTGAATAAGGCCCCAACACAAACTTTATAAGTTGGAAACCTACTCAAGATGGGAGTCCTACTCAAGGTGGGACTCCCTCCTTGAGGGGGGGTGGCCGGCCACCTTTAGGTGGAGTCCACCTGGACTTCCCGGTTGGCCGGCTTAGTGGAGTCCCTCCGGGACTCCACCTTCCATAGTGATTTCTTAGGACTTTTCTAGAACCTAGAACCTTCCATAAATGCACCGGATCATTTTCAAACTTATAAAATGACTTCCTATATATGAATCTTATTCTCCGGACCATTCTGGAACTCCTCGTGATGTCCTGGATCCCATCCAAGACTCCGAACAAAACTTCGAACTCCATTCCATATTCCATATCTACTCAAACGACATCAAACCTTAAGTGTGTCACCCTACGGTTCGCGAACTATGCGGACATGGTTGAGACTTCTCTCCGACCAATAATCAATAGCGGGATCCGGAGATCCATAATGGCTCCCACATATTCAACGATGACTTAGTGATCGATTGAACCATTTACATACGATACCGATTCCCTTTGTCACGCGATATTTTACTTGTCCGAGGTTTGATCATCGGTATCACGATACCTTGCTCAACCTCGTCTCTGACAAGTACTCTTTACTCGTACCGTGGTATGTGGTCTCTTATGAACCATTCATATGCTTGCAAGCTAAATAGACGACATTCCACCGAGAGGGCCCGGAGTATATCTATCCGTCATCGGGATGGACAAATCCCTGTTGATCCATATGCCTCAACTCATACTTTCCGAATACCTAATCCCACCTTTATAACCACCCATTTACGCGGTGGCGTTTGATGTAATCAAAGTACCCTTCCGGCATAAGTGATTTATACGATCTCATGGTCGAAAGGACTAGGTAACTATGAATCGAAAGCTTATAGCAAATGAACTTAATGACGTGATCTTATGCTACGCTTAATTGGGTGTGTCCATTACATCATTCACATAATGACATAACCTTGTTATTAATAACATCCAATGTTCATGATCACGAAACTATGATCATCTATTAATCAACAAGCTAGTTATACAAGAGGCTTACTAGGGACTTCTTGTTGTTTACATAACACACATGTATCAATGTTTCGTTTAATACAATTATAGCATGGTATATAAACATTTATCATAAACACAAAGATATATAATAACCATTTTACTATTGCCTCTTGGGCATATCTCCAACAGTCTCCCACTTGCACTAGAGTCAATAATCTAGATTACATTGTAAGGTACCTAACACCCATGGCATTCTGGTGTTGGTCATGCTTTGCCCTAGGGAGAGCTTTAGTCAACGGATCTGCTACATTCAGATCGGTGTGTACTTTGCAAATCTTTACTTCTCCATCTTCGATGTACTCGCGAATCGAATGAAAACGCAACTTGATATGCTTCAGCTTCTTGTGTGACCTTGGTTCTTGTGCATTGGCGATGGCACCCATGTTGTCACAATAAATGACTAGTGGGTCCAATGCACTAGGAACCACACCAAGCTCAACAATGAACCTCTTCATCCATACCGCTTCCGATGAAGCCTCCGAAGCCGCTATGTATTCCGATTCAGTTGAAGACTTCACCACCGTGCACTGCTTGGAGCTGCACCAGCACCATTCAATATAAACACGTATCCAGATTGAGACTTAGAGTCATCAGGATCGGTGTTCCAACTGCGTCGGTGTAACTGGTTACAACGAGCTCTTGGTCACCGCCATAACAAATAAACATATCCTTAGTTCTTTTCAAGTACTTCGGGATATTCTTGACCGCTGTCCGGTGTTCCATTCTGGATCACTTTGATATCTGCTAGTCAAACTAACGGCATGTGCTATATCCGGTCTAGTACACGGCATGGCATACATGATAGAGCCTATTGCCGAGGCATAGGGGATCGATTCATCCTCTCTCTTTCTTCTGCTGTAGCCGGACCTTCAGTCTTACTCAAGACCTTACGCAACATCGGTAAGAACCCTTTCTTACTTTCATCCATTCTAAACTTCTTTAGAATCTTGTCCAGGTATGTACTCTGTGAAAGCCCTATTAGGCGTCTTGATCTATCTCTATAAATCTTAATGCCTAAAATGCTGCTTCACCAAGGTCCTTCATTGAAAAACACTTATTCAAATAACCTTTTACATTGCTTAATAGTTCTATATCATTCCCAATCAATAATATGTCATCTACATATAATATCAGGAATGCTACAGAGCTCCCACTCACTTTCTTGTAAATACGGCCTCTCCATGCCTTGTATAAACCCGAAGTCTTTGATCATCTTATCAAAGCGTCGGTTCCAACTCGGGATGCTTGCTTCAGTCCATAAATGGAACGCTGAAGTTTGCATACCTTGTCAGCATTTTTAGGATCGAAAAAACCTTTGGGTTGTACCATATACAACTCTTCCTCAATGTCACCATTAAGGAACGCCGTTTTGACATCCATCTGCCAAATCTCATAATTGAAAAATGCAGCTAATGCTAACAAAATCCTCAAAGACTTTAGCTTCGCTACAGGTGAGAAGGTCTCATCGTAGTCAACTCCTTGAATTTGTCGGAAACCCTTTGTGACAAGTCGAGCTTTATAGACAGTAACATTACCGTCAGCATCTGTTTTCTCTTGAAGATCATTTATTCTCGACAGCCTTGCGGCTATCAGGTAGATCTACCAAAGTCCACACTTTGTTATCATACATGGATCCCATTTCGGATTTCATGGCTTCTTGCCATTTGTTGGAATCTGGGCTCATCATCGCTTCTTCATACGTCGCAGGGTCCTCATCATTGTTGTCCACAATCATGACATTTAGACAAGGATCATACCAATCAGGAGTGGTACGTTCCCTTGTCGATCTGCGAGGTTCAGTAGCTACCTCGCTCGAAGTTTCATGATCATTATCATTAGCTTCCTCCGTTATCGGTGCAGGCGGCACAGGAACATCTTCCGTGCTGCGCTACTCGATCAACGAGAGAAGGTTCGATAACCTCGTCGAGTTCTACTTTTCTTCCAGTCACTTCTTTAGTGAGAACCTCTTTCTCAAGAAAGGTTCCGTTCTTAGCAACAAAGATTTTGCCTTCGGATCTGTGATAGAAAGTATACCCTATAGTTTCCTTAGGGTATCCTATGAAGACGCATTTCTCCGCTTTGGGTTCTAGCTTGTCCGGTTGTAACTTTTTTACATAGGCTTCGCAACCCCAAACTTTAAGGAACGACAGCTTAGGTTTCTTATTAAACCATAATTCATACGGTGTCGTTGCAACGATTTAGATGGTGCCCTATTTAAAGTGAATGTTGTTGTCTCTAATGCATAACCCCAAAACGATAACGGCAAATCGGTAAGAGACATCATAGAGCGAACCATATCTAAGAGAGTTCGATTACGACGTTCGGACACACCATTGCGCTGTGGTGTTCCTGACGGTGTCAATTGTGAAAGTATTCCGCATTTCTTCAAATGCATGCCAAACTCATAACTCAGCTATTCGCCTCCGCGATCAGAACGCAGAAACTTGATCTTCTTGTTACGTTGATTTTCTACTTCACTTTGGAATTCCTTAAACTTCTGGAAAGTCTCGGATTTATGTTTCATGAAATAGATTATACCCATATCTACTCAGATCATCTGTGAAGGTTAGAACATAACGATAACCACGCGCGAGGCTACACTCATTGGTCCGCACACATCGGTATGTATGATTTCCAATAATTCAGTAGCTCGCTCCATTGTATCAGAGAATGGAGTCTTATTCATTTTTCCCATTATACATGCTTCGCATCTATCAAGTGACTCAAAGTCAAGTGATTCAAGTAATCCATCAGAATGGAGTTTCTTCATGCGTTTCACTCCAATATGACCAAGACGACAGTGCCACATATAAGTAGAATTATCGTTCAATTTAATTCGTTTAGCATCAATGTTATGAACATGTGTATCACTACTATCTAGATTTAACAAGAATAAACCATTCATCTCGGCGCATGACCATAAAAGATATTATTCATAAAAATAGAACAACCATTATTCTCGGACTTGAATGAATAACCGTCTTGCATTAAACAAGATCCAGATATAATGTTCATGCTCAACGCAGGCACCAAATAACAATTATTGAGGTTTAAAACTAATCCCGAAGGTAGATGTAGAGGGAGCGTGCCGACAGCGATCACATCGACCTTGGATCCATTTCAACGCGCATCGTCACTTCATCCCTCGCTAGGCTTCGTTTATTCCGTAGTTTCTGTTTCGAGTTACAAATATGAGCAACCGAACCAGTATCAAATACCCAGGCACTAGTACGAGAACCAGTAAGATAAACATCTATAACATGTATATCAGATATACCTTTCTTCTTCTTGACAAGGCCGCTCTTCAGATCAGCCAAGTACTTGGGGCAATTACGCTTCCAGTGCCCCTTCCCATTGCAGTAATAGCAGTCAGTATTAGGTTTAGGGCCACCCTTAGGCTTCTCGGGAGGCGCGGCAGCTTTCTTGCCGCCCTTCTTGAGGTTTCCCTTCTTAGGTTTGCCTTGTTTCTTGAAACTGGTGGTCTTGTTGACCATCAACACTTGGTGCTCTTTCGTATCTCAACCTCAGCAGATTTCAGCATGGAGAAGAGTTCAGGTAACTCCTTGTTCATGTTCTGCATATTGTAGTTCATCACGAAGTTCTTGTAACTTGGTGGCAGTGATTGGAGAACACGATAAATACCCAGCTGGTTAGGGATCACAATCCCCAAGTCACTGAGCTTCCTCGCGTGTCCGGACATAGCGAACACGTGCTCACTAACGGAGCTGCCCTCTTCCATCATGCAGCCAAAGAACTGCTTCGAGGCCTCATAGCTCTCCACGGCCGCATGAGTTTCAAAGATAACTTTGAGCTCACGGATCATCTCACAAGGGTCGTGGTGCTCAAAACGCTTTTGGAGCTCTGCCTCTAGGCTGCACAGGATGACACACTGAACTTGAGAATATCGAATCACCCGATTCTCGAAAATATTCTTTTCTTCCTCGGATACTGCAGGGGGTGGTGGGGAACCTAGCGGTGCTTCGAGCACATATTGCAGATTTCCGCCATTGAGGAAAATCCTCACATGACGGAACCAGTCGGTGAAGTTGCTACCATTGCTTTTAAGCTTTTCTTTCTCTAGGAACTGATTAAAATTGATTGATGGGGACGCCATGATCTACAACATATATTTGCAAGAGTTTAGACTAAGTTTATGACAAATTGGGTTCAAATTTAATTCTAAAAAATTAAACTAGGTAAACTCCCACTCAAAACAATATCCCTCGGATTGTCTTAGTGATCACACGAACCAAATCCACCATACCAAGTCCGATCATCACGAGACAAGATGTAATTTCAATGGCGAACACTCCAAGTGTTCATCATATCAATCATATGACTCATGCTCTACCTTTCGGTATCTCGTGTTCCGACACCATGTCTGTACATGCTAGGCTCGTCAAGGCAACCTTCACTACAAGGAAAAGCCTTATTGGCGGCGCACCAAAAACGGCTATTGCCGGCGCACCAGAGCCCGCCGGTGCGAACAGGCCGGTGGTAACAAGTTACCGCCGGCGCACCGGCTGGTGCGCCAGCAGCAACATGAATTATCCCCGGCGAACCAGCCCTGGTGCGCCGGCGGTACTTTTTCGAAATTAAAAAAGCCCGATCCAGATCTAGATCTAGATCTAGATCTAGCTCGGGTTCATCTAGCTCGGGTCCTCGAAAACAGTGGCCGTGCGTCGCCTTGTCGTCGTTGCCGCGCCGGAGGAGAATGAGGCCGGAGGTGGTGGTGGTTTAGGAGGAGGAGGATGAGGCCGGAGGTGGTGGTTGTGGTTTAGGAGAGGAGGAGGAGGAGGAGAAGATGGCCGGAGGTGGAGGTGGTGGAAGAGGAGGAGAAGGAGAAGGCCGGAGATGGAGGTAGAGCCCCAAGGTGGAGGAGATTACCGGAGGAGGAGGAGGAGGTCATCGGAGCCGGAGTAGTAGGAGGTCACCGGAGTAGTAGGAGGTCACCGAAGTAGTAGGAGGTCACCGGAGTAGTAGGAGGAGGAGGTCGTCGGTGAGTATTGCAAGGAGAAGAGGAGGAGGGAAAGAGAAGAAGGGGGAGAAGTGAGGAAAGAGAAGAGGGAGGAGGGCCGGCATGAATATATAGTACAGCTTACCGCCGGCGCACCTAGTATGGTGGTGCGCCGGGGGTAAATTTTTTATTTTTTTCACCCAAATCTTAAACCTGAAAAAAGTCCTGTTTCCGTTTTCCAATTGACGAATCCATTTTTTCTCCAAACGGCCATAGGCGGTTGAATTCGAATAGGAAATTTCGCGTAGATAGATTTTGATATAAAAAAGTTTTTCATCGGAGGTCGTATGCAACCAGAAATCCCGTTTTACCGAAAGATGACGCCATTTTGCATAATATATCGAAATTCATTTTTCAAATTTTTATTAAAGCTAGATTACATAATACATGGGCGGTTCAAAGGAATTTTTTTTTTCTTTTAATAAAATTCGAAGCGATTTGGAGGAGAGAAAATGTAGGCACCTTACCCCCGGCGCACCTCTATGGTGGTGCGCTGGTGGTAAATTGTGTACCACCGGCGCACCACCATAGAGGTGCGCCGGGGGTAAGGTGCCCAGATTTTTGTCCGGCCAGAATTCTTCGAATTTTATTCCCGGCGCACTAAATTTGCTTGTGCGCCGGCAGTATAGGTTCTTCGCCGGCGCGGCCTAACATGGCTCGCCGGCGGTATTTTGCCACCGGCGCATGGATTTGCTGGTGCGCCGGTAGTGCTATTTTCATCTATAGGCCTTTTCCTAGTAGTGCTTAGTACCCGCGTGTACAAAACTGGCTTGTACCCGTTGTATGCACATGTAGAATCTATCACACCCGATCATCACGTGATGCTTCGAAACGACAAGTCTTAGCAACGGTGCATACTAAGGATGAACACTTTATTATCTTGATATTTATTGAGAGGGATCATCTTATAATGCTACCGTCGCGATCTAAGCAATATAAGATGCATAAAAGGATTAATATCACATGCAATTCATATGTGATATGATATGGCCCTTTTGTCTTTGCGCCTTTGATCTTCATCTCCAAAGCACGGACATGATCCTCCATCATCAACGGGCATGATATCCATCATCTTCGGCGTAGCGTCAAGGTCAATGGCGCCGTCTTCATGATTGTCCTCCATGTAGCAACTATTACAACTACTTTGAAATAATACTCAACATGAAATTTAAAGACAACCATAAGGCTCCTGCCGGTTTGCCACAATACAATAATGATCATCTCATACATATTCATCATCACATCATGGCCATATCACATCACCAAACCCAGCAAAAACAAGTTAGACGCATCTAATTTGGTTTGCATATTTTACGTGGTTTAGGGTTTTCGAGTAAGATCCAATCCACCTACGAACATGAACCACAATGGTGATACTAGTGTTGTCAATAGAAAGAGTAAATTGGATCTTCACTATAGTGGGAGAGACAGACACCCGCAAAGCCACTTATGCAATACAAGTTGCATGTCGAGCGTGATGCGGGGTGGCTTTCGGACACCTCCGCCTCAAGACCGTCAAACCTTCCTCGTAGGCCAAGGGCACGAGCTCGGGCCAAAACCATACATGATAAGGTGAACTCACTCCTTTATACACTTCACCTCGACACAACCTTGGGCGGATTGCTACCTCATGCCTATATCTCTATGTCATTAGGTAGCAATCTCATCAAGGATCGGAGAGGAGGACCTTCCATGGTGCAAGGAGCTAGGGAAGGGGAGAGGAGCCATTCACCACGGTACAAGAGAAGAAGGAAGAAGAAGAAGAGGAGAAGGAAGAGGAAGGCAAGGAGGAGGACCAGCCGGTCCAGGACCCGGCCAACCGGGCCCCAGACCGGACCCGCCGGTCCCAGGTCCGGTTGGACCGGGCCACAGACGAACAGGCCCCGGCGCCAACCGGGCGTCGTCCGGAGGCCAACCGGACGGAGATGCGACATTTCCGGTTGGCGCCGGTCGGCCGCCTGACCGGACCGCCGGCCCCGAGCCGGTCGATCGGCTCGGGACCGGATTCGTCGGGTTTGACCCACCAACTACCTCTTCGACCCATGTTGCCTTGTATGCCTATATAAGACCCCAGCTCGCCCCCATAGTTGTTTAGACAAGATTTAGGCTTAAACATGACTTTGAGCTTTGTCTCCCTAGGGTTTCATCCCCTTTGTATCAAGGCACCCCATGTTGGATGATTGGATCTATGTGAGTGAGATTCTAGTGTACCCCACTCTCTCTCCCTCACCGGTCTCCGTCCCCAACACCGATCTCTCACTCCGGGATTCTACTTCGCGTCTCTCCCGTGGTGATTCTATTGGCGTGGTCCATCGAGCCATGAGGATAAGTATCGATTGTATTGGGTTGGTGTGCGTGTGTTCTTCGCGTTCTTCGTGTTCTTCCGCCTCTCCCTCTCTTTCCCCCTTTGGATCTTGGGTCATTCGCGAGATCGGGCCACACACGGGGTCTTAAACCTCATCATATGGTATCAGAGCCTTTGGTTTCCGCGAATTTGACCCCCCACCCACCCAATTTCCCCTCTAAATTTTTTCCAAAAAGTTCCCCAAAAGATAGCCCTAAATTGCCTTTGGATGGATCTGCGATTTGGTTGCGTTTTGAGTGGTTTTGGTCCATGGATTTGGTGTTGTTGTGCTTGATCTACTATTTCCCCCACTTTCTAGCCCCCAATTCCATCGTTTTCCTTCATTTTGGGTCGATTTGGACGAGTTTGGCTCAAGAACACGACAGGCGGTTGAGAAATCCGGTCGATCGGTGCTGACCGGCCGGCCAGAACCCGATCAACCGGGCAGGCCGGTCCGGAGCCGGTCAACCGGGCGCAGGGCGCCACCACCTCCACCACCACCGCCGACCACCGCCACCACTCTCCTCCGCCGGCAAGCTCCGTCACCCCCGCAAACTGCCGGTAAACTCCGCCGCGACCCCACCACCACCACCGCATCCGCAAGAGCATCGACCCCACCCACCACTGGCATACCACCGCCATCGCCGCCAAGCTATTTTGACCCATCTTATCCGCTAACTTGTGTTTGTTTGTTCCGGTTTGAGTGCCTTGTTTGTGAAACTAACCCGCAGCTCCGAAGCAAGCGACGACATCCTCGGCACCCCGAACTTGCAAACGTACTCTTGACACCACCGCCATCATTGCAAGTTGTGTGTTCATCGCCGCCTACACCTCTTAGGTATAACTTGCATAACACTTGTAACCCCTCTTCTTTTGCGATCTATCGTATCGAGCATTGCTTATCGAGTGTTGCGAGACATTGCACGTGGCCCCGATTGTGAGGTGTGTGTGTAGTGTGGAGTCAAGCTTCTAAGCAAAACTCGTGTGGCAAATAGCAAAAGCAAGGCTAACGCTAACATAGTGCGAGAAAAGGCCGCCAAAACACAAAAAGAGTGCAAGTGCCACCATAGAGCAAAAGTGTGCGAGTGCCATCATACATACAAATACACAAAGGAGTGTAAGTGCCACCAAATACAAAAAGAGGAAAAAGCTTTTAAGCAAAAGAGAGAAAAGAGAAGAGAGGCCGCGTGTGAATCTTGTTGTCTCATCATTTGCAACCAAAGTTTTGCCTCTCCTTGTGTTAGTGTGACACCGAGCAACCCTTGCTTACGGGTACATACACTTTTCCGCTCATTCCTTGGTTGCACTAACCCCGCTTATCCCGTGTGTGAGTTCCATACCTTTTCCGTGTTTATAGTGATCATCGCTTTGACATTTGAGTTTTTGGATTTCACCCACCCTTAACAACAAACTTGATTTCGGATTTCATCTTTTGGCTTTCCACCATACTCGCCTAACACCATATTTGCTAGCTTTTGCGTGTGTCTTTGTGTGAGTACCCGATACAATTGTTTTTGCTTTCGGCTTGTTGGATCACCTCGATCTTATCACACCACGGTGAGGTTGCGAGGTAGTGTTCTTCCACTAACACCCACCATATAGTTATTGTCGTGCTAACATGGATAGCGAAGAAGAAGATACGGAGGAGTACACGGAGCACTTCGAGGAGGATGCCTCTTCAAGCACCGCGGATGTGGAGGAACATGTGGAGCTCTACACCGACTATGGCTCCGCGAGCATCGCCAACATGACCGACATCGAGGAGCTCTACACCGACTATGGCTCCGCGAGCATCGCCAACATGGACGACATCGACGAGCTCTACATCGACACTTGCTCAACAAGCATGGACGACATGGTGGAGCACCACCACGAGGACGACATCGACCCCACCATGCACACCGCCGATGCTCCCACATACCCCTACTTGGCCAATGGAGCTACATATGAAGATCGAGGACCTCCCCGATGGCACCATCATATGGATCATCAAGAGCGTCCCCAACATGTTCGGCATCGACACACTTCTCCGAGCTCCACAAGGCGCCATCATGAGAGTGCCTATGCACAAGATCATCGACATCACGGACATCATATGGAGCATCAAGAGCGCCCCAACATGAGCCATCACCTAGGCATGGCAAGGACCGTCATCGACTCACACCATCTCATGATCGTCGTCAACCACCACCACCTCATGGTCTACATCGACATCCGTCCACACGTGATTTTCGACGACACCACTCAAGACATGGTGATGAGGCAAGAAGACGAGAGCCTCGACATGAAGACTTTCCTCATAAGGCGACTTCTACCTCTTGTGCCACCACCACAATGGCCCCTACCTCGTCATATGCCTATGGACTCCGATGCTACAAGTGCAAGCAACAAGGCCACCTTCCACGGGAATGTCCCAATCTCCTATGTGAGGTGTGCAAGACCAAGGGTCACATGGCGTGGCAATGCACAACGCCAAGCGCCAAGAAGCTCTACTTCGACGAGCTCAACGCACAAGTCTCCAAGATGCCACCACTTGAGGACGACTTAGGAGGCGAGGGAGTTGAGCATGGTGAACATGGGATTCTCCCTTCACCTACGGAGGCGCATGGATTTGAGATGGTTGAGCATGGGAATTTTCCTTCAACCAAGGAGGCGCATGGAGATGAGCAAGTCAAACCTACTCCTATGTGCTTGATTGATGAGTTGGTACCAATCCCATGTGAGCATGAGAGCCACTTAGCCCACTTGAGCGAGAGTGATAGTGAGTTGAGTGACTTCCACCCCATATGTGAGTTTGAGTGCTTCCATTTGGAGGACATGAGTGATACACAAAGTGAGTTGAGAGAGGTAGATGATAGGTCCATGGAGGACATCGCATTTGCTAACACATTAACCTCTCCCTCGTTTGTGTCTTCTTATGTTGCACTAGGTTCCACGGAGGACGAGTTCCCGCTCATGGAGAAGATGTACATGGTGCATGAAGACGATGATATCTCACCATGCTTGCTCCAAGATGGACATGTCGACCACATGGATCCTCCTACTTCCACAACACCTACTTCACATGAGTCGGCCTACAAAGGTAACAACATAGGTGTTGATGATGCCATGATCCCACTAGTGGACATGATGACTTATGAGTGCATGCATGATCTTGATGATACATTTGCTACGTCACATGCTTCATTCATATTCCCATGTGATACTTTGCTTGATAACATTGTTGATCATGTGTTGATTGATTGTGATACCATGAACATGCCATGCTATGAGAGTTTCATATTTGCTCCGCTTGCTTGCAATGATAATGATTATGCTCATGCTTGTGTTGTGACACCCTTGATGAACACTTTCTCTTTCCATAGGGTTGTAGACAACAATGATAACATGTTGAACATGCTTTGCCCAAAATGTTTGAACTATTCCATGTTCCTTGCATCCAAGATTGTGAACAATTGCTCTTTCTTATGCTTGGTATGCAAGAATGCTTATTTCATTGTTCATGAGATGGCCCCCATAGCCTTCTCACTTTTTGATGATCATGAGTTACCACATGCCACGAATACACCTTCATGCCATTTGCACTATAGCCATGCATTTCATACTATCTTGCTTGACACTAATGGTGATGTGCACAAGACATGGAACATCATGATGGATGATGTATTAATCTACCATGCACACACACTTTTTGTTTTCTCCATTGTGTGTATAGGTACCCGAACGACAACATCCACCGCCACGGAGCATGAGTTGACGACACGTGCCATTGAGAGCTACCCCACCACGGACGAACTCCATCACCAAACCCGCGGGATTCAAACCAAAGGGTATGTTTCCCAACACCTTCGCCCTCGTGTGTTCCCGACGTTTCTTGTCGAGCTTCCGGTTTGGTCCAATTCCTCGTCACCTCTTTTGCTTCTCATGCAACATATCTTGAAACATCTTGTTGGCACAATGGTTGTTGTATGTATTGATGATATCATCATACACTCCGAAAATCTCAAGGACCATGTCATACATGAGAGAGACACATTATGCACCTTGTGCCACATGTCACACCAAAAGTTGCTCTCCTTTGGATTTCTCATTTCATCTTTGGCAATTGCAATGGATTCTTTGACACTTGAGGATACCCATACTCGGCTCACGCCAACCATACTTTCCCAAGCTAGAAGTCTCCATAGCTTTGCCATTGCACATAACAATTTTGCCCCAAATTTTGCCGCCGATACTTGCCTTTTGATTGTTCCATTTGTGTGGGACAATGCTACACATCACATTTTTGACACTTTACAAAGGACCCTTTTACATGCACAAATTTTTGCCCCACCAAATTTTGGATACACCGACACTCTTTCGGTAACCATTTTTGCCACATGCCTCTTGGAGAAACGACTTGATGCTTCGTATTTGATTGAGAGCCTCTTGTTCGCCGGTCACCAAGTTGGCATCCACAAGCTTTCCTTTTGCAAGTTGTTTTTCCTCACGTTCTTCTTCGACCGAGACTTTGTCCCTCCACCACTACATGGGAGACCTATTATGGACTACAACAAAGACGCCCGCACTACGACGAGCATCCATAAGGACACAAGGGCACCTATACAAGTCCTTCACTAAGCTACAAGGATCAACGTCTACACCATCGGTGAGGAGGAACAAGAGTAGAGGACGACTTTTCCCCAAGGGGGGGGGGGAGATGATGCGGGGTGGCTTTCGGACACCTCCGCCTCAAGACCGTCAAACCTTCCTCGTAGGCCAAGGGCACGAGCTCGGGCCAAAACCATACATGATAAGGTGAACTCACTCCTTTATACACTTCACCTCGACACAACCTTGGGCGGATTGCTACCTCATGCCTATATCTCTATGTCATTAGGTATCAATCTCATCAAGGACCGGAGAGGAGGACCTTCCATGGTGCAAGGAGCTAGGGAAGGGGAGAGTAGCCATTCACCACGGTACAAGAGAAGAAGGAAGAAGAAGAGGAGAAGGAGGAGGACCAGTCGGTCCAGGACCCGGCCAACCGGGCCCCAGACCGGACCCGCCGGTCCCAGGTCTGGTTGGACCGGGCCACAGACCGAACAGGCCCGGCGCCAACCGGGCGTCGTACCGGAGCCACCGGACGGAGATCTGCGTTCCGGTTGGCGGCCGTCACCGACTGGCCGGACCCGGCCCCAGGCCTGGTCTGACCGGCCCCAGGACCGGATTCGTCGGGTTTGACCCACCAACTTGTACCTCTTCGACCCATGTCGCCTTGTATGCCTATATAAGACCCCAGCTCGCCCCCATAGCTGGTTAGACAAGATTTAGGCTTAAACATGACTTTGAGCTTTGTCTCCCTAGGGTTTCATCCCCTTTGTATCAAGGCACCCCATGTTGGATGATTGGATCTATGTGAGTGAGATTCTAGTGTACCCCACTCTCTCTCCCTCACCGGTCTCCGTCCCCAACACCGATCTCTCACTCCGGGATTCTACTCGCGTCTCTCCCGTGGTGATTCTATTGGCGTGGTCCATCGAGCCATGAGGGTAAGTATCGATTGTATCGGGTTGGTGTGCGTGTGTTCTTCGCGTTCTTCGTGTTCTTCCGCCTCTCCCTCTCTTTCCCCCTTTGGATCTTGGGTCATTCGCGAGATCGGGCTACACACGGGGTCTTAAACCTCATCAGAGCGTGGAGCAAATCTCATGAACGCGGTCATGTAAAGTTAGCCCGAACCGCTTCATCCCACTATGCCGCAAGATGCAAAGTACACGAACTAAAGACAACAAAGCATCAACGCCCACAAAACTATTGTGTTCTACTCGTGCAACCAATCTATGCATAGACACGGCTCTGATACCACTGATGGGATTCGTAGCATAGAAAACAAAAAAATTCGTACCGCAAGAACGAAACACAAGCCAAGATCTAATCTAGTAGACGGTAGCAACGAGAAGAAGAGACTAACCCTCGAAGATTCGCAAAGCTTAACGAGATTAGATCTCGGGGTGGATGTAGTCGATCACTTGCCGCTTGCAAAGCGCGTAGAAGATCTTGACGGTGCCACAATCGGGCAGCACCTCCGTACTCGGTCACACGTACGGTGTTGATGAAGACGACGTCCTCCTCCCGTTCCAGCGGGCAGCGGAAGTAGTAGATCCTCATTGAATCCGGCAGCACGACGGCGTGGTGGCGGTTGCTTGACGGTAAAGCACACGTATGTTGGGAACCCCAAGAGGAAGGTGTGATGCGTACAGCAGAACTCAGTAAGAAACCAAGGTTATCGAACCAGTAGGAGATGAAGGCCACATGAAGGTTGTTGGTGGAGGAGTGTAGTGCGGCGCAACACCAGGGATTCTGGCGCCAACGTGGAACCTGCACAACACAATCAAAATACTTTGCCCCAACTTAACAGTGAGGTTGTCAATCTCACCGGCTCTGAAAACAAAGGATTAAACGTATGGTGTGGAAATTATGTTTGCTTGAGAAAACAACAGAGGATGATTAGATTGTATTTCAGATGTAAAAGAAAGGACCGGGGTCCACGTTCACTAGTGGTGTCTCTCCAATAAGATAAATAGCATGTTGGGTGAACAAATTACAGTTGGGCAATTGATAGAATAGAGATTCATATACATATCATGATGACTACTATGAGATTTACTTAGGGCATTACGACAAAGAACATAGACCGCCATCCAGCATGCATCTATGCCTAAAAAGTCCACCTTCGGGTTAGCATCCGCACCCCTCCAGTATTAAGTTGCAAACAACAGACAATTGCATTAAGTATGGTGCGTAATGTAATCAACACAAATATCCTTAGACAAAGCATCAATATATGTTTTATCCCTAGTGGCAACAGCACATCCACAACCTTAGAACTTTCTGTCACTGTCCCAGATTCAATGGAGGCATGAACCCACTATCGAGCATAAATACTCCCTCTTGGAGTCACAAGTATCAACTTGGCCAGAGCCTCTACTAGCAACGGAGAGCATGCAAGAACATAAATAGCACATATATGATAGATCAATAATCAACTTGACATAGTATTCAATATTCATCGGATCCCAACAAACACAACATGTAGCATTACAAATAGATGATCCGATCATGATAGGCAGCTCACACGATCTAAACATGATAGCACAAGAGGAGAAGACAACCATCTAGCTATTGCTATGGACCCGTAGTCCAAGGATGAACTACTCACGCATCGGTCCGGAGGCGGGCATGGTGATGTAGAGCCCTCGGTGATGATTCCCCTCTCGGCGGGTGCGGGAGGCGATCTCGAATCCCGAGATGGGATTGACGGCGGCGTCTCGGTAGCTTTTCTCGTTCGCGACGGAGGGATTAAGTAGGCGAGGGGGCAGCGCAGGGGGCACAGGGGCCCACACCATATGGCGGCGCGACCAGAGGCCGCGCCGCCCTATGGGGTGGCCGCCTCGTGGCCCTTCTCCGTCTCCTCTTCGGTTCTGGAAGGCTCCGTGGAAAATAAGACCGTGGGCTTTTGTTTCGTCCAATTCCGAGAATATTTCTGTGTAGGATTTACGAAACCAAAAACAGCGAACGAACGACTGCGGCATCTTGTTAATAGGTTAGTTCGGAAACGCATAAAAACATCATAAAGTATGAACAAAACATGTAGGTATTGTCATAAAACTAGCATGGAACATAAGAAATTATAGATACGTTGGAGACGTATCAAGCATCCCCAAGCTTAGTTCCTACTCGCCCTCGAGTAGGTAAACGATATAAACAATAATTTCTGAAGTGACATGCTACCAACATAATCTTGATCAACATTATTGTAAAGCATATGAGATGAATGAAGTGATTCAAAGCAATAGATTGCTAACAAAAAGATAATGACTAAACAACTGAATCATATAGCAAAAACTTTTCATGAATAGTACTTTCAAGACAAGTATCAAAAAGACTTGCATAAGGGCTAACTCATAAAGCAATAGATTCAAAGTAAGAGGTTTCGAAGCAACACAAAGGATGATTAAGTTTCAGCAATTGCTTTCAACTTGTAACATGTATATCTCTCATGGATAATTGTCAACATAAAGTAATATAACAAGTGCAATAAGTAAACATGTAGGAATTAGTGCACACAGTTGACACAAGTGTTTGCTTCTAAGATAGAAAGAAGTAGGTAAACTGACTCAACATAAAGTAAAAGAAAGGCCCTTCGAGGGAAGCAGGGATTACTCATGTGCTAGAGCTTTTATTTTGAAAACATGGAAACAATTTTGTCAACGGTAGTAATAATTCATATGTGTTATGCATAAAACCTCCTATAAGTTGCAAGCCTCATGCATCGAATACCAATAGTGCCCGCACCTTGTCCTAATTAGCTCGGATTTCCATGGATTATCATTGCATTACATATGTTTCAACCAAGTGTCACAAAGGGGTACCTCTATGCCACCTGTACAAAGGTCTAAGGAGATAAATCGCATTTGATTTCTCGATTTTGATATATCTCAACTTGAGGACATCCATACCGGGACAACATAGAAAACAGACAATGGACTCCTCTTTTTAATGCTTAAAGCATTCAACAACAATAATATTCTCATAAGAGATTCCGAGGATTAATGTCCAAGCTGAAACTTCCACCATGATACATGGCTTTGGTTGGCGGCCCAATGTTCTTCTCTAACAATATGCATACTCAAACCATTTAATCATGAGAAATCTCCCTTACTTCAGACAAGACGAACATGCATAGCAACTCACATGATATTCAACAAAGTAAAAAGTTGATGGCGTCCCCAGAAACATGGTTACCGCTCAACATGCAACTTATAAGAACTAAGATACATAGCAACATATTCATTACCACAATAGTTTTTTAGGCTACTTTCCCATGAGCTATGTATTGTAAAGACAGGGAATGAAATTTTAAAGGTAGCATGCAAGCAATTTACTTTGGAATGGCAGAAAAATACCACATATAGGCAGTTATAGTGGACACAAATGGCATAGGTTTTGGCTCAAGGTTTTTGGATGCACGAGAAGCATTCCCTCTCAGTACAAGGTTTTGGCTAGCAAGGTTGTTTGAAGAAAACACAAGTATGACCGGACAGAAAAACTTACACAAGAACATATTGGAAGCATTATAAGACTCTACTTGTCTTCCTTGTTGTTCAAACACTTTTACCAGAAAATATCTAGACCTTAGAGAGACCAATCATGCAAACCAAATTTCAACAAGCTCTACGGTAGTTCTCCACTACTAGATTTAAACTACATGATGCAAGAGCTTAAACATGATCTACTTGAGAGCTCAAAACAATTGCCAAGTATCAAATTATTCAAAACAATATACCATTTACCACATGAAGCATTTTCTGTTTAACCAAATAGATAAGTGCTGCGGCTTTCAGCTTCGCCATGAATATTAAAGCAAAACGAAGAACACAAGTGTTCAAATGAAAAAGCGGAGCGTGTCTCTCTACAATACAAGGATTGCTGGGATCGAATTTATTCAAACATAAACAAAAATAAAAGCAAACAGACGCTCCAAGTAAAGAACATAAGATGTGACGGAATAAAAATATAGTTTCACTAGAGGTGACCTGATAAGTTGTTGATGAAGAAGGGGATGCCTTGGGCATCCCCAAGCTTAGATGCTTGAGTCTTCTTGAAATATGCAGGGATGAACCAGGGGCATCCCCAAGCTTAGACTTTTCACTCTTCTTGATCATATCATATCATCCTCCTCTCTTGATCCTTGAAAACTTCCTCCACACCAAACTTAAAGCAATCTCATTAGAGGGTTAGTGCATAATAAAAATTCACATGTTCAGCAAGGACACAATCATTACCAACACTTCTGGACATTACCCAAGGCTACTAAAATTTAACGGAGCAAAGAAATCCAATCAAACATAGTAAAAGAGGCAATGCGAAATAAAAGAGAATCACAAAACAGAACAGTCCGTAAAGACGAATTTTTCCGAGGCACTTAACTTGCTCGGATGGAAAAACTCAAAACTAATGAAAGTTGCGTACATATCTGAGGATCATGCATGAATTGTCGCTGATTTTTTGATTGTCTACACGAGAAAAACGCAACAGACAGCTAACAAATCTGTTTCATGCAGAAATCCAAATCTAGTATCAACCTTCTATTAGGGACTTTACTTGGCACAACAATGCATGAAAATAAAGATACAAAGGTAATGCTACAGTAGTAACAAGCACCTTGACCCAAATATAAAACAAAATTTTCAGAAATAAAATAATGGGTTGTCTCCCATAAACGCTTTTCTTTAACGCCTTTCAGCTAGGCGCATAAAGTGCAAATCAAGTAACATCAAGAGATGAAGCATCAACATTATAATTTTCCTTAAAAACACAACTTGTCGAGGGTACCTTAGATGCTCCATTATCTAATTTCCCATGGTGGTACTAAGGGTTTTATCAATTTTAGGCTTATAATAATTCTTTGGCTTAGGCACCTTAGAGACATACATGAATTTTTGCTCTTTACCACATAAGCTTTCTCCTTAAACTTAAGAGAAGAAAAGGTTGAACCCAAGGTTCCCATAGCTTCTTCAAGTTCACCAATCCTATGGGTTTGATTATCATGGATAGCACAAGTTTCTAAGACAACAATTCTTTCGTTAATTCCTCCTAGGGATTTATCAAGTTTATCAGTATTATCAAGTAATATTCCCAATTTAGTCTCAACACTTGGAAGATTTTCTCTATGGCTTCCAACTTTTTCATGACATCCTCAAGAGAGATTTCAATTTTAACTTCATTAAAAGGTGGTATTCCAACTAGACTCTCTATGATGCAACTAGCTTCTAAAGCGGAGTACCTAGGAAATTACCCCCGCAAGAGTATCAAGAACATACCTATTCCAGCTAGAGATACCAACATAAAAGTTCCTAAGGAGGATAATAGTGGAGTGTTTCTTAATGCACCTATGATGAGCATCACTAATTCTATACCAAGCATCTTTAAAACTTTCTCCCCCTTGTTGCTTAAACGAACGAACTTCAACTTCAGGATTACTCATTTTAGCAATAATAAAAATAAACTAAGCAAACCGAATTAAATAAAGTAAAAACAAGTAACTAATTTTTTTGTGTTTTTGATATAAGAAAGCAAACAAGACAAAAAATAAAATAAAGTAAAGCAAGACAATAAACAAAGTAAAGAGATTGGATGTGAGAGACTCCCCTTGCAGCGTGTCTTGATCTCCGACAACGGCGCAGAAAAAGAGTTGCTTGTGACGTAAAGCACACGTCCGTTGGGAACCCCAAGAGGAAGGTGTGATGCGTACAGCAACAAGTTTTCCCTCAGTAGAAACCAAGGTTATCGAACCAGTAGGAGATGAAGGCCACGTGAAGTTTGTTGGTGGAGGAGTGTAGTGCGTCGCAACACTAGGGATTCCGGCGCCAACGTGGACCTGCACAACACAATCAAATACTTTGCCCCAACAGTGAGGTTGTCAATCTCCCCGCTTGCTGAAAACAAAGGATTAAATGTATGGTGTGGAGAATTATGTTTGCTTGCAGAAAACACTTGTGATTAGGTAGATTGTATTTCATATGTAAAAGAAAAGGACCGGGATCCACAGTTCACTAGTGGTGTCTCTCCAATAAGATAAATAGCATGTTGGGTGAACAAATTACAGTTGGGCAATTGATAGAATAGAGATTCATATACATATCATGATGAATACTATGAGATTTACTTAGGGCATTACGACAAAGAACATAGACCGCCATCAGCATGCATCTATGCCTAAAAAGTCCACCTTCGGGTTAGCATCCGCACCCCTCCGGTATTAAGTTGCAAACAACAGACAATTGCATTAAGTATGGTGCGTAATGTAATCAACACAAATATCCTTAGACAAAGCATCAATGTTTTATCCCTAGTGGCAACGGCACATCCACAACCTTAGAACTTTCTGTCACTGTCCCAGATTCAATGGAGGCATGAACCACTATCGAGCATAAATAATCCCTCTTGGAGTCACAAGTATCAACTTGGCAGAGCCTCTACTAGCAACGGAGAGCATGCAAGAACATAAATAGCACATATATGATAGATCAATAATCAACTTGACATAGTATTCAATATTCATCGGATCCCAACAAACACAACATGTAGCATTACAAATAGATGATCCCGATCATGATAGGCAGGTCACAAGATCTAAACATGATAGCACAAGAGAGAAGACAACCATCTAAGCTACGCTATGGACCCGTAGTCCAAGGATGAACTACTCAACGCATCAGTCCGGAGGAGGGCATGGTGATGATTCCCCTCGGCGGGGTGCCGGAAGCGATCTCCGAGAATCCCAGAGATGGGATTGGACGGCGGCGGCGTCTCAGTAACTTTTCTCGTATCGTGGCTCTCGGTACTAGGGTTTCGCGACGGAGGGATTAAGTAGGCGAAGGGCAGCGCAGGGGGGCACCCGAGGGGCCCACACATATGGCGGCACGACCAGAGGTGGGGCCGCGCCGCCCTATGGGGTGGCCGCCTCGTGGTCCTTCTCCGTCTCCTCTTCGGTGTTCTGGAAGGCTCCGTGGAAATAAGACCGTGGGCTTTTGTTTCGTCCAATTCGAGAATATTTCTGTGTAGGATTTCGAAACCAAAAACAGCGAGAAAACAGGAACTGGCTGCTGCGGCATCTTGTTAATAGGTTAGTTCCGGAGAAAACGCATAAAAACATCATAAAGTATGAACAAAACATGTAGGTATTGTCATAAAACTAGCATGGAACATAAGAAATTATAGATACGTTGGGATACGTATCAGCGGTGGTAGTGGAGAACTCCGGCGGAGTTTCGCCTATGCGCTGCGGGAGTAATATGTGGAGGAGGGGGCGCTAGGGTTTGGGGTGAGGGGGGGGTCTTGGGCGCCGGCCTCAAGGGGTGCGGCCAACTGGGAGGCTTGAGGTGGCCGGCCCCCTCCCCTTGCTCCTCATTATATAGGTGGAAGCCCCAAGAGTTGTAGTCCAAGTCTTGAATAAGACCCCAACACAAAACTTGCCATAGGTGGGAAACCTACTCAAGATGGGAGTCCTACTCAAGGTGGGACTCCCTTTCCTTGAGGGGGGTGGCCGGCCACCTTTAGGTGGAGTCCACTGGGACTCCTCCCCTTAGGGTTGGCCGGCCATGCTAGTGGAGTCCCTCAGGGACTCCGCCTTCCATAGTGATTTCTTCGGACTTTTCTAGAACCTTCTAGAACCTTCCATAAATGCACACAGGATCATTTTCAAACTTATAAAATGACTTCCTATATATGAATCTTATTCTCGGACCATTCGGAACTCCTCGTGATGTCCTGGATCCCATACAAGACTCCGAACAAAACTTCGAACAACATTCCATATTCCATATCTACTCAAACAACATCAAACCTTAAGTGTGTCACCCTACGGTTCGTGAACTATGCATACATGGTTGAGACTTCTCTCCGACCAATAACCAATAGCGGGATCTGGAGATCCATAATGAAACACATATTCAATGATGACTTAGTGATCGATTGAACCATTTACATACGATACCGATTCCCTTTGTCACGCGATATTTTACTTGTCAGAGGTTTGATCATCGGTATCACGATACCTTGTTCAACCTCGTCTCTCGACAAGTACTCTTTACTCGTGCAAAGTGGTATGTGGTCTCTTATGATTCATATGCTTGCAAGCTAAATAGACGACATTCCACCGAGAGGGCCAGAGTATATCTATCCGTCATCGGGATGGACAAATCCGACTGTTGATCCATATGCCTCAACTCCTACTTTCCGAATGCCTAATCCCACCTTTATAACCACCCATTTACGCAGTGGCGTTTGATGTAATCAAAGTACCCTTCAGGCATAAGTGATTTATATGATCTCATGGTCGAAAGGACTAGGTAGCTATGAATCGAAAGCTTATAGCAAATGAACTTAATGACGTGATCTTATGCTACGCTTAATTGGGTGTGTCCATTATATCATTCACATAATGACATAACCTTGTTATTAATAACATCCAATGTTCATGATCACGAAACTATGATCATCTATTAATCAACAAGCTAGTTATACAAGAGCTTACTAGGGACTTCTTGTTGTTTACATAACACACATGTATCAATGTTTCGTTTAATACAATTATAGCATGGTATATAAACATTTATCATAAACACAAAGATATATAATAACCATTCTATTATTGCCTCTTGGGCATATCTCCAACAAATAGAATCCGCAAGAAAGTGACCAAGGGCAGAGTTTCCTCGGGAAACATTGGCAAGCAAGAGGATAGATTTCTAAGAGTAAATAGTTACCAAATGATTGAATCCAAAGGAAATACCAAAACAATGAACTTCACTCATATAAAAAACCCAATCACAATGGGGGGGGATTGGATAAAAATCAGTAGACCGAAGCCTAAGGAGAGGCCTTAATACCCATGAGGGATGAAGAAAGCACATGCATGCCCTAGTTTTTTTTATCTTATCCCAATTCTAGTCTCAATCTCAGATTGAAGCCACAAGGGCTATATATAGTGTTAAGTGTGAAGGAGTAAGTTATGATAATATTACAATAACAACATCACATTTTATGCATGCAGGTAGGGGGAAAACAGTCCGACCTTGGTGGTGCCATCCAGTCTTGCACTTGGTACTTCTCAGATAGCTTCGTTAGGCGCTGGACTGTTTTGTTGTAGGCATTGGACATTCTTGCTCAGAGTGTTTGGAAGTCTTGTCCCAACTAACCAAGTTGTTGGACACGTCCTGTCACATCTTGTGTGCGCGTTGGACAAGTTACATGATAGTCCTGTCTTGTGGGACAAGTTGTTGTATAATCTTGTACCTAAAGCTTGGTTTCTCTTTGCTTCTTTCCTTTTCTCCTCGTTTCCATCTTCGGTTTTTTTGCTTCCATGCTTTCGTGTGGTATTCCATTTGGCTCGTATCTGAGTGTACACAACACATCGAAACAAAATAATATACCATCCAAAGAGGTATTAAAGTTACATGTGGAGAGGGGCGAGTTCACCTTATCTTGAAGTGCTTTGGCTCGTGGTTGAGTCATAGGTCCACTTAGGGGACTTGTAGGCCTTGAGGAGGCATCATCCCTAGGACGGGCTTTATCATCTTTTTACCTAAGTTCTTTCACCTTTATGGGGTTGTGTATCTCGAATGATCATAGTTTAGATACGTTTTTTATCCATAGGTAGCACCCAAACTATACTCGACTAGTGGCTGGGAGGACATGTGTATATGCTATGGATGTGTGGGTATACTGAAACCCTACCAGATAAGATGACACATTGGGGCGCTATCAACTCCCCTAAGCCATTAATATGATCTCTCATCAAGTCCTCCAAGTAGTACATTCCTACTCCCCACACAAACACATCAATTAGAGACCAGATTGTTGAAATATTGGGCCCACTTTTAGTGGTCCAAATTAGATTTCAGTTTTCCCTATAAATCTCAAAGCCCACATAGTAGCAGCCTTGTGAGTTTGAGCCCAAGTTGGTGGCAGCTCACTAGTGAGTGGCAAGAGGTGGGAAGTTTAGTCCCACATGGAAAGTTGGGAGGAAGTTAGACCACCTTATAAGGTGGGTTGTTTCACCACTAGTAAGTGAGTGAGAATAGGAGTGCTGCACGCGCGCTCCTCCTCCTCCTCGCTCGTCTCGACTCGACACGTCGCGGCACACGGCGCCGCGCTCGTGGTGAGTGGATTGAGCCGAGACTTTCCTTACTTTTTGCAGCTCAGGAAAACGAACCGAGTTCTAGACGGACGCGTCGGGTTCGTCGGTTCGATTCGCTCCCAGGATAGTGATATCTGTGACCGACTCGAAACGTTCGTGCGACGTGGGCGTGGGCCACGTTGCCTAGGGTTTCCCGAGCCTATATAATCTCTTGCCCGGCTACCGCAGAAACACACCGATTACACGAGTTAGGGTTTCCACCTCTCTCTGCTTGCGCCGCCATCGTAGCCTACTCCATCCCGCGCGCCAACGTGCATCGGCGAACGGGAGAGCAGATCTCCGGAACCGCTCGTCCTTGCGATCTTGTACGGGAGAGGGCGAATTAGGTTTTGGGAAGCGCTCTGCGCGATTGCTCAAGCTCTTCATCACGGGTCGCCTTCGTCCAGAGTCAGTGGTGCTGCCTACAGATAATCTTCAACGCCGTGTCGCCCGACCACGTCGTACCTGTCGTCAGCACAACGTTGTCATCAACAACGTTCCTGCTGCGACAACATCTGCTACACCTCCACCGCCACCTCCACCGGATCGGTACGTGCGACATATCTCGATCTGTTTAGCGATGGATGCTTTACCGTTTGCGCTGTTGCTACTCATGTTGATTAATGCATCTAGTATGTTCGGAGTTTCACATGTTAGTAGTTGCGGTAATCATGTTTTATATGGAATTAATCATTGAAATTGTGCCTAATTATCCAACAATCCAAAAACCTAATTGTAGGCAATTTCATGAGTTAACAATGGCTGGTTTTGCTGATGCACTGAGGCCGGATAAGTTTACCGGTGTGCACTTTAAGAGGTGGCAGATTAAGTCTGGCTTACTCATCTGAAAGTGTTCCATGTGAGTAATGGTCTTCCTGAAGGAACTATATCTGACCAAGATCAGAACAAGTTCAAGGAAGACAATACTCTCTTTGTTGGATGCGTACTGAGTATTCTTGCTGATCGTCTATGTGATGTGTATATGCACATAGTAGACGGTAAAGAGCTGGGATGCGCTGAATACTAAATTAAGGTGCAACCGATGCAGGCAGTGAATTGTACATCATGGAGAGCTTCCATGACATCGGGATGGTGAACAACCGTTTCCGTAGTCGAACAAGCTCATGAGATACGGTGCATTGCAAGAGCTCGAACTCCTTAAGTGTGCCTTACGACAAGTTTGTGGCTGGATGCATTATTGCTAAGTTGCCCTCTTCGTGGAGGAACTTTGCCACAACTCTCAAACACAAGAGACAGGAGATATCAGTTGAAAACCTGATAGCGTCTCTTGATGTTGAGGAGAAAGCTCGGGCTAAGGATACTGAGAAGAAAGGAGAGGGTCAGTCTAGCGCCAACATGGTGCAGAAGAAACCCTACAACAAGAACAAAGGGAATAACAAGCCTTCCTTCAATAAGCCTATGAAGACTACAACCTTCAAGAAGAAGATGGAGAGTGATAAACAAAGCGAGATCGAAGTGCCTTTACACGTGGAGAAGGGCGCCACTTTTCTAAAATTTCATCCGAGAGAGGCGGCAAGTAGAAAAGGCGAAGCAAGTCAACTTTCTGATGACCGCTAGCAATCTTGATAGATGCAGTAATCTCTTCTGCCCATTCTTTCGGTGTTCAATCTCCATGTTGGTGGATTGATACAGTGCTCTGCTCGCGTCTTTGACATATCCATGTTCACTTCTTACCCGGTCGCCCGGGATTCTTTCGTCTTGATGGGGAATGGGTCACATGCTTCTGTTCGTGGTGTTGGCACGGTAGATCTGAAGTTCCGGGGAAGATCGTGCAGCTGAGGAACGTGCAGCATGTTCCTACTATGAACAAGAATCTCGTTAGCGGCTCCCTCTTCTATGCAGAGATGGGTTTAAGGTTGTTTTAGAGTCGAATAAAGTAGTTGTTTCCAAGTTTGGACAATTTATTAGTAAAGGCTATGAGTGCGGAGGCTTGTTCCGCTTTTCGCTTTCTGATTTCAGTAATAAGTCTGTGAACCATATTTGTGGCAATGTTAGTGATGACCGGTGTTTGGCATTCTCCTTTTATGTCACATTAATTTTGGTTTTTAATGTCATTCCAAATTTAAGTTTAATTCGAGATTTCACCATTGCCAAGGTTCTAAGTGCCATAGTTGTGTGCAATCAAAGCAACCTCAGAAGCCTCACAAGGCGGCCGAGGAGAGAAACTTGGCACCTCTAGAACTCATACATTCTGATCTGTGCGAGATGAATGGTGTGTTGACAAAAGGTGGAAAGAGATATTTCATGACATTGATTGATGATGCGACTAGATTTTTCTATGTTTATTTGTTGCGAACTAAAGATGAAGCCTTAGACTACTTTAAATTTATAAGGCCGAAGTTGAAAATCAACTAGAGAGAAAGGTCTTGGCAATATTGTGAATATTTTCTAAAATCTTTGATGAATTCTGTGGGAGGAACATGGTATTCATGAGGCCTCTATTACGCCCCAATCAATAGGGTTTAGAAGAAGAAAAACTTATGTGCGTGCAGCTTATTGGTCCATGTTAACTTGGCACTATTTGGTTTATCAAAAGAAGAAGGCATGATGGAGGCTTGACTACATCATCATGTCTGAATAGAGTTCCCTAAGAATAAAGATAAAACCCATGAGGAGTGGTCTGGGAAAATACATCTACTTTAAGTATTCACCTGAGGATGTTTGGCAGAGAGTCTTCAAATTACTAAACGCAAACTGGGACCAAAATTGAGTTGTATCTTTCAGTTATGCTCACATGAGTGTAGGGCTCTGAATTTTAGTAGTTCAATACAAATGCTGATATGCATCATTGACACTATTATGGAATCTCGTGATGTACAACATTCTTTGAGAATATGTTTCCTATGAAAGATATGCATAGCATTGCTAGAATTTCTCTTGAAGTGGTTGCAGTCTGTTACATCTATTGTATTTTGAACAATCACATGAGATTGTTGTTGAGAAGGATGACAATGAAGCTCTAAAGCGGAGCAGAGGGCAGAAGGATTGAAAAGTGTGGTGATGAATTTCATTGTGTACCTTAACAGATGATACTCCCGTCCATTGAAGACACCTTATCATCTCAGATGGAATGGCCAGAAAAGCTGTCCCATAATGAGATGGACTCGATTCTTTCTAATGGAACATGGGAGCTATCAAAACCCATGGATGCAAGCTTGTGGGCTGCAAATGGGTGTTCAGAAGAAGCTAAGACCGATGGTACTATTGAAAAGTACAAGGCGCGGCTTGTAGCGAAAGAGCTACACACGAGAGAGAGGCGAAGATTATGGCACCTATTACATCGCTAGACTTTCACCATCAAATTTCATATGGCACCTCTGTAGGTCTTATGAACCATCAAATGGACGTAAAGACGGCTTTTCTTAATGGAGAGTTGGAAGGGGAAATCTATATGGATCAGCCTGATGGGTTTATGATAAGAGTGAAGAAGAAGGGTGTACAGAATTGCTAAAATCTTTATATGGCTAAAGCAAACACCTAAGCAATGGCAGCAGAAGTTTGACGGAACTTTAACTGCCTTAGGCTTGTTGTCGATGAAATTTGACAAGTGCGTTTACTATCGCCATGATGGTGGGCGAAGGTGTTATATTATGTTTGTATGTGGATGATATTTTGATCTTTGGTACAAACATGAAAGTAATACACGAGTCAAGTCTTTCTTGTCAAAGAGCTTTGATATGAAAGATCACAGGAGAAGAACGTGTGATTCGGAACATCAAGGCCGATTAGAAGCAGTGGGATTATAACGCAATCCCATTATATTAGAAAGATCTGAGCCGGTTCGGCTATATTGATAGCAAGCCTTCTTCATTCCTTACTAGTCCCCGGTCTTGACATTACGCAAGAGCAGAATGTGCATAGATCAGTGAGATATTCTCGGATCGTTGGCTCACTCATCAGCTACTTAATGACGCGACTAGACCGAAACATCTCTTTTCTTGTTAACAAGTTGGTGGGTTATTCTGTCAAACCCGAATCTGAAGTCATTGGCATACACTTGATAGGGTCATGCGCTATGTGGTACAATGAGTTATAGGATTCACTATTCTGGGCACAGTTGTGCTTGAAGGATATAGTGATTCTAATTGGATCTCAGATTGATCTGTACGCTACAAGTGGGTATGTATTTACCTTTGGAGGTGGCGCTTCCTGGAAGTCTTGCAAGCAAACCATATTGACGAGGTCCACTATGGAAGCAGAACATCTGGACAACCCTTTGTTGAATCGAAGGGTTCGTGAGCTCTTGATGGACTTACTTGTGGTTGAAAACCAGTTCCGGCAATCCTTTTGAATTGTGACAATCAAGCTGTAATTGTCAAAGTGAACAATTCTAAGGATAACGCGAAGTCATCAAGACACGTCAAGAGACGTTTGAAGTCTGTCAGGAAATTACGAAACTCCGGAGTAATAACTGTTACATATATTCAAACAGACCAAAACCTGGCAGATCCCTTTACAAAGGGACTATCACGTAATGTGATAGAAAGTGCATCGAAGGAGATGGGTTTGAGACCCGTTGATGTTACACCATAGTGGTAACCCAACCTTTGTGATCGGAGATCCGTGAATTAGGACCTGGGAAGAACAAACTAGTGGTTTAGGAGAGTATAATGTAACCCTCTCTATGTGAAGATGCACAACTCTCAATTGCTGTAAGGCAGGTTGGCGACAAGCCTTAATGTGTTTTATGTTGGCTATTATAGCAAAGATGCTGTCCTACAGAGCATTCTTGAAATAACACACCTATATGAGTCCGATTGTTCAACGTCGCAATCTATGAGATTTGGGTGATCTCTAGTAAACTCATGAAGAGACCGCCAGAAGTATGACGCCATATGCTTCACCCAGCAGGGGGGTAGACTCTGGCAGTATGTACTGGTCATGACTGGTGAAACCTGTTCACATAAGCTACAGTCAGGCTTAGTCCATTGTTCAAGTGTGAATGGATGTAGCTTAAAGTTCTGGCGGAAGTTCCAACTTAACGGTCTCCCATTTGAAACTTTGGTATATAAACAAGCGGTATTGGTAAATCTCTAGATGAGGATTTGAGATCTGGTGGGGATTGTTGATGTTAATTTTATACCATTGGCCCAATGTGTGATTTTCCTATAAATATCAAAGCCCACATAGTGGCAGCCTTGTGAGTTTGAGCCCAAGTTGGTGGCTGCTCACTGAGTGGCAAGTGGTGGGAAGTTTAGTCCCACATGGAGATTTGGAGGAAGTTAGACCACCTTATAAGGTGGGTTGTTTCCTGGTAAGTGAGTGAGAATAGGAGTGCTACACGCGCTCCTCCTCCTCCTCCTCGCTCGCTCGTCTCGTCTCGACTCGACACGACCCGTCACGACGCGCCGCGCTCGTGGTGAGTGGATTGAGCCTCGGCGAACTTTCCATACCCTGCGGCTCGGGAAAGCAGAACGAGTTCTGGAACGGACAGCATCCACGAGTTAGTCGGTTCGGGTCGCTCAGGATCGTGGGCTATCAGCAGCAAAGCTAGAAACGTTAGATGCCGACGTGGAAACGCCCCGTGCTGGGTTCCCGAGCCTATATAATCTCTTGCCCGGCTACCGCAGAAAATACCGAATACACGAGTTAGGGTTTCCACCTCTCTCTGCTTGCGCCGCCATCGTAACCTACTCCATCCCGCGCGCCGACGTGCATCGGCGAACGGAGAGAGCAGTCTCGGGAACCGCTCGTCCTTGCGATCATGTACGGGAGAGGGCGAAAGTTTTTGACCATCTATTGCGGCTGCTCAAGCTCTTCATCACGGGTCGCCTTCCGTCCAAGTCGGGCGGTGCTGCCTACCGTCGTCTTCAACGCCGTCTACTTCGACCCGTCGTCCCGTCGTCAACAACGTTGTCATCAACAACGTTACTGCTGCGACCGCTGCCCCACCTCCACCGCCACCTCCACCAGATCGGTACGTGCGACATATCTCGATCTGTTTGCGATGGATGCTTTACCGTTTTGTTCTGCTACTCATGTTGATTAATGCATCTAGTATGTTCGAGTTTCACATGTTAGTAGTTGCTTCATCATGTTTATATTCTGGAATTAATCATGGAAATTGTGCCTAATTATCCAACAATCCAAAAACCTAATTGTAGGCAATTTCCTGAGTTAACTATGGCTGGTTTTGCTGATGCACTGAGGCCGGATAAGTTTACCGGTGTGCACTTTGAGGTGGCAGTTAAGGCCACGCTCTGGCTTACTCATCAAAGTGTTCCATGTTAGTAATGGTCTTCTGGAAGGAACTATATCTGACCAAGATCAGAACAAGTTCAAGGAATACTCTCTTCGCTGGATGAGTTCTGAGTGTTATTGCTGATCAGCTATGTGATGTGTACATGCACATAACAGACGGTAAAGAGCTCTGGGATGCACTGAATGCTAAATTCGGTGCAACCGATGCAGGCAGTGAACTGTACATCATGGAGAGCTTCCACGACATCAGGATGGCGAACAACCGTTCTGTAGTCGAACAAGCTCATGAGATACGGTGCATTGCGAAAGAGCTTGAACTCCTTAAGTGTGCCTTACCTGACAAGTTTGTGGCTGGATGCATTATTGCTAAGTTGCCCTCTTCGTGGAGGAACTTTGCCACAACTCTCAAACACAAGAGACAGGAGATATCAGTTGAAAATCTGATAGCGTCTCTTGATGTTGAGGAGAAAGCTCGGGCTAAGGATACTACTGAGAAAGGAGAGGGTCAGTCTAGCGCCAACATGGTGCAGAAGAAACCCTACAGCAAGAACAAAGGGAACAACAAGCCCTCCTTCAATAAGCCTATGAAGACTACAACCTTCAAGAAGAAGAAGATGATAAACAAAGCAGATCTGAGCTGCTTTACCTGTGGAGAGGCTGGCCACTTTTCTAAGGACTGTCCAGAGAGGGCAGACCGTAAGAAAAAGGCGAAGCAAGTCAACACGGTGACCGCTAGCAATGCTGATGGGTACGGTAATCTCTTTACTGTTCTTTCGGTATTTCAATCTCCATGTTGGTGGATTGATACGGGTGCTAATGTTCATGTGTGTGCTGACATATCCATGTTCACTTCTTACCAGGTCGCTCGGGATTCTTCCGTCTTGATGGGGAATGGGTCACATGCTTCTGTTCGTGGTGTTGGCACGGTAGATCTGAAGTTCACTTCGGGGAAGATCGTGCTGCTGAGGAACGTGCAGCATGTCCCTACTATGAACAGAATCTCGTTAGCGGCTCCCTTCTATGTAGAGATGGGTTTAAGGTTGTTTAGAGTCGAATAAAGTAGTTGTTTCCAAGTTTGGACAATTTATTGGTAAAGGCTATGAGTGCGGAGGCTTGTTCCGCTTTTCGCTTTCTGATTTCAGTAATAAGTCTGTGAACCATATTTGTGGCAATGTTAGTGATGATACCGGTGTTTGGCATTCTCGTTTATGTCACATTAATTTTGGTTTAATGTCTCGGCTATCCAGTTTAAGTTTAATTTCGAATTTCACCATTGCCAAAGGTTCTAAGTGCCATAGTTGTGTGCAATCAAAGCAACCTCGAAAGCCTCACAAGGCGGCCGAGGAGAGAAACTTGGCACCTCTAGAACTCATACATTCTGATCTATGCGAGATGAATGGTGTGTTGACAAAAGGTGGAAAGAGATATTTCATGACATTGATTGATGATGCGACTAGATTTTGCTATGTTTATTTGTTGCGAACTAAAGATGAAGCCTTAGACTACTTTAAAATTTATAAGGCCGAAGTTGAAAATCAACTAGAGAGAAAGATCAAGCGTCTTAGGTCGGATCGTGGTGGTGAATATTTTCCTAAAATCTTTGATGAATTCTGTGAGGAACATGGTATTATTCATGAGAGGACGCCTCCCTATTCGCCCCAATCAAACGGGGTTGCCGAGAGGAAAAACCGCACGCTGACTGACTTGGTGAATTCCATGTTAGCCACTGCTGGTTTATCAAAGGCATGGGGGGGGGCTTTGTTGACTACATGTCATGTCCTGAATAGAGTTCCTAACAAGAATAAAGATAAAACCCCTTACGAGGTGGTCTGGGAGAAAACCATCACTTTCGTATTTGCGCACATGGGGATGTTTGGCGAAAGTCAATATTCCAATTACTAAGAAGCGCAAACTCGGACCAAAGACAGTGGATTGTATCTTTCTAGGTTATGCTCCGCGAGTGTAGGCTATAGATTTTTAGTAGTTCAATCTGAGTACCTGATATGCATGTTGACACTATTATGGAATCTCGTGATGCAACATTCTTTGAGAATATGTTTCCTATGAAAGATATGCATAGCATTGCTAGAATTTCTACTGAGATAGTTCCTGAATCTAGTACATCTAATGAGTATTTTGAACAATCACATGAGATTGTTATTGAGAAGGATGACAATGAAGCTCCTAAACGGAGCAAGAGACGAAGGATTGAAAAATCCTTTGGTGATGATTTCATTGTGTACCTTGTGGATGATACTCCCACGTCCATTGCAGAGGCATATGCATCTCCAGATGCAGATGACTGGAAAGAAGCTGTCCATAATGAGATGGACTCGATTCTTTCTAATGGAACTTGGGAGCTATCAGAACGACCCCATGGATGCAAGCCTGTGGGCTGCAAATGGGTGTTCAAGAAGAAGCTAAGACCTGATGGTACTATTGAGAAGTACAAGGCGCGGCTTGTAGCGAAAGGCTACACACAGAGAGAAGGCGAAGATTACTTCGACACCTATTCACCTGTCGCTAGACTTACCACCATTCGAGTACTACTTTCCATGGCTGCCTCCTATGGTCTTATCGTTCATCAAATGGACGTAAAGACAGCTTTTCTTAATGGAGAGTTGGAAGAGGAAATCTATATGGATCGGCCTGATGGGTTTGTAGTAAAAGGTGAAGAAAGAAAGGTGTGCAAGTTGCTAAAATCTTTATATGGCCTAAAACAAGCACCTAAGCAATGGCATGAGAAGTTTGACAGAACTTTAACTTCTGTAGGCTTTGTTGTCAATGAGGCTGACAAGTGCGTTTACTATCGCCATGGTGGGGGCGAAGGTGTTATATTATGTTTGTATGTGGATGATATTCTGATCTTTGGTACAAACATGAAAGTAATACACGAGGTCAAGTCTTTCTTGTCAAAGAGCTTTGATATGAAAGATCTGGGAGAAGCTGATGTGATTCTGAACATCAAGCTGATTAAGAACGAGAGTGGGATTACTCTAACGCAATCCCATTATGTTGAGAAGATCTTGAGCCGGTTCGGCTATATTGATAGCAAGCCTTCTTCAACACCTTATGATCCCAGTGTGACATTACGCAAGAACCGGAGAATCGCCATAGATCAATTGAGATATTCTCAGATCGTTGGCTCACTCATGTACTTAGCGAGCGCGACTAGACCCGACATCTCTTTTGTTGTTAGCAAGTTGAGTAGGTTCATGTCAAACCCGGGTACTGATCATTGGCATGCACTTGATAGGGTCATGCGCTACCTATGTGGTACAATGAGTTATGGGATTCACTATTCAGGGCACCCAGCTGTGCTTGAAGGATATAGTGATTCTAATTGGATCTCAGATGTAGCTGATCTGTACGCCACAAGTGGGTATGTATTTACCTTTGGAGGTGGCGCAGTGTCATGGAGATCTTGCAAGCAAACCATATTGAGGTCAACTATGGGCAGAACTTACTGCTTTAGACACAACCACTGTTGAATCAGAATGGTTGCGTGAGCTCTTGATGGACTTGCTGTGGTTGAAAAACCTGTTCCGGCAATCCTTTTGAATTGTGACAATCAAACTGTAATTGTCAAAGTGAACAATTCTAAGGATAACGCGAAGTCATCAAGACACGTCAAGAGACGTTTGAAGTCTGTCAGGAAATTGCGAAACTCCGGAGTAATAACTGTTACATATATTCAAACAGACAAAAACCTGGCAGATCCCTTTACAAAGGGACTATCACGTAATGTGATAGAAAGTGCATCGAGGGAGATGGGTTTGAGACCCGTTGATGTTACACCATAGTGGTAACCCAACCTTTGTGATCGGAGATCCCGTGAATTAGGACCTGGGAAGAACAAACTAGTGGTTTAATTGAGGAGAGTATTATGTAACCCTCTCTATGTGAAGATGCACAACTCTCAATTGTTGTAAGGCAGGTTGGCGACAAGCCTTAATGTGTTTATGTTGGCTATTATAGCAAAGATGCTGTCCTACAGAGCATTCTTGAAATAACACACCTATATGAGTCCGATTGTTAAACGTCGCAATCTATGAGATTTGGGTGATCTCTAGTAAACTCATGAAGAGACCATGAAGTATGACGCATATGCTTCACCCGCGGGGTAGGCTACTGGCAGCCATGTACTGGTCATGACTTTGAGTGAAACCCTGTTCACGCAAAACTTGCAATTCAAGGCTTAGTCCATTGTTCAAGTGTGAATGGATGTAGCTTAAGGTTCTAGGCGGAAGTTCAACTTAACAGTCTCCGCTGAAACACTGGTATATAAACAAGCAGCGAGTATTGGTAAATCTCTAGATGGGGATTTGAGATCTGGTGGGGGATTGTTGATATATTGGGCCCACTTTTAGTGGCCCAAATTAGATTTCAGTTTTCCTATAAATCTCAAAGCCCACATAGTGGCAGCCTTGTGAGTTTGAGCCCAAGTTGGTGGCAGCTCACTAGTGAGTGGCAAGTGGTGGGAAGTTTAGTCCCACATGGAAAGCTGGGAGGAAGTTAGACCACCTTATAAGGTGGGTTGTTTCACCACTAGTAAGTGAGTGAGAATAGGAGTGCTACACGCGCGCTCCTCCTCCTCCTCGCTCGCTCGTCTCGTCTCGACTCGACACGACACGTCACGACGCGCGCCGCGCTCGTGGTGAGTGGATTGAGCCTCGAGCCGAGACTTTTACTTTTTGCAGCTCGGGAAAACGAACGAGTTCTAGACGGACGCGTCACGGTTAGTCGGTTCGGGTCGCTCCGGATCGTGGGCTATCTGTAACCGACTCGAAACGTGCGACGTGGGCGTGGCCCACGTTGCCTAGGGTTTCCCGAGCCTATATAATCTCTTGCCCGGCTACCGCAGAAACACACCGAATACACGAGTTAGGGTTTCCACCTCTCTCTTGCGCGCCATCGTAGCCTACTCCATCCCGCGCGCAGCGACGTGCAGGCGAACGGGAGAGCAGGTCTCCGGAACCGCTCGTCCTTGCGATCCTGTACGGGAGAGGCGAATTAGGTTTTGGGAAGCGCTCTGCGCGGCTGCTCAAGCTCTTCATCACGGGTCGCCTTCCGTCCAAGTCGGGCGGTGCGCCTACCGTCGTCTTCAACGCGTCTACTTCGACCCGTCGTACACATCGTCAACAACGTTGTCATCAACAACGTTACTGCTGCGACATCATCTGCTACACCTCCACCGCCACCTCCACCGGATCGGTACGTGCGACATATCTCGATCTGTTTAGCGATGGATGCTTTACCGTTTGTGCTGTTGCTACTCATGTTGATTAATGCATCTAGTATGTTCGAGTTTCACATGTTAGTAGTTGCATAATCATGTTTTATATTCTGGAATTAATCATGGAAATTGTGCCTAATTATCCAACAATCCAAAAACCTAATTGTAGGCAATTTCTGAGTTAACTATGGCTGGTTTTGCTGATGCACTGAGGCCGGATAAGTTTACCGGTGTGCACTTTAAGAGGTGGCAGATTAAGGCCACGCTCTGGCTTACTCATCTGAAAGTGTTCCATGTGAGTAATGGTCTTCCTGAAGGAACTATATCGACCAAGATCAGAACAAGTTCAAGGAAGACAATACTCTCTTTGTCGGATGCGTTCTGAGTATTCTTGCTGATCGTCTATGTGATGTGTATATGCACATAGTAGACGGTAAAGAGCTCTGGGATGCACTGAATGCTAAATTCGCGATGCAGGCAGTGAACTGTACATCATGGAGAGCTTCCATGACATCGGGATGGTGAACAACCGTTCTGTAGTCGAACAAGCTCATGAGATACATTGCATTGCGAAAGAGCTTGAACTCCTTAAGTGTGCCTTACCTGGATGCATTATTGCTAAGTTGCCCCCTTCATGGAGGAACTTTGCCACAACTCTCAAACACAAGAGACAGGAGATATCAGTTGAAAACCTGATAGCGTCTCTTGATGTTGAGGAGAAAGCTCTGATACTAGAGAAAGGAGAGGGTCACAGCCAACATGGTGCAGAAAAACCTAGACAAGAACAAAGGGAAACAAGCCTATAAGACTACAAACCTTCAAGAAGAAGAAGATGATAAACAAAGCAGATCGAGCTGCTTTACCTGTGGAGGCTGGCCACTTTTCTAAGACTGTCCAGAGAGGGCAGACCGTAAGAAAAAGGCGAAGCAAGTCAACACGGTGACCGCTAGCAATGCTGATGGGTACGGTAATCTCTTTACTGTTCTTTCGGTATTTCAATCTCCATGTTGGTGGATTGATACAGGTGCTAATGTTCATGTGTGTGCTGACATATCCATGTTCACTTCTTACCAGGTCGCCGGGATTCTTCCGTCTTGATGGGGAATGGGTCACATGCTTCTGTTCGTGGTGTTGGCACGGTAGATCTGAAGTTCACTTCGGGGAAGATCGTGCAGCTGAGGAACGTGCAGCATGTCCCTACTATGAACAAGAATCTCGTTAGCGGCTCCCTTCTATGTAGAGATGGGTTTAAGGTTGTTTTAGAGTCGAATAAAGTAGTTGTTTCCAAGTTTGGACAATTTATTGGTAAAGGCTATGAGTGCGGAGGCTTGTTCCGCTTTTCTTTCTGATTTCAGTAATAAGTCTATGAACCATATTTGTGGCAATGTTAGTGATGATACCAGTGTTTGGCATTCTCGTTTATGTCACATTAATTTTGGTTTAATGTCTCGGCTATCCAGTTTAAGTTTAATTCGAATTTCACCATTGCCAAAGGTTCTAAGTGCCATAGTTGTGTGCAATCAAAGCAACCTCGAAAGCCTCACAAGGCGGCCGAGGAGAGAAACTTGGCACCTCTAGAACTCATACATTCGATCTATGCGAGATGAATGGTGTGTTGACAAAAGGTGGAAAGAGATATTTCATGACATTGATTGATGATGCGACTAGATTTTGCTATGTTTATTTGTTGCGAACTAAAGATGAAGCCTTAGACTACTTTAAAATTTATAAGGCCGAAGTTGAAAATCAACTAGAGAGAAAGATCAAGCGTCTTAGGTCGGATCGTGGTGGTGAATATTTTCCTAAAATCTTTGATGAATTCTGTGAGGAACATGGTATTATTCATGAGAGGACGCCTCCCTATTCGCCCCAATCAAACGGGGTTGCCGAGAGGAAAAACCGCACGCCGACTTGGTGAATTCCATGTTAGCCACTGCTGGTTTATCAAAGGCATGGTGGGGGAGGCTTTGCTGACTACATGTCATGTCCTGAATAGAGTTCCTAACAAGAATAAAGATAAAACCCCTTACGAGGAGTGGTCTAGGAGAAAACCATCACTTTCGTATTTGCGCACATGGGGATGTTTGGCGAAAGTCAATATTCCAATTACTAAGAAGCGCAAACTCGGACCAAAGACAGTGGATTGTATCTTTCTAGGTTATGCTCCGCGGAGTGTAGGCTATAGATTTTTAGTAGTTCAATCTGAAGTACCCGATATGCATGTTGACACTATTATGGAATCTCGTGATGCAACATTCTTTGAGAATATGTTTCCTATGAAAGATATGCATAGCATTGCTAGAATTTCTACTGAGATAGTTCCTGAATCTAGTACATCTAATGAGTATTTTGAACAATCACATGAGATTGTTATTGAGAAGGATGACAATGAAGCTCCTAAACGGAGCAAGAGACGAAGGATTGAAAAATCCTTTGGTGATGATTTCATTGTGTACCTTGTGGATGATACTCCCACGTCCATTGCAGAGGCATATGCATCTCCAGATGCAGATGACTGGAAAGAAGCTGTCCATAATGAGATGGACTCGATTCTTTCTAATGGAACTTGGGAGCTATCAGAACGACCCCATGGATGCAAGCCTGGGCTGCAAATGGGTGTTCAAGAAGAAGCTAAGAACTGATGGTACTATTGAGAAGTACAAGGCGCGGCTTGTGAAAGTACACGAGAGAAGGCGAAGATTACTTGACACCTATTCACTGTCGCTAGACTTACCACCATACGAGTACTACTTTCCATGGCTGCCTCCTATGGTCTTATCGTTCATCAAATGGACGTAAAGACAGCTTTTCTTAATGGAGAGTTGGAAGAGGAAATCTATATGGATCAGCCTGATGGGTTTGTAGTAAAAGGTGAAGAAAGAAATGTGTGCAAGTTGCTAAAATCTTTATATGGCCTAAAACAAGCACCTAAGCAATGGCATGAGAAGTTTGACAGAACTTTAACTTCTGTAGGCTTTGTTGTCAATGAGGCTGACAAGTGCGTTTACTATCGCCATGGTGGGGGCGAAGGTGTTATATTATGTTTGTATGTGGATGATATTCTGATCTTTGGTACAAACATGAAAGTAATACACGAGGTCAAGTCTTTCTTGTCAAAGAGCTTTGATATGAAAGATCTGGGAGAAGCTGATGTGATTCTGAACATCAAGCTGATTAAGAACGAGAGTGGGATTACTCTAACGCAATCCCATTATGTTGAGAAGATCTCTACCCTCCATGTAGCACCACTCATTGAGAGAAAAGAAAAGAAAAACATAGCGCTAGTCACAAACAGTCCAATCTCTACCCTCCATGTAGCACCACTCATGGCAGCCAATCTGAACCATCAAATCCAACTCCTGCAAACTTGACTTCTCTCCCCATATACTTTACCTTCCCTTTCCTCTTCATCCCCGATCCCCGCCCTCCTTCACGCTGCCCCTCGTGCTACGCCCTACCCAAGACCCAATCCAACCCTAAATTCTCTCCCGCAGTCCACCACCGCCGCGTCCTAGAGCTGCTCCCGCGCCGCAGCTCACCGCCACCGCCGGCGCCTCTACATACCCAACCCCTCCACCTCCTACGACGTCGCCGCCATCGCCTTTCCCCTTGCACCACCCCTCGTCCGCAGTCTTGGACATCGATTTTTAGGGTATGGCCGTACGAGCTTTTGGTCACCCGGTGATTGCTTAATTCCGAACTAACGTCCACAAATTTCCAGTGTAGATCCTCCGCTGGACCTTGAGCCGCCGCGGAGATGGATCCGATGGACATCGTGGGCAAGTCCAAGGAGGACGTCTCCCTCCCCAAATGTAAGCTCCCTGCCTTGGATTGCCCGATGTATCTCGTATTTTGTTCCGTGTTGGTGCCAAAAAAAAACTTCGATGCTGCCCTTCCTCCATGCGATAAGGTTCTTGTTAACCCTAACCCTAATCAATACAGCTATGGGGCAGTGGTTTCCGTAGGCACTATGTATCTTACACAAAAAATTGTACGCAGGGAGATAGTCGTTAACCGGCGTTTTTCCTATATCATGGACATGTTTCTAGGCGCATGCTTTTTTATAACGATTCTCCTATGTTCACTGGCTTGCAATTTGATGTAGTTTCGTCTTTTTGACTTGTTACCGGATCCTAGTGGCAAGAATTTGGTAATTCTGTTAATGAGTTATGGTTAATTAATGAATTTACGCTGGTGGGCATTACTAGAAGATATGCGGTACCTCTGCCAGCTTTGAAAGGAATTTTTTTTTTCCGCGTAGGAGTATATGTATCCAGTTCTACTAGATTTAAGGTGTATATTCTGTCATGTCTATCAATATCTAGATGTTGTGTTTCGTGCCACGTCGGAGTATCTTGATTGAAGTTGAACGTTTTGCTACTTTCGTTGGTTTAAAGTGGGTGAAAAATGTTTCATCTGCGTTTTTTCTATCTGGATGATCCGCATATGGGAGCTCATAGTTTGCAAAGTTACACCTGTCTGTGTCCTTTTATGCTTTTTTGTAAGAACTCATAGAAGAGACTATGTTTTGTAATTTTGATACTTCTTTCTAGGATACCTCATGATAAGTGTTGTTTATGTTGCGGATATTTGCCACCTTTTTTTGTTGTGGCGCTACCAAACCTACCTAATAATTAGTAAACTGCACCAACTTTTGGGGAGAGTAATCAAGTAGAATCCTCAGATATAAATGGTTTCCTTGTTTTCTGAATGGAAACACGTTCCTCCTGTCCGTGGGCTTGTTTATAGAATCTTAACTGATTGAACATTCTGCTTTCCGTTTCAGCAACAATGTTTAAGATCATTAAGGAGATGCTGCCACCTGATGTTCGAGTGGCAAGAGATACACAAGATCTTCTTGTTGAATGCTGTGTAGGTAAGAAATATATTATGGCTCCCATTTAGGTATATGGTATAACTTGTGTGTTCAATCCTGCAATATTTTCTCTTGAATATCACAGTTTGGTTGGCGCGACCATCTTGCATTAATATCGTGGAGCCGGTAATGGTTCATCCACACACCCTCCACCAGTCCGAGTAGGGTATGTAGTCTGTCCGAGTCCGAGTTGGATTAGTATACCAGCAGTTAGCCGACTCGGTTTCCTATGTCCTAGCTTTTATATATGTGTACCCAGCTTGTAATCAACACCAACACCAGACCATGGATCAGTGTTCAAACAGGCATGATATGGCAATCAGCCAAGTTGTGCAAGTTGTGCAAGTGTTGCTGCTAGGAATCGATCAATCGATCCGCTAGCTTTGTTTTTTTTACGTGCGCGTCGAATACTTCCATATGTAAAATTGAACGCCATTGTGATTAAAATAGGATGGTGATAATCCTAAGGAGATTAAGAGGGTTAAGATACATAATCTACTGCATGTGCCATACAATAACATAGTAGGGCCAAACTTCTCTGTTCGTGTAAAACGTGGTTATTTCACCTGGTACAGTTTATAGTCCAGGTATTTTTGTCACTAAGTTCACCAAGGATGATGGGTTAATATTTGCATATATACTGTATCATTTTTTTGTATCGTCAAGCAGAAGATGCAAAGGCTGGATCTGATCTAACCGCTTGTATGGATACTTCTTTACATATTCAGAGTTCATCAATCTTCTGTCTTCTGAATCCAATGACGTGTGCAGCCGGGAGGAGAAGAAAACTATTGCTCCTGAGCATGTTATTAGGGCTTTACAGGTTTGCCTTCCTTTTTTTTTTCCTTTAATTTACGGTGCATGATTATATGAATATATTTTATCATGCAAATAGTTACATGAATTTTTCTTATAATTGATGAAAATTTTGATTGTCCACCCCACTGAAGAACATGATTACATGAAAACCTCCTTTAAACTGTCATGATTTTATTGTTGTTCAATAATGACATCATTCCTATATGTTGTTTAATGTAAAGGCACCTAATTTTTTGTGGGTTTCCATATAATCATTCAAGTTTTAATACTCTACAACTTAAAGATAATGATTATTGTATGTCTGGGTATGGTGCGAAAGCTGAACATATACATTACATTTATTAATTATTGGTTTTCATGTGCTCTTATCTGAATGTGATCGTTTGCAACTTGTGACTAAAATTTGAAATAATTTTTCAGTTGAATATCTGGGTCACTGGGGACAGTTTGCTGATCAAAATGGCAGATGATGTTTTTCCTGTATTTATTGCAGTTTGAGCTGCCATGACATAAACTGTAGAAAACCTGCTGAAAGCGCTCGTACTGTTTTTAAGAAAGGGAAAATTCAAAGGGCTAAATGACACCTGTGTCATCCCCTTCTTTGCAGAATAGATATGTATTTACGTAATAGATATGCTCCAAGCACGAGTTATTGAAAAGATTAAATTGCAAATCTTTTGAAACACAAAACACCAGAGAAAAGGTCAAAGACTAGTTTACAAAACCAGAGTGAATGGCAGTTGGACTACAGAATCGGAACCAACGCCTTCTGCGGTCCAGTTTGCTTAAAAGACTATCCTGGAAAAAGCCTGGAAAAAATGACCTTTGTGAGGTGTGCTAGCTAGAAATTGAAACTGTGACCTTGACCCAACTAGTGTGCTAGATCTCTACCAACTGGGTTGGACTCATTTTGTGTCCAAATCATCTAGTAAACGCTACTCCCTCTGTCCCATAATATAGGAAGTATATTACTTGCTTATGGGACAGAGGGAGTAACTTGTTATGGGACAGAGGGAGTATATTACTTGCTTCCCAAAGCATAGGAAGTCATAACTTGTTCAAACAAGCATAAATATTTGTTGAACTAGATGATTCCCCACACGTTGCCGCGGAATTGGTGATTTGATATCTAAATATTGCTTACAATATAAATTCATTCCATAAAATTTATGCACGAAAAATACATTATATAAAAAGTTAAACATTCAACAATTAAATGTGATGGGATTAAAACCCACTTAGAATGCATTAATGCACGCTACATGGTGAAGAAGTTCTGTCCAGATCAGACGGGTCTTGGCAGACCATGCTAGCAAATCGAACGGCTACAACAAATTTGATTATGGAGCTCATTGTGAGAGTAGAAAAATAGGTGGTCCATTAAAAAAGCTAGCGGTTTTGGCCTGCATTGAACTGGCTGAGCTGGTGGTCTGACCAGCAAACTAGCGAACCAGTTGATTGACCTGTCCACTCACTGGTCCATTTTTTAAACTATGGTAAAAGCCACTGGTTTGCTAGCTAACCAGGTTTCTTAGGCATAATTGAACCCTGAGCCCAGGATTTTGATTCTAAACTTATTGGTGCTTGGTCTCCCTTGAGAGTAATATTATTGCTGCTTCGAGCTGTCTATATTGTTGAAGAATTACTGTATTACTCACCTTCCCTAAAAAAATCTTTTGGGTGAATAGGTTGGGATTTAAGCTGGTGCAAAATTCTAACATTTTTCTCAATCTTCCTCTCTGCAGGATCTTGGCTTCAAGGAGTACATTGAAGAGGTTTACGCAGCCTACGAGCAGCACAAGCTTGATACTCTGGTTTGTACTGATCTGCACCCTAGACTGAATATTATGTTCTAACAAAGTGTTGGCCCAAAATATTCATCCTTCTCTTGTTAAACTGAATATTGACTTCTTTGGTAACATTTATCTCGAGTTACATCAGGATATAATGCAGTTATGTTGTCCCAAAACATGTATAACAAGTTTTGTACAAACTACAAAGAATGTGTTGAAAGCCCAAAAGAGGTAGCGACAACTTTTTAACAAATTTAAGCCTAGCTAATAAGAAGCAAACGGATAGGAACATACGATTCGTGACACAGATTGTAAAGGTTAGAAATTCGGTTTTGCTATTTCTCACATAAATAACCTGATCCAACTATTAGAATATCTTCAAGCGCATAACTTTGAGAAAATCTTGAACCGACAACTGTCAACTGGTTAACAAACTACTTTTTTTAAACAAACTGAGCCATAGTCAGTGCATAAGAAATATGGGAATATTGCTGTTAGAAATTGACCAGGTGAGCACTAATGGACTAACCCTATTATTATTTAACACATAGAACGAACCCTATTTTCCCCAGTTGTCTTCTCTAACTAACGTTGGAGAATATACCGACTCTGGTATAATTATCTCTGCAGGACTCTCCAAAAGCAACCAAATTCACTGGTGTGGAGATGTCAGAAGAAGAAGCTGTTGCTGAACAACAGAGGATGTTTGCTGAAGCCCGTGCAAGGATGAAGAATGGGGCAACCAAATCAAAGGAGTCTGAAATAGAGCCACAGAACCAATCACAACAGTCTCTACAACCACAAGTGCAGCTGTATCCTCAAGCACAACAGCCTCCACAGCCTCAAGTGCAGCTGCATCTCCCAGCACAACAGCCTGCACAACCTCAAGTGCAGCTGCATCTTCCACCACAGCATCCCCTGCAATCTCAAGTGCAGCTGCATCCTCAACCTCAGCAGCTCCTGCAACCCCAAATGCAGCTGCATCCGCAGGCTCAACAGCAACAACCTCTGCAACAGCCACACCAGCCCATGCAACCACTCCAGCTGCATCCTCAGACTCAACCACAGCAACTACTGGAGCCTCAAGTGCAGGTCCATCCGCAGACCATGCAGCCTCAGTCTCAACCAGAGCAATCCCTGCAAACTCAACCGCAGCTACACGTGCAAACACAACAGACTGCACCACTGCCCCTGCAACCTCAGCCACAGCAACCCCTACAATCTCAACCCCAGCTCGATCTGCAGCCGGATCTACCAACGCAAGTGCCGGAGGAACCTCAACCCCAGGCAGAGCTGCTATCACACCCACAGGCGGAGCACGGCTTGGACAGTTCGTGACTGTGGTGTAGCCTCGGTATAAGTTCAAGATGGGGTGCTTAAAGACTATGTGCGCCTCCTGTTAGACTATGCTTTAGGTTTGCATGCTTCATGTACAATGTAAATCCAGTGCGATTTCAGTTATGGTGTCTAATAATCTGAAGCTCTCTAGTAACTGATGTACTTACCATATTTGGATACTGTAATTCTGACTGTCGTCTGTAGCTTCATGGCATTTCCTGTGCTGTGTCAGAAATTTACTGAATTATCAGTGTAATCTCCTAACTTGACATTTCTCCATGGTGATAGTGAACTAGTAGTGATTGATTTCAGTGAGCTAATGCGTCTTGAATGCTAAGTGCCAGCGTGTGCACTCTGCAATGCCTAGTGTCTATCGGGTGCCAGTGGATACATGCTTCAGGCTTCTAAATCAGCTCTCGATTTCATCGGAGAAGTGATGCCAGGCGGTCAATACTCGCCCTTCTTCACCTAGCCAACTTGACCAGTGTTAGACTACAACACCCGCCCTGAGCCCTGCGCTCTGTGATCAGTCCTTGGAGAACATGTATGATTTTTTTTTTTTTTTTTTTTTTTTTTACATCAGGAGAGGCTCCTACTGCTCTTAATTTAAATAAACATAAGTAGATGTCACAACATATCGAACATGTACGATATCCCGACAGGCTGCTCTTTTCGCAAACCACGTGGCACGAATAGGTGACTTTGTGGATCCAATCGTTCAGCCTCGTTCCTGCCGTTGGGGTAACTTTGTGGACGGGGGCAGCTGGCCATCCACTCAGCCTCCAATGCAGCAACGAAGGACACATCTTCGGTGGTATGGCTTGGTGGATCTAGAAGAGACAATTCCGGTCATTTTAAATGGTTACTCCCTGACATCGCTAGCCTACTCGATATACAATAGAAAAGCCTGGTTGTGCCTCGCATCACTTCTTTGCAGCATGACCAAGCTATCCTATTAGAGGTGCGGGGTTGTATTTTCAGTGCGGTCCTTCTTGACTTGTAGTGTTGTACATAATCCTATGGAAAGTGCATCGTTGAACCGGCCCGTATATGCTCATAGGGGAAATCAGGCTGCCATTGGTCCAGGTGTTTGGTGGGGCCCACACAGCAGCTGATCTACTTTTCTGATACCACGCGTTACAGATATGGGCCAAATGCATTTAACAGAGGAGTGGGGCGTCGCGTCTCCCCCAAATCACGCCCCTCTCTCTCTTCAGTCCTCCACTCCTCCATAATCGGGCGGCCGTCGGGGCGAACTGCGGCGGCGCGAGCGCGGGAGGCTGATGGCTGTTGCGCGGCGGCCGTCGGGCGGGCAGTCAGCGCAGGAGCGGGCGAACGGCGGAGGGGTACGCCCGTTACGGGCGTACCTGCCTGTGGTGGTGCGGCCATAGCCAGGCCCGCGTGGTGGTGGTTAGCGGCAGAGGGTGCCTCGACGAGCGGCGCTGTCGATGCGTCTGATCCGGTGCAGGGCTGGCGTCGGGGGACATGGCGGCGTCGAGGATAGGGCGACGACAGGGACGGGGCGGCGTCGGGGACAGGGCGCCGTCTAGGACGGGTCGCCGTCGGGGACATGGTGTCGTCGAGCTGGCGTCGGAGACGGCGGCGTCGTCGATGTGGCATCGGGGACGGGGCGTTGGGGACAGGTCGTCGTCGACGTGGCGTCGGGGACAGGGCGCCGTCGACGTCGTCGGGGACGGGCGGCGCCGAGGTTGCCTAAGCTCGGCGACGGGGAGGATGCCGAGGAACTGCAGCAGTCGAGTGAAGCGGGCCTGTGCGGGGGAAACCATCCCGGGTCGAGCCATGCCGGCGCCATCTCGGGTCGACCTCAACCTCAGGCACGGCCACCTGCAAGTGGGCGCTACCGTCTGCGTGACTCCGTACACGCAGCAGTCAATGCTCACGTCGTCGCTGCCTCTTCGTTGTGTGCCGGCGACGGTCGTCGGTGTGGTGACCCAGCGTACCACTGCATGGTGTAGTACACAAGTCGTTGACATAACACAAGTGAAACACCGTTCCACTCATATTACATCCCTCAGAGTGGTACAACAGAAACATATGCGAGTCCAAGGTATGTCTATAGAAGGATACACAAGCTGTTTACAGAAGATCAACACAACCTCGTACTTTACTTTGAGGTAAAATTTCAAATAAAGCTCTAGAAGAACGACTCGTAGTCTAACTTATTGCTAACTCAAGCTTAAGAGATATCTGGCTTGCTATAGAATTCTAGCTACTTAGGTGCTAGGATTAGGGAAAGGTTCCCTTCTATTACTAGTCTAAGTTTTCACTCTAGTTGCTGCATAAGTTGACTTCATTGACTTCTTTGATTAATTCTTTATCTTGTTGCAGTTGACTCCTTTGTCTTCGAGTTCCACGGTAGTTTCTCCTTCGGTGTCTCCATATCTAAGCAGGGGATTTAAGAGTGGGATGAGTACGAGCGTACTCAGCAAGTTCATATTAGGAAATAGGTGTATCATGCACTAGCTACGCCACAGACCAGAAAGTCATAGGCGAATGCAAGTTTTCATAAACATTTCTTCAAAAGGTTTATTTTATTGAAAACTATGCCCGTCAGTCTTCACAGTTGACTAGAACTTCATGGAGTTCCTTTCTGCCGCGTTCGCGTTCCCTTCCGGAACGGGAGTACCACAATTTTGATACCCTCTGAGGTGCGTTACTTTTCCCATAAGAGAGATCCTTGATACCAACCGGGTGTACTTTCCCGTCCACACTTCCTTGGTGCGGGGCCAGTGTAAGATCCAAGCCAATCACTGCCTTCTCCGCGACCCTGCAAACCCACCCTTTTCACCCCGGTAGACATCTCCCGATCATACGGCTTTACCCCCGGTGTACTACGGACAATCCTTCATAGACGGTAGAGCCTCTCATCCACACGGATGGGGATTTTAAAGGATTTCCCAACCTACTGCAGTGTTATCTCCAACACCCAGCCAGGCTCTATCAAGTCCGTTGGCGTGCAGGAGGGAAAAGATCTGACTTCCCCAGAGCCATTATAGATCTTATGGTCAACGCGATATGTACGGCGCTAGAATCACTGGACGGCATTGGTACTTAATCCTAGGTTAATAAAACCCATGCAATGGAACCTCCACCATATCACACATACCATGGTTCCATTGCCCACATAGTCATATTCATAATTGTAAAATAATATTTAGCTTTTCAATGCGGGAGTGATAAGTATAGTACTTAGCATATAATTTGATAAAAATAATCAAATGACATGAGCAAGCGATGAACTTGCCTTTCTTGACTGCAAGATTATGCAAGCAATAGCTTCGATATGTGAGAACTCCAAATTCTGAAATACCATCATTGTCAGTAAGGACAATGTTTAAAGAACTGGCAAAGATGCTTATAATGCATAATATGAGATGCAATCGTCCGAGCGTAACCTAACCTCGATGATTTATGTTTGATTGAATTGTAAAGATTTCTTTAGGATGTGTTGCACTTTTAGGATGGTTCTCAACAAGGTTCTTTTTAGAGTTGGTGGTATTATAGCAGGAATAAGTGATATAATGCATCATAACAAACATACACAATAAGGAATGGTGGTTGCTTAACAAGTCAAGAGTAGTTGTCAGTTTTAAGTTTTACTGTACATGGTTGATGATTACTTATACTATACTTCAAAAGAATAACCTTTGAAGAACATGTTAATTAAGAAATAGTAAGTATTTCACATAAGAACTATGGGCTTCTATGGTTTGATTGACATTTGTACTTCAAAAGAATAACTTTTGAAGAACAGGTTATATAAGAAAAAGAACTACTATATATAGGAGCTATATGCTTCTAGGGTTTACTATTGGTTTCATTTAGTTCATTATTAGGGACTAGTTAGGTTCTTAAGTTGGATGGATCTATAACAACAAGTATGGGTAGATTTGTTACTAAGGTTGATCATAGGTATTATATCAAAGAATGATGGTCACGGTGATGCTATGAGTTAGGGTTTACTATAGCTTCTCATTTGCTTGACTAAGGAATCTCTAATGCTTTCTAAACTAGATGGTTTATTATTCCTAGTTAAGGTTTAGTTGGATAGGAGCATGTAATGTGAATTACTACATAAGTGTTGCCTGCCAAAACCCACCGGCGAGCAGCGACGGGCAACACGGAGAGCCGGGAGGCTCCCTGGCCTGGGCGACGGCCCGCAATGCTCGGCACATCCTGGTGATTGCGAGGCGTGCCACGACCTATGCAGTCGGGAAGGTGTTGGATTGCTTCAATTAGTTTCTGCATGGCAGACACGTAAACATTAAATGAGCCTCGATCGGCTCTCGGGTTACCCTGTGAATCGGCTCAAAGAGCCGATTAACCCATGGTTCATAATGGATCTACAATAACATGGGGTTTCTGCTTATCAATGCTAAGCTAAATCAATCTACGACAGTTTAGGGTTTTCACCGCATAATCGGAACATCCTACACGTAGTTGAGCCTGGCAGATACGAAAGATAACAGAAAACTAACCCAAAACGAGCAGGGGCGGAGCCCATTGGGCTGACCCTGATGCACAGGAATACGGGTCCAAAATTTTTTTTAGAAGCACTTACCGTAAAAAAAAGCCTGTGCATCAGGGTGGGCTAGATGTGGTGCATCAGGGTGGGCTAGATGTGGCCTTGCCGAATCCCGAGCGACCAAGACGAGCAGGCCGCTCCAACCGAGCAGGCCCATTCTATCAGTATCGATCACAGCCGAGCCGCCCGAACGAATACGCCTCTCGTCTCGTAACTCTAACAAACGACGGTTCGGACTTCGCGCACGAGGACAGAGACGTCTCCGCTTCTCCGCCCAGGTTCTCGATCTCATCGATCAACGGGGAAACTCTCAGCGACCGATCCCCATCGCGCGAACGCCGGAGGCAGGCAGGCCGCGGGCGTGCTGCTCGGGCGCTCAGCAGCCAGGACAGCTCCTCCACGGCTCCACCAGGCGCAAGCAGGGCAGGCGATCACCGTGCTGCACGGCCTCGGCAGCTCCTCCCAATCGCCCAACCAGGATCGGACTTCATCAATTAACAATTCTGCTTCTACAGAATCAACTCGGTAGTTCCCTACTTCCCTGAATTTCTTAATATTTCTGTCTATGTACGTTTCCTGAATCAACTCTGTAGTTCCCTGAATCAACTCGGTAGCCTAGTACGAATATGCATGATGCAACATTTTCTTTGTCAAATTTTCGAGTCTCACGTTAAGCAATTATTTGTCAAAAAATGCAGATATATAATGGACAGATATCTTCTCAAAAGAAAAGCCCAAGATGTTCCAGAAGAGCTGAATTGGAAAGAGGAAATTCAGTATGATCCAGGCAAGAGGAAATTGATAGAAAAGTATCATCCCAATTTGAAAGAACTTGTAAGAAGAAAGTACTTGGCTAATGGTCCTTGTCAGCCAAGAGATATTGCTTTTCAATACTCACCGTTTGGGGAAAAAAGGAGAAGGTTCAATCCTGATTGGTTTGATGATTATGGAAGCTGGCTTGAATACAGTGAATGGAAGAACAAAGCATATTGTTTTTGTTGTTTCTTGTTTAGGGACCGTGGCAGCAAGAAAGAAGCCGGGTACGAGGCATTTGTTGTTAATGGTTGGGACAGCTGGCACATGAAGGCGAGGCTAAAGGATCATGTTGGTGATGTCGATAGTGTGCATAATCAAGCAATGAAAAAATGTGTTGATTTGTTAAGAAGAGATCAACACATTGATGTTGCCATTAACATTCAAACTGATGCTGCCAAGAAAGCTTATTTTACTCGACTAAATGCCTCAATTGACACAGCTAGACTGTTGCTCAAGCAAGGATTACCTTTTCGAGGCCATGATGAGTCGAAGAACTCCTTCAATAAAGGTAATTTCTTGGAAGTTCGTGACTTCTTAGCCGAGCATGATCCAATTTTAGGCAAGGCTATGGGAAAAGATGCTGCGAAGAATGCTATGATGGGTTGTCCGGAGGTCCAGAAAGATATTGCTGAAGGTTTTGCACATTTCATAGTGCAATCTATTCTGAAAGAAGTTCAAAATAATGTGTTTTGTTTGCTTGTTGATGAATCCAGGGATGTCTCTTGCAAAGAACAAATGGCAGTGGCCTTGAGGTATGTTGATAGTTCAGGGGATTCTAAAGAAAGTTTTGTTGGTCTTGTTCATGTGAAAGAAACAACTTCTTCATACCTCAAGACTACAATTGATTCTCTATTTGCAAAATATAAGCTGAGTTACAATCAAGTTAGAGGACAAGGATATGATGGTGCTAGTAATATGTCAGGTCAGTTCAATGGCCTCAAATCGCTGATAATGAGAGAAAATAGCACAGCTTATTATGTTCATTGCTTTGCTCACCAGCTTCAGTTAGTTGTTGTGGCTGTGGTAAGAAAGCATAAAGAAGTTAGTAATTTCTTTAGTATGATTACTACCTTGTTAAATGTGGTGGGTGGATCTGCCAAGCGCAGGGACATGATTAGAGATATCAATCTTGAAGAAATGAGCAAAGCTTTAGGTTGTGGGCAGCTTACAACAGGCACAGGGCTGAATCAAGAGCAATGCCTTCAGAGACCCGGAGACACTCGTTGGGGTTCTCATGGTAAAACACTTAAGAGCTTGGTTGACTTGTTCTATTCAGTTATTAAAGTTCTAGAATTTGTGGGAGAAGAAGACACTGACAGAACAAATAGAGACCAAGCAAATGGTCTTCTCGTGTACTTTCAGTCTTTTGACTTTGTCTTCTTTTTGCATCTCATGTTGACAATTCTTACAACTACAAACACATTGTCATTAGCGTTGCAGCGGAAGGATCAAGATATTGTAAATGCCATGAAATGTGTGAAGTCAACAAGAGATGTTTTGAATGAACTTAGAGAAAATGGATGGGAATCTCTGATAGATGAAGTCCATAATTTCCGTGAGAAACATGATATTGAAGAGTTGGACATGGAAGAAGCCTATGTAAATCCAAAAAAGAGAAGACAGGTAACTGGAATTGCTAACAAACATCATTATCAAGTTGATTGTTTCAATGATCTTTTTGATTGGCTAGTTCAAGAGCTTGATGGTCGGTTCAGTGAGACATCCTCCAACCTTCTTGTTTGGTCGGCGGCTTTGAGTCCAAGAGACTCATTTCGTGATTTTAATTTGGAGAATTTGATAAATTTGGCTAAACTATATCCTCAAGATTTCAATTCTGGAGAACTGAGGGATCTTGATAAGGATCTACGCCTCTATATTGCTGATGTACGCACAGATGATAGCTTTTCCCACATAGAAACAATCACTGAGCTTTCTAAAAAAATGGTGGAGACAAGGAGGCATGTTATGTATCCTTTGTTTTATCGGTTGTTGAAACTAGTGATTGTGTTGCCTGTTGCCACTGCTACAGTTGAGAGGTGCTTTTCAGCCATGAAATTGGTGAAAACTTTTTTGCGTAATCGTCTCAATGATGATAGCTTGAGTCATGATGTCATTTGTTATGTGGAGAAAGAAGAAATGAAGAAGGTCACCAATGATCAAGTGGTCAAGTATTTCATGTCTTTGAAGAGTCGAATGTACTAAAGAAGTAAAAAAGGTAATGTGAACATTTTAGTTACTTGAGTACTACAATTTCTGTCATTATACTATCTCTCATTTAAAATTAAGTATGTTCCGTTTCTTGTAGGTTCTTGAGCATTAGTAGTTGGGGCGTTTGATCATCCACTTTGGCATTTGGAAATGCAAGGAATATTTTAGTAACTTTGTCTTTTATTTTATTATTACTGTACGCACTTTTATTTATATATACAGTATGCCAAATTATCTTTTGTTACAAGCTACAAACCATACTTACATATAGTAGATTGTTGCTAAAAAAATTCTGCTATACTAAGTAGTGCATCAGGGTGACTCGAGCTCCAGCTCCGCCACTGAAAACGAGGCCTAAAAACCAACACGGAGTCGATTCCCGGAACATCCCTTCTTGGATCGGCAAACCGTACCTTACGCCCTCTGGATCGTTCAACCCGTTTGCAGGGCCTAACCATGCAGATATCAAACTAATCCTTGAAGAACAAGGAACAACTATAACAGATCGAATCTACTAAATAAAGATGAAGGAGGGCGCTGCCCTTACACCTAAGATAGGTGTAAAGGCAGCCAGATATTCAGGGGCAGCACAGCTAGGCAAATATATCAGAAAAGCATTGATGCAAGCCCTAAAACATCTATGATAAACAATGTTACTCGCCATCAAAGAGGCTTCAGTACGAGCAACACCAAACAACGAATAAACCAATACTGCCTAGATCTAGGCAGCATGACGCTTACCCGGAAGAAACCCTCGAAACAAGGGGTGGCGATGCGCCTAGGTTGTGTTTGTTGTGAACGTGATCGTCCTCCTTTCTCAATAACCCTAGATACATATTTATAGTCCGTGAACTTTCTATCTTTGGAATAAACCTAATTGTGTACGAACCAAACTCTATCTCTTAATTCTAAACTAAAATGCGATCTACCATAATGTACAGATACAAGGGCAATCTAGCCCAAATTCTCGTACGAGGCCGATTCAGAGACACTTCATGCACATATCTTCCAAGCCCATCTCAATCACGGCCCATCTCCTGATTTGGCCAAAATCTGGTGATAACACATGCCCCTGGTTTTGGCAATAAAAATTTCAAAACCACTTTGTTTTCCTTCGTCGGGTCACGCGTTGCAGAGTAGAACCACCACAGTGCCCTTTCATCATGATGCCTTGCCTTCTCAACTTCCCCGTACTGCACGATCTGACGGTTTTTTCCACCACATCCTCGAAACTACCACATCATTGAATTATCTTCTACTGCATATCCCCTTTATTTAACTTCATCCGAGCAGTTCCGCATTAGCAATCGGAAAAAACCCTTCTCTGCAACCATGGACTCCTCCTCTTCCTCTTCGGGTATCTCCCCCCAATCTTCCTCCTCCAGCGAGCTAGAGCCGGAGGTCAACCTGATGGCGGTGTACGAAGCCCGCGCCCCGGAGTATTGGGACGCGAGGGATTGGGACTCCTCCGTCGAATCGGAGGACGACGAGCCCATGACCGACGGGGAGGACGACCTCCAATTCCTTGTCGACGGGGAGTTGGAGGAGGAAAGCGACGACGACCTCTTCTCTTGGGAAGCGGATATCTCCTCCGACGGGGAGGAAGAAGCAGCGGAGGAGGACTCCTCCTCCGAAGAGTACCCGCCGGCGAAACGCTTCCGCGCCGGGTCGGACGACGACGACGACGACGACGACGAAGAAGAAGATAAAGCCCCTGCCGGCGGCTTCAACAGCAGCGACGAGGACGTCGCTGGCAGCAGCGCCGACAACGGCGAGGATGGCGACGACGAGGGCAGCGACGGCCCTTAGATTAGGGAGTAGTATATGGCTAGTAGTAGTGCCTTAGGCACTAGATGATCCTTTTGAGAGCAATCGGCTCTTCCTTGTAAAAATCCCTCTTTGAATTAATGAAAAATGTTCTTCCAATTTGATTTTCCCGATTGTCCAATTCGCATTTTCCGATTGTCAAAGCAGGTCAACGCACAAAGAGACGATGGCGACGCATCGGTCTTAATCATAAAACGCTAGCAGAGCCAGACTCCGTTAGACAGGTGCGAACGTACATTCCCCAAATTCAAACGGCAACCTGTGACCCTCATCCAAAGGACCAAACTCAGATCCCCAATTCCCCAGCGGAATTCACCTCGCTGCGACGCGAATCTCAGATCCCCAACCGCGCAGACTCATCCCCGCTAGCGCATCAGATGGCGGAATCGTCCAACGCCAACGCAATAGTCTCTGGCCTGAAGGTAATCTTTAACTGCCCCTCATTATCCGAGCATAAAGTTAGGATTGGTAGCAGAACATCTGAATTAATGCCTTACTCCACCATTAATTTTAGGTTTCCGACATCCTGCTGCCGCATCCTTCTCTTCCAGACTCTCTTTGCCTTGGCCCCCGTACCGTCGAGAGTCCCGCCCGTTTGATTTCTTGCGAGGCTCGTAGAATCCCTTTTGTGAACCAGGATTTAGATCTAACTTCTTGGGCCGACTACGAGCCTGGCCTAACCCTCCTGAAGATTGGGTTTCTCCTGGAGAGTATCCAAAACTTATCAGCCCACATGGGAAACCACAGGAATAGCCGATGCTCTGTCCTTATCCTTGTCTCCCCTCGAGAAGCATGAAAACCTTCTAAAAACCATCGGCTACTTCTGGTCGATGCTCTGAATTGCTTCATGTTTGGCCACGGCCCCATGACACCAAGTCTGCTAGATGTGGTAATGATCACTGGCTTGGACATTACATCCCCAGCCCCTCTGCTTTTATGCTGCCAAGGGTCCCTTTCAAGCTCTCTTCCAAAACAAAATGCACAAACTGGGGTGCTTACCTTCGCGCCACATGAAAAATAAAAGGCCCTGTAACGAGAAAGAACACACGGCCTTCCTGAATTCTGGTTGGAACACTTCATATTCTGTGGCCCTTCACTTGCTCCGACCAAGAATTATCTTCCCTTGGCCTATGAACTTGCCAGAGGCACCCAGCTTGGCATCGGCAAACTGTTCCTCGGGGAGGTCTATCGATACCTCCAACTAATGTCTGTCAAACTATATTCCCAAAGAACAGTCAAAACAGGAGGTCCCTGGTGGTTTATTCAGTTATGGGCTCAGCTGTACTTCCAAAACCATACCCCAAACTTCCCACTTTTGGCTACCCGCACCTTTCCAGATGCTAACGGGAAGCAGATCCGATGCATGAGCTACGGCCAAGCCCTGTATAGCCTTCCAGGCAGCAAACTGACCCCCAAAGAAGCATCAAAGTGGTTCAGCGTTTTCTTCCACAGCCTGGATAATCCCCTCTTCTTTCCCTACACGGAATCTGAGAATTTTGAGAACCCAGTCTCCTTCAGACTAGATAGCTTTGCCGATGACACCAGCACCGGCAATTATTCCACCATGATCCGTCCCTGCTTCCTTCCAGTTGGCATGAGCACATCAAACAGGATCATCAAACTTGGTTATGAATCCTACCAGCCGGTCGTAGCAGCCCGGCAGTTTGGTCTTGGGCAGTGTCTCCTTATTTCTTCCTTCACCACTTAACCGAGAGCAGAGCTGACTTGCCTGATATCCTCACCGGTCAGAGGTGTTACTCCTTCTTTGACGCTCTAGCCATCCCAATCCCTAACAACCTCTCCTTTACCTCGACAACCGACGGTTTCGAGACTTGGTGGTCAATGTGGAAAACTCATGCCTTCAGGAGAGCTCTGGGACCATTGCTGAAACAACTTGATGCTGAATACATCATCCCCGCTGACAAAGGATTAATTTGTCAATGCCTACAGATCGTAGACTAGGGTTTTGCTGGAAGTAGAGGGCAAGTAGATCTCGAAGGTTTCAGCCGAAAAGTACTCGCTGATTATGAAAACTAGGGTTCTGTTGACAATAGTTTCGATCCTTTCTTTGTCCCTCGACTCCCCCTTATATAGAGGGTGGAGCCGAGGGTTTCGTAATACACAAGTTACAGAGTTCGGGAGGGTTTCGCACCCAACCCGTAAGATTACAAGTCTCTATGTTTTCTACTACAATCTATCTTTCCTTAACACTAAATGGGCTTCCGAATCTTCTTATCCTTCGAGTCCTGGGCCTTTGGGTACCATCTTTGGCAGCCCATTGGGGATGCCTATGTCAGTAGCCCCGAGATTTTCTTGAATCGAAGAATTAAGGAAAATCTCCAACTTTAATCATTCAATAATCTTGTCGAATTTTAATGCATAACCTTTCGATATGCAAACATTATTTTGTACAGGGATAACGGTAGTTGGGGCTAGTTCATCTGACGGATCAGGTACTAGTTAACTGCTCTAGTGGCAATCCGCAAAAACCTACTTCAAGATCACGTCCTGGACATGATCTCGGGATACGTAAACTTCGACAGGTGCCGCTTAAGGTCTTACCATTCCCAAGTCCTAGTCATATTTTATCGGGCACCTAACGCGTCCGTTAGGATTTTTCTTCGTATCGTTGATACGGAAAAAAGTAGCAATCCGCCGTCGGAGACGGTGCCACGCCGCTCGAACGGATCTGTCTTACCCGCAAAGTTTTGCGGCATTCAGAGATTTATTCGCGACTTCTAGCGCTCCGAGAATATATTGTTGAGTGCTTTTCGGCTGTTGGAATAGCACATTTTATCGAGTCATATTTGATGACTTATTTTGTCTTCCCGATGGGAGTATATGTAGAGTTATCCGTATAACTCGAAATATACTCACTTCTGTTTCTTTCTTTTGATCGAATTCATCGGGCACGCGAACAGCGTTCCCGATGGGAGTAGCCCCCGAGGCTACAACCAAGAACTTGTGCTTGGGTGTAGGCTCCACGGATTAATATCCTCTGCCACTATATTGGTAATCCTTCTCGTGATTTTTTATATCTATCGGGTGCGCGACCAGCGCTCCCGATGGGAGTAGCCCCCGAGGCTATGAACAAATGCTTGCATTTGGTCATAGGCTCTCGCCATTTCTATCTTGTCATATTCGAAGTTTTCTATTTTTCCAAAGTAGCCCCAGGCATTTGGGCAAAAACTTGTATTTGATCAAAGGCTCTCAAAATAATCTTGCGTTGTCGATATTTTCGCTTCTTAGTCGAGTTTTTCTTTTACCTCGGTGACGTCATTGCTGATGACAGCCACGATTTCTGTATTGGAATCATGCGAAACCGCTCCTCTCACTGCCTCGTGGGTCCAGATTCCCCATCCGATGGACACGTCGTGCAAGTGGGGGACACACGTCCTCCACTTTTGGCGCACGCATGTGCCGTCTGTCGTTTCTTTTCTCAGTGAAAATCCATTTTTACCCCTTGTCCACGTGTGATCCATCGCCAATTTTCTATCCAACGGTTGCGTCGATTCACCGCACCCCTATTTAATTCCATCATCTTCTTCCTCTGCCACTTTCGCTCACGCCGCCCATCTGCGCCTCTGCCAAAAATCTTCCAGTGCTCTCATCGCTGTGTGCGCTCCTCCGAGCTCGTGCTGTTCTGCTCCATTCTAGTGGAAATCATCACCCTCGCGACACACCCAGCACAGCGCTCCAACAATCCCCAATGGCCACCGAAGATTTGGAGTGGGAGAGATCCAAGATCTCCAACCAGGACATGAACCTGCTGAAGAGGCTGGGGTTCACCAAGAAGAAGGACGCACTGCGCTTCCCCCACGAGGAAAGCTACCCATCTCCTCCAATGGAGTACCGGGTTAGTTTCGTTGATCATCTCATCCGCTGTCTTTCCCCTCCTATTCATGAGTTTCTTCGCGGTCTTCTCTTTGTTTATGGGCTTCAGCTTCACCAGCTGACGCCCAATTCTATCTTGCACGTGTTGATTTTTATCACATTGTGCGAATGCTTCCTCGGAGTCCAACCTAATTGGGCTCTGCTGGAAACGCATCTTCTGCCTCCGCCGTAATGGCTCCCACGGCGTCGCCTATAATATTGGCGTCGTTATCTGTGTTCGCTCTGACGTCGATTACTTCGACGTCAAATTCCCTGATTCCGTCCAAGGGTGGCGCAAGAGGTGGATGTATGTGCACGAAGAAAGCTCTGATTCAATGGAGTACAACATCGCCCCCTTTGACGGAAAAACCAAAATTATTCGCCGCCGCTCCTGGGATGCTGAAGCTACCGAAGAAGAGAAATTGGCGACAGAGGCGTTGATGACTCGCATCCGTGAGCTTCAGAGTACTCGTGGCAAGGAGCTATCGGGTATCCAAATCACAGCCTACTTCCTTAGGATTAGAGTACAACCTCTGCAAGCTCGAAAAAAATCCCCTTTGGATGTATGCTGGTGATGAAGACGTCGAGAGGCTCTCCACAGATCTTTCTGCAAAGGACTTGGAGAAGCTGATCCGAAGAATCTCCAAGCTTAGCAAGAAGGACACCGTTCCATCTTCTTGCAAAGTTAAGCCATTTTGTAGCACCAATCCTCTTCCTGAGGTTATTTATCTTTGCGATTATTATATTGTCTTGCCAGATTTTTCCTGTCGACCACTTTATTGATGACGAAATATAGCTGTTTTGTCGATATTTTTTATATTCCACAGGGTCATGTTGTTTTATCTTCTCTTCCTCCCCTTCCCGAAGGTGGGGAAGTCGAAGAACGGCTGTTGTCACCGACGACAACCAGGGTGCTTCTCGTCTGAAAGTGGAGTCGGGGGTTCCCAGAAATCCGCGGCTTCTCTTGAAAAAGAGAATGAAACAGAGGTTACTTCGTCGACACGCTCGTCTCTCCCTGCTGCTTCTCCAAAAGGCAAGAGGAAGAGGATGAAACTATCGACTCTGGCGCCTCCAAAGCCGATACTTCCCGTGCTGAAAAGACTGCACCCAATGCGGGGAGAAAACTTTGGATCTTTACGATGCTGCTCTTATCAGCTCGTAAGTTTTTTAATGCACTGTATTTTTTCCTTTGTCGATGCTTTTTGAAATTGCTATTTATCCTGTCGCTATATTTTATTGCAGTGACGATGAAGAGGAAGATGCACCTATTGACGAGACCGCTCGAACGAGCATGTCTCGTACTTTAGTTGTCTCAGAAGCTCGTCCTGATGGTGACGAAACTTCACCTCCTCAACAAAACCCTGAACATCCAACACCAGCTGTAAGCCCCCAAGCTCCTTCCCCGAAGAGAGCCAGGGTAGAATCAGCCAAGGAACCAACCATAGTAGCTAGTTGTTCCTCGATTCCTTTGATGGAAGAAGTAAGTTATCTTCTTTGTTCTGTATTGGCTTCATTGTTCTGAACTTCCCTCCGTTTTTTCATGGTGTCGAAATTTTCCACTTCTTATATTGATCCTCTTTTTATGATCTTTCTTTAGCCTTTCATGAAGGAACTTATCCGTTTCGGTACCCAATTTATCGGGTACCGAGATTACGCCGGCAAACTTGAAGGTATCTCCTTTTTCTTTGTCCATCTTTCCTTGTCGAGTATATCCTGTCACTATTTTGTGTCGCAATGCTTATCTGTCTTATGTTGGCAGAAAAACTTGCGGAAGCCAACGCGCTGACGCTCTTGCTACGAGTTAGAGCAAAGCGAGACGGCACGCATGAAAGCCAGCTAAAGCTGCTACCGTCGAGGATCTTCAAAAAAGACTCGACGACGCAAAAAGGGCTCTGGAAGAAAATGTAGCTCAGCATTCAGCTCGCATAGAAGAAATCCTTGGTCGACTGGAGTCGCAGAGTCGACGTTTTGTTAGTAAGTGTTCACACCCTTGCTGCTTTCTTGCGTCGTGTTTTGGCCTCTTTTTTTCCTTTTAGTAACTCTATTTTATGCTTTAAGCAGGGAGAACACACCAAGAGTACGAACTGGAGAATCCTGAAGATGACGAGCTTCTTGATGCGCTTTCTCTCCTTGAAATCCATAGTACTGAAGCTCGTAATGGACTAGCTGAAGCTGAAGCTGGCCTATCGCGGCTCTTCCCCTATTTTTTCAAGAAAAAGGAAGAACCCGCAGCTTTTATTGATCTCGCCAAGTGCTTCACTTCCAACGAAGACCTTGGACTTCAACTTCGCCAAGAAGGGTTAAAAGTTGGAGTCGAAGGTACAATGGCCTTGATTGCAGAGAGTCAGCAACACGTCGACTGGTCGAGGGTTGGCAACACAGGGGAGATCGAAACGAAGAAATGGCAATCGCTAATTAAAGCGGCGAAGCCCAGTTCGAAGAAAATCCTTGCCACCCTTGGATATAAACCAGCTCCTGCTCCAAGTTCTTCAAAGCCGGAGGTCAAGTAGACCACTTTGCTTTTTCTTTTAGTTTTCTCTCTTTTGACGATGTCGTCGTAGTGTTCTTGGCGATGGTTGCTCCAATAGTTGTCTAGAGGTCCTTCTTTTGTAATAGACATGTACATATTCTGAGAATGAATGGAAATCTATCTCTGCTCAATGATTGATGTCGAAACTTTTATTTTTCAGTTGATTTTTGACAACTATACTTCAACTCCTGGTCCTTCCGAGGTTTTTCCTTCATCTCGTTCGAAGAAAACACCTGTCGCTGTCGAATTTATTGAAGATTCTTCGAGTAAAAACTCAGCACAAGATTTAGAAGAACTTCGACAACAGCTGCAATCCACGAAGAAACAGTCACTTATGCTCATGGAACAATCTCGGAAATCCTCTGAGAGGGAAAAGGTTGCACTCCAACAAGCTCAAGATGCCATAGCTGAAAAGGACTCCGCGTTTGAAGCTGCTGCAGCTACATCTCGAGAGAATTTTATGCTTCAGCTGCTAACAGATGCTAGCTTGGATATGGCAGGTGTGCGTCGTTATCTTTGTCGTACTTTATTTTCTTTTTTGCTTGCCTCTTCGTTGCCTGCTAATTCTTTCAAAAATAGGTTCCTTCTTGGATGCTACGACCGAAGATGAGCGTGTTGAAGCTCGATCCAATGCGCTTCTCAAACCTGCACGTGATCATGGTTCAATTCTGGGCACGCCTGAACGGACTCGCCAGATCGTCAGGTTTCAGGATCGCGCACTCCAGGTTCGCGATTATCTCGACTTTTGTACAAGGACCTTGTCTCGTCTACGGCACCATGTTTCCTCGTAATAAGATGTGGAGACTCTTCTGCCTTAATGGACAAATTTCGGGATGCTCCTCGGATCCACGGCTTTGTGCGGGCCCAATTAGCTGCTGCGCAAGGTTTGCTATGATCATGATCAAAATCTGCTACCCAAAGTTAGACGTGGGTCAAGTTGTTCCAAAGTGCTTGGCCAAGATGGCGAAGAAGAGGAAGAACTTCAGCAAATATGACGACGTTGTGACCCTGTTGCCGAAGATATGATGGATGAACTTCTTCGGATGGACGCCGAATTCTTCGTGAAGGGCAGCTACGCTGAGCATAGCACTCGCGCTATAAATAATGAACGGTTAACGATAGATAATATACTAGGCAACCCTTGAAGATTTGTTACTCCAAGGATTGTATCTTGTGTGTAGTAGACATAATCTATATTGTAAAGTCACTATATTTTTGTTTTTCAAAACCAAGCCCCCGGGCGTTTTGATGGCGATGGTTTCTTTTTATAATGCGAGGTTGTCCCAAGGCAAGATAAATTGTATTTGTGTACTATTTTTGCGGGTACGAGCCCCCCGAGCTTTATGTTGACCGCTTTTTTGGCGACATCTCTTTATTTTTGCGAGGTACTTTGTACCAAGGCGAAATATTTTGCGAATTGTATTTGTCGGTACTGTGTATATATATATTGTATCTTCTAGGAGGGAGCCCTCGAGCCTGTCGAAAAGATATAATTCCACTATCTTTATTATATTGCAGCACCGCGAGCCCGCCTCATTAAAAACCTTTCCCGGCCCCACTCGGTGCCCCGAAAAAGGAAAAGAGTCGTCTGAAAACTCGCGGGCGTTTCAGTACATTGTATGTTTACAGAGGAGACTATATTTCGGCATCTAAGCATAGAAACGCCTGAGCTGCGCCACGTTCCAAGGGTTTGGCTCGGCAATCCTGTCTTCTTGTCCTTGATTCGTATGCTCCTCCTTCGATTACTCTGTACGATGTAAGGTCCAAGCCACGGTGACTCAAGTTTTTCATGGCTTTTTTGATTTAGTCGTAAGACCAAGTCCCCAACTTGGAAAGATCTTGGTCGCAATCGTCGACTGTGGTAGTTTTCAGGTCCTGTTGTATTTGGCGACTCGTGACAATACTTCGTCTCGAGCTTCCCAAGTGCGTCGACATCATCCTCCAAAGCTCTTCTCGAAGTTTCGTCATCATATTGTAACTCTTGGAGAGTCATGCTCTATTTCTATCGCAAGACTGCTTCTCTCCATGGACCAGGAAAACGGCGTCTCCTGCGTCGTGTGTTTGGTGTTGTTCGAATACTCCACAACACACTTGGCGGCTCCTCGGCCAAGTATGCCGAGCTTTTTCCAATGGTCCCAATAGCGCTTCTTGATACCATTGCAGATGATGCCATTGGCTTTCTCAACTTGACCGTTGGTCTGTGGATGTGCGACAGACAAAACTCAATTTAATGCCCACTTCTGCGCAATACGCTTTGAACTCTTGGATGTGAAATTACTGCAATTGTCTGTGACAATGCTGTGAGGAAGTCCAAATCGAAAGACGATGCTTTTCACAAACATGATTGCCGACGCGCCGTCCGGTGAATTTATCGGCTTTGCTTCTATCCACTTGGTAAATTTGTCGACAGCAACGAGCATATACTCATATCCTCCTGGCGAAGCTTTGTGTAGTTTTCCCACCATATCGAGACCCCATTGAGCAAAGGGCCGGGATAATGGGATTGGCATCAGTTCGCTGTGAGTGAGGTTTTGCGGCGAATCTTTGGCACGCGTCGCAAGTGCGCACTATTTCCTTCGCGTCCTCAATTGCTGTTAACCAATAGAATCCTGCCCTGAAGACTTTGGCCGCAGTAGCTCGACTGCTTGCGTGATGCCCGCATATTCCTTCGTGTACATCTTTCAGGATTATCCTTCCTTCTTCGGGTGTGACATCTCTGTAGCACACCGAAATACTTCGCTTGTACAACTCCCCTTTTATCAGTAAAAGCTTTAGATCGTCTGATTACTCGCCTTGCTTCAACTGGATCGTCGGGTATTGTTTTCCTTAAGATGTATGATATGTACGCCTGCATCCATTGAATTTGCACCATCATGACTAGCTCCTGTTCCTCTTCTTCTTCTTCTTCCAATGACTCTTTGGTGTCACTCGAAGGTTTTTCTTCCTTCTCCTTCTTCTTTGTTTTCATTGGCTTTGTTGATCTCTCGCTTATTTCTTCCCAAAACACGCCTGGAGGGATGGCGAGACACTGCAACCCGATGTTTGCAAGAACATCGGCTTCATCATTGCTCAACCTGCTGATGTGGTTTACCTCGCATCCATCAAACAGTTTTTTCAGCTCATTATACATCTCCTTGTATGCTATCATACTCTCGTTGACTGCATCACATTGATTCATAACTTGCTTGTGCCACTGTCAGTCGCCGAAGATTTTCAGTCGGGTTGCACCGCAAGCTTTCGCCATCTTCATCCCGTGTATGAGAGCCTCATATTCTGCTTCATTGTTGGACGCGTTTGGGAACGTCATCCGTAAGACATACTTCAATTTGTCGCCTTCGGGTGATACTAGTATCACGCCTGCTCCAGCGCCTTCTAACCTTTTGGACCCATCAAAATTCATAGTCCAGGTTCTCGATAAATCTGGAGGCCCTGTGTTTTGTAGCTCCATCCACTGTGCAATAAAATATGGTAGGACTTGCGAGTTTATTGCTTTTCTTTTTCATACGTGATGTCCCGAGGGAAAGCTCTATTCCCCAAAGGGAGACACGACCCGTAGCTTCTGGGTTGTTTAATATATTTGACAGAGGAGCTTCATTGACCACTATTATCAGTGCGCCGAAAAATAATGTCGCAATTTTCTTGCTGTCGTGAATACTCCATACGCCAACTTCTGGTATTGGGGGTACCGCTATTTTGAAGGCGACAGTACTTCACTGATGAAATATACTGGCCTCTGTACTCCATGAGCTTTCCTTCTTCCTCTCTCTCGACTACTAGAGCCGTGCTAACCACCTGAGGCGTGGCTGCAATGTATAACAGGAGGGGTTCCTTCTCTTTAGGCGCCACCAAGATTGGTGGTGTCGAAATTGTGCGCTTGAGATTCTCGAAAGCTCTATCTGCTTCCTCGTTCCATTGAAATTTCTCCCCTGTTTGATCAATCCATAGAACGGCAGCGCTTTTTCTCCACTGCGACGAATGCTTAAAGCTGCGACTCGCCTGTCGTTGTTGTATTTCTTTCAACTTTGTCGGCTTCCTCATAGTTACGATGGCCTGTATTTTTTGGGATTGGCTTCAATCCCTCTTGCGATACTAAGAACCCGAGAAGTTCTCCCGCGAGGAACGCCAAAGAGCACTTCGTCGGGTTCAGAAGGAGAACTTGTCGAGGTTGTCGAAGGTTTCCTTCAAATCTTCGATCGGTGTTGTCCCCTTCTTTGATGTTATCACGACATTGTCAATGTAGACTTGTACATTTTTTCCAATCTGTGTTGCAAGGCATTCGCATCATCCGCGATATGTTGCTCCCGCGTTTTTCAAACCAAAGGGCATTGTTATGTAGCAGAACACGCCATAAGGTGTTATGAAGCTGTCTTGGCTTCATCATCTTCTTTTAATCTGATCTGGTTATAACCAGAGTATGCGTCAGAAGGAAAGACGTTCACATCCTGCCGTGGAGTCGATGATTTGATCGATCCTTGGGAGAAATTGATCCTTAGGACAAGTGTTTATTGAGACACGTAAAGTCGACACACATGCGAAGGACTTTCGTGTTTTTCTTCGGCACCATCACGGGTTAGCTACCCACGTGCTGCAGATATCTCTTTAATAAAACCAGCATCTTTGAGTCGATCTATTTCGATAGCATAGCTTTGCGGTTTGGTTCAAAAACGCCGCAAAGGTTGTTTGATTGGTCGAGAGGATCCAAGTTGAGGTGGTGCTCGGCAAGTTCCCTGGATACTCCTGGCATGTCAGCTGGACACCATGCGAAGATTTTCCAGTGCTCACGGAGGAACTCGACGAGCGCGCTTTCCTATGCGAGATCCATGTTTGTTGCAATAGATGTCGTTTTTTTTGGGTCTGTCGGGTGGATCTGCACCTCTTTTGAATCCTTGGCAGTATTGAAGGTTGGTTCTTTGATTGACCTCCCTGGATCTGGCAGCACATCATAATCAGTGAGCCTTGGCGCCATATATTCTGCTTGCATCCCGAAAGTTTCGACATCGATGAAAATCCTTGTCGCACTTATCAGACAGCGCGAAACTTCCCTTAATTGTGATAGGTCCCTTGGGTCCAGGCAACCTCCACAATAGGTACGTATAATGAGGTACCACCATAAACCTGGCATATGCTGGTCGTCCCAACAAAGCGTGATATTGCGACGGGAAATCCACCACTTCAAACTCCAAGTTCTCTGTCCTGTAGTTTTCCCGGGTCCCAAACTGAACGTCGAGATTGATTTTGCCCAACGGATAACTTGGCTTCTCGGTGTGATCCCATGGAAACGTGTATCGGTTGGTTTTAGGTTTGCTGAGGATATGTTCATCTTCCTCAATGTATGCATACATAAGGTTTAAACCGCTGCCACCATCTATAAAAACTCTCGACACGTCAAAGCCAGCAATTACTGCGGGTAAGATGAGTGCCGATTGTCCTGGTCGAGGAACTTGCTGTGGATGATCCGCAATTGTGAAGCCAATGTCTTGCCCCGACCAATTTAGGTACTCAGTTGGTGGAGGCATCTTTGCCATGAACACTTGCCGCGAGATTACCTTCTGCGCCCTGTTAGATGGCCTAGCTTTCTGAATCATTGAGACCGCACCATTGGAGTTGGGATCAACATATGGAGGTGGATGTGGTGCTGCCGCTATTCTGAGCTGGTGTCGATTTTCGTCCGTAATTGCGGGAGGAGGTGGGAGGTGGATCTCACTCCTTGGCCCGGGGGTTTCTGTTCATTGCTTGGGCATTTGCAATTCCTGCGGCTCGCAACATTGCATGAAAATTGCGCGATCTTTTGGAGATGCTGCCGCCTCTTTGCGTTCTTCGTCGAGATAAAAGTGCATCCGACACGGTCCGTTCATCATCTCCTCGGGAGACACATAAGGTCTTTGAAACCTTGGTCCACTATTTTGCCTGTTACTACGGAAATCACCTCTATTGTCGCCTTGTTGGTCATTACTCCTTTGGTAGTCATCTTGACTATTCCCTCCAGAGTTTCCTCGGAAGCCAGCCGATATGTGGCCAGGAGCATCATTATTGTAAAACTGGCGAGAAAATTGCCTTCTATTTTGAAAATTTCGACCGCGATCCTCTTCTGGCGACCTATGTCGCTTGTTGTATATCGCATCTTCTCCATCCCTGCCCACTTGTTTGCTATCTCCATCAATGCGATATTGTCTTAGGATTAGTTCTTCCTAAGTCTTCGATGAAATCTCCCCGTCGAATTCCTGCCACGAACGCGTCTATTGCTCTCTCGTCAGATATATCTTCTGCCGAGTTTTTAATAATGTTCCACCTTTGTATATATTTTCTCATTGATTCGTCGTGTTTCTGTCGACACGCCCTCAGCTCTTCCAATGACGCAGGTTTCTTGCAGGTGGATCGGAAATTCCTCACGAAGATATCCTCAAAACTATCCCAGTCGATGGAACCTGGGGAAGTTTCTTTATCCAAGATCTTGCGGCACCACTCAAGTGAACTTGGATACTTTGCATGGTTGTTGCTCTGGTTCCTCCTACTAGCTTTATCATCTCGAGATAATCAACGAGCCAATCCTCGGATCCTGCAGCCGTCGAATTTCTTGAAGTTTCGGGTAACTTAAACCCTTTCGGGACGCGAGTCTTTCGAACTCGTCTCGTAAAGCACGGAAGCCCACACATATCTTCGTCGGCAAATTCTGGTGAATGCTGACGTTCTCTTCTTTCTTGTCGCGCTCTATCCACCCTTACTTGAGCTGCTGTGTCTCTTACTCCACTTGTTCTTGGTGGATCTTGCACCGCTGCGGTGGGTCGTGGACTATTTTGCCTAGGAGTTCTTCGGAGGCGTGGCTGCGAACGCCGTTCCCATAACTCCAACTCCAGCCATTGCCATATTAAACAATGCTTCTCTCGGGTCCCCGGGGGTGGTCTGGACGCGAGGATGTAAGCTTGCGTTGCCATGTATCCTGCTTCTGGCGTTTCGGGATGATATTTCCCCTTGTATCAATCGTCATGAAGGACATGTCGAGATTTTGAATTATGTTTGCTCTCTCTTCTTCGGTATATTTTGCAGCCGAGATCTTGCTCTCCTCCGAGCGTCTGTGACTGTCGCGGGGTTCCTTATTGTCGTGAGCTCGCTCGGCGCCAGCACCCGCGGAGGCTGCCTCTTTTTTCTATTCGGGGATCTTTGTCTCTTTTCCGGCTCCCTACTTACACGAGCAAGTCTATATTGATAGGCTTGTAATTCTTGTGTAGCAGTGGTAGTCATTGGTTCTGAACCATCCATGGCTCTTGCGGCCCTATCCCACGCTGCTTGCGGGAGTTGAACTCTGTCACGAGGTGTAGACCCAACATATATAGTGCCTAGGCCTCTTCTGAGATCAGCGGGATCGACGTATGGATTTCCCAAATCATCGAAAGCCTCTGACGTCTCGGTTCTGCTCGACTTGCCTCTTCAATTGCACAGATTTGATGATATTTTGAGTATTGATTTTTGTGGGTTGGTGACACCATCATAGAGATTGGTGAAGACCTTTCCGATGGCAGCAGATTTGTCGATGAAGTTGAAGCTGTCGACGGTGTCGGAATCGCTGCTTATAAAGGAGTCCGCAGACGACTCGAAAGATGTGTCGTTGAAGATCTTGGCGAGCTTTCCGCTTGCCTTGGTGTCGATGAAGCGTGGCGACGAAAACTCCTCATCACTCGATGAAAAGCCAGAATCGATCGCTGAAAATTCCGACGAGATCGAAACTTCGAGACGATAGGATCCTTCTTTGTTGACGCCAAATCGGAATTCTCCGAACGTCATGACGATGGGCTCCTCCAGATAGGCACATGCATCCACACGGGAGGGGTGGGAATAAAATCGACTAGATCGTTTTTTCCCGTTTACCTCGATACATCGCATTGCTAGCCACCGACGAAGTCGACGATTCGGACGTGCCATCGAGATCAGTTCCTTCAGCCTCTAGTTCCCACACGGCGCCAATTGACAAAGGATTAATTTGTCAATGCCTACAGATCGTAGACTAGGTTTTTTGGAAGTAGAGGGCAAGTAGATCTCGAAGGTTTCACCAAAAGTACTCGCGATTATGAAAACTAGGGTTACATTGACAATAGATTTGATCCTTTCTTTGTCCCTCGACTCCCCCTTATAGAGGGTGGAGCCGAGGTTTCGTAATACACAAGTTACAGAGTTCGGGAGGGTTTCGTACCCAACCCGTAAGATTACAAGTCTCTATGTTTCCTACTACAATCTATCTTTCCTTAACACTAAATGGGCTTCCGAATCTTCTTATCCTTCGAGTCCTGGGCCTTCAGTAAACCCCGGGTACCATCTTTGGCAGGCCCATTGGGGATGCCTATGTCACCCGCAGACCAGGTACTACCACTCGTAAATTTTCTTGAAGTGGCTTACAATGATTTTGGCTTACAATGATTTTTATAGCCTTGCCCTGTCTCTTTGCAGCAACAAGATGGTCCAGAACCTACACATGCTGACGACTCTCCCTTTGAATTCTTCCCCCCGGCTCCTATGGTTCTCTTCTGCAAGAACTCGCCACCCTTGAAAAGGGTCGTGATGCAGAGCCAGCCGATTTCACAAACATCGGCTTCCAAGAGCAAAGTATCTTCCGGGCCAGCTGCCCCCCGAGCCGAATCTTTCAAGTAATTGAAGATATCGGCTCTTCAGTCATCCGATTCTAGAGACTGTACCTGAACATTGCTTTTTATTTTTTGGGGCCGATCGCTGGGATCGGCCTTGCCACGTACGTCGGTTGACTTTGGTCTTGCTACTCTGTCAGGCCGGTGGATAAGACCAGCCTCACCCCGTTTTTGAAGCCTCGATGCGCTCACAACCGTCCAAACTGACTCAGAGATCGGCTCTTGGTCGTTTGCGTCCCAAATATTCATGCCAGCTATTGAGATCTCGATCGAGTCATCTGCATGAACGACCTCCACTTCATCTCCATCCCATTGTATCGCATTGGTGCATTGTGGATGGAATGCAGCTAGCGTGAATCCAATCCCTCCCTAGCGGGACAACGTAGGTGCTTTTGCTGCCGACAATGAAGAATGACGTAGGGATGGTTTTTCGCCCACGGTTAGGTCCACGTTCAGAACGCCTTGCGCCTCTGATGCTTGGCCGTTGAAATCGCTCAATGTGACATTGGTTTTGATCAGATCTTCAGTAGAGCGTCCCAAACGCCGTAGCATGGAGTATGGCATTATATTGACTGCCGCTCCCGTGTCGACCAACATCTTGCCGACAGGCTGCCCGTTGATGTAACCTTTTAGGTACAGGGCCTTCATATGTCTGTAGCTCCTCTCTCGTGGCTTTTCAAAGATAAATGGCCGCGGGCATGCATCAACCGAGCTACTGGCACTTCTTCGGTTCTTGGAGCACAAAACTCGGAGTATGAACACCATGTTCGTGCCAGCCGATGCCTTTGCATCGGCTTTTGTTTGCTTGGGGCGCCATTCTTTCTTCTGTGGGCGCATCTCTATCTCCAAAGTTTGCTGAATTTTCACGGCCAGATCGGGCCGCGCTTTCCTCAAGGTATACAGGTCGCGCCTCGCTTCCTCCAAGCTACATGGCCAACTGCGCTTTTGGGAGTACTTGAGTGCATCGGGGCACCACCTTGGCCGGTGGTATCTATCTTCTTCTTCATCCTCGACTCCTCGAAATCTTCCCCTTGAAATGACTCAGCTTGTCTGTTCTGAGACGGGAGAGGTCCTAGACGCCTGAACACTGAAACCTCGTTGGTGCCCTTCTTCTGCTGTCTGCACTCCGGGCAGTTGTCGATTGTGGGCAATCAGCTCATTCGCGAATCCCCGCAATACTTGAAGAAAGGACAATCCCAGTGCCTGTCCATGTCTTCCTTCTCTCTCGACTTCCCATTGGCGCGGCGCTCATACCCTTCGTCGTCTCTATCATATCGACGATATTTTCTGTTGTCTGCATCAGACCGACGATATCTTTCGTCATCTATATCGTTCCGCCGACGTCGGTCGTACTGATGCTCATATTTGTTAAGGAGGTGCGCGGAGAGTGGCCGTTGATACCGCACGCTTCTCACTTGCTCCTCGGTGACGTACCTCCTATCATCATATCGGGGCCGGTCGCGTGGGCCAGCCTCCTCCTTTTCCTTGCCACTGGAGTGACCGATTCCTTCTTTATCCTTGCCATGGCGGTCTACCGGCCCTGCCATCTTGACCTCGAATGAGAAACCTGGCTGACGCCTCATGGAGTGATCGAGGTCCACCATGTTGACGCCAGGAAACGGTTGCGTGTCCACTTTCATGGCAAACTGTCCAAAGATCAAACGGCCTTGTTCTATCGCTGTCTGGATCTGCCGGCAGCTCTTTGCAATCATTGGTGATATGGGTGAACGAGTGATGCCACTTGCAATACGGTCTCCCGTTCATCTCTTGCGCCGTAGGGATTTTATGGCCTTCGGGTAACTTCAGCTGTTTTTCCTTAAGCAATAAATCGAATATCTGCTCAGCTTTGCTTATATCGAAGTCAAACCCTTTTGCAGGCCCTGGTTGTTTCACCCATTTGCAGGACACGGGAGCTGCCCCTCGAGCCCATTCAGCTACAACTACTTCCTGGTCTTCTGAGTCCTCCATGTCTTCTGTCTTGACCAGGCTTATCGGGCGTTTGGCGAACTTGTCTTGGTACAATTCTGGGTGGCGCTGTTCATACAATGTCAATTTCTGGACCAAGTGCGCCAATGAATTGTAGTCTACCTGGAAAGTCAGATCCTTGAATGGCGCTGCGAGGCCTACCACCGCCGGATCATCGCTTCTTTCTCGGATAAACGAGCCGAATAACATCGGTTCTTGACTGAAACGCTTGAATGTATTCCGACACCGTTTCTCCCTGCCGCACTGCGCCAGCTTTGCAATGCCGCCTCGGTAGCCTCGAGTGATATTGCACGTGAAACTGCTCTTCCGGTTGGTTCCACGTCCGGATGAATGGGTAACCGAGGTGTACCACCCAAAGCTGGTCTGTGAGAGATTGTGCAAAGAACCTACGCAACGGGTCTGATGCGGAAATCATGCCCAACTGTGCCAAGTATCGGCTCACATGCTCAATCGAGCTGGACCCTTCTGATCCATTGAACTTTGAGAACTCAGGGAGCCGCTACTTTTGTGGCAGCGGAATCAAATCATATTCATTGGGGTACGGCTTGGAATAGCCGATTGTTCTCCTCTTTGGCAGGATGCCGAACTGATCTCTCAAGATTGTGCTGATTTGTTCCATGGTATGAGCTGCAGTCGAGCTTTCATGACTCGTTCCGGTGGCATATTTAGCTAGCCACGTACGTTTATCGCATCCGCTCGAGAAATTCCTCCTAAATCCCTCTGCCGCAATATGGTTTGTGCGCGAAGTTGTTGCGGTCCGGCACATATGTGCACACGTATCCATGTGGGATTTCTTTGGGCGGCTCATACGGGAATTGGCAATCGCCAGGATCGCCTCCAACCTTGTAGACGACGTATGCCGGAAAGCTTTGTGGCTCTGGAGCGGCAAGCGCGAACGGCAAGTGCGGTGGCACGGAAGGTATTTCTCCCTGGTGAGTTCCTAGAGCAGGTCCTGACGGAGAGTACTGATGCTTCATGATTTCCTAAACCACGCGAACCGCAATGCGCTCCAAAGAGTTCACCAGGCTCTCAGAATAACGGTGTATAGAATGAGCCACCATGTAATTAACTTCTGGCGCGAGCTCAGTGCGTTCCTCTGAAGGGAGAGACAGGTCTACTCCGTCGAGAACGCCTTCAGGTGAGAATCCTTTCCACCTAATGCCATGTGAACGGGTTCTCTCGAAAGAGCCGATGAGATTGGCTTCGATAAGAGCTTTGACCTCATCGTATTTCTTCTTGTGGTCATCAGTGAGCTCTTCGTATGTGATTGGTGCATCCGCCATCTCAGTTGCAGAAGTTGACGCAGTTGTTGTAGAATGTCCTACCGGGCGTGCCGAATGTGTTGCTGCCAAAACCCACCGGCGAGCGCGACGGGCAACACGGAGAGCCGGGAGGCTCCCGGATCTTGGTGTGCTCTGGTCCCTCGGGCGACGGCCCGCAATGCTCGGCACACGTCTGGTGATTGTGAGGCGTGCCACGACCTATACCGGTCGAAGGTGTTGGATTGCTTCAATTAGTTCCTGCATGGCAGACACGTGAACATTAAATGAGCCTCGATCGGCTCTCAGGTTACCCTGTGAATCGGCTCAAAGAGCCGATTAACCCATGGTTCATAATGGATCTACAATAACATGGGGGTTCTGCTTTATCAATGCTAAGCTAAATCAATCTACGACAGTTTAGGGTTTTCACCGCATAACCGGAACATCCTACACGTAGTTGAGCCTGGCAGATACGAAAGATAACAGAAAACTAACCCAAAACGAGGCCTAAAAACCAACACGGAGTCGATTCCCGGAACATCCCTTCTTGGATCGGCAAACCGTACCTTACGCCCTACTGGATCGTTCAACCCGTTTGCAGGGCCTAACCATGCAGATATCAAACTAATCCTTGAAGAACAAGGAACAACTATAATGATCGAATCTACTAAATAAAGATGAAGCAGGGGCTGCCCTTACACCTAAGATAGGTGTAAAGGCAGCTAGATATTCAGGGGCAGCACACTAGCAAATATATCAAAAAGCATTGATGCAAGCCCTAAAACATCTATGATAAACAATGTTACTCGCCATCAAAGAGGCTTCAGACGAGCAACACCAAACAACGAATAAACCAATACTGCCTAGATCGCAAGATGCGATCTAGGCAGCATGACGCTTACCCGGAAGAAACCCTCGAAACAAGGGGTGGCGATGCGCCTAGGTTGTGTTTGTTGTGAACGTGATCGTCCTCCTTTCTCAATAACCCTAGATACATATTTATAGTCCGTGGACTTTCTATCTTTGGAATAAACCTAATTGTGTACGAACCAAACTCTATCTCTTAGTTCTAAACTAAAATGCGATCTACCATAATGTACAGATACAAGGGCAATCTAGCCCAAATTCTCGTACGAGGCCGATTCCGAGACACTTCATGCACATATCTTCCAAGCCCATCTCAATCACGGCCCATCTCCTGATTTGGCCAAAATCTGGTGATAACAATAAGGTTGGTATTAGGGTTTATCATTATGGTTCTACTAGGGTTTGATGGTTGAGGTTGATTTCAATGATGTGGTATGGTGATCAATGGTGCTAACATATTAACAAGTTAGGGTTTATACCTATGTGACACCAGGGAATCATATAGGTTTTAATTAAGACTGGGGCCATGAAATGATAATCTCATGTGACTTGGTTCTATGCTAGTGGATCATAAGCATGCATTCATTTGTTTCTTACTAGGGTTTTATAGGGATAGGTGATGCTTATATAATCATATGGGCTAAACCCCTAGGGTTCTAGGATTGCAACTAACTTAGGATGAGCACATAAAATAATGGGATCAAGGTCTTACTATATTACAATTAGGGTTTCTAAATTATGGTACAACTCTAAAAATGATAATTGAATTCAAATTTGAATTTTGTTTTGTTTTGCAGGTTTTAAAACATTTGAATATTAATATAACTTAATAACAATGCTTACAACATAGTCTTGTTGTTTAAGCAAATAGTTAATTTATGATTAAATTGATAGCTTGTGAGGTTTAGTTAAAATAGAAATAGGTTTAGATATTTGTCTTATTCCTTTTTAAATGATGAACCAAATCTGTTTAAATGATTTAAAAACTTATAACCTCTGCATGGTGAACACATAATTAGGTTTTGCTAGTACTTAGCAATATTGATGGTTCACATATATTTTAATTATGGCTAGGTTTTAAGATACATGGTAATGAGGATGGGGTTGGATCATGATTTTATGTGGTTAATTATTTCTAAGGGTTTAAGAAGATAGTTTGATAAACTCTATCTTTAATAATCTTGCTTAGCAAATTCTAGCTTGGATTACTTAAGATAAATCCCAAGCTCATCATGGTTTATTCACTTGCTAAGGTTATGGTCCAAACTATAATATATTATTTCTATTGGTCAACTAAATAAATTACTTGGAAGGAAAAATAGAATTGGATATTGGTTTCATTCTAATCACTTAAATATCATTTAAGCTTAATTATAACTTGCTTGGTTTATATTTGTGATCCATGATGCACAAGTTAGGGCTTAATATTTTATGTGGAGTGAATCCTATGTGAAAGGTTTAGGGTTTTGCATAAGCTTCACTAAATTGAAGTATAAATAGGCATGAGGTATGGCAGGGTTCTATTTATGATCCAAAGTGATCCTTGGATTAGAATTCAGATGTGGTCTAGGGTTTTAGTGATGATCACCCATGTGATACACAACTAAGATTAGTATATGAGCATAAGCTTTGGTTATGTTTCACTAATAGAACATGGCTCTCACCTCCAAGATTAAAGGTTGGTTTGAACAATTAGGATTTAATACTACTCTAATATTCTCTAGGATGGACATGGATATATATAGTTAGCATCTATAACCTCTCTCACTTCTCAATGTCTTGGAATATTCAAGATCCTAGTTAAGAGATGATGATATGATCCTCTAAATATATGGGTTTCCTAAGAATTCTACCTTGGTATCTTATGTAGCTTGTTCTTCTGGAAATCTGATAAACCTGCATCTTGTGGTATGCCTCCACCTCCTAGCTTCTTCATCTTGATCCTAGCTAATGTATGGAGTGGCTCTATGTGTTGGTTTCCTTGTGTCATGCTACAAGATGATCAAATGGATGAAGGGTTTATGTCTACTCACTCTTCTTTTCATGTAGACAGTGTTGGGCCTCCAAGAGCAGAGGTTTGTAGAACAGCAGCAAGTTTTCCCTTAAGTGGATCACCCAAGGTTTATCGAACTCAGGGAGGAAGAGGTCAAAGATATCCCTCTCAAGCAACCCCGCAATCACGATACAAGAAGTCTCTTGTGTCCCCAACACACCTAATACACTTATCGATGTATAGGTGCACTAGTTCACGAAGAGATAGTGAAATACGGTGGTGTGAATGTATATGAGAAGGAGTAATCGGCAGAAAATAGCTTGATGCTACAACTGGCGTGTGGTTGATGGTGGTATTATTGCAGAGTGGATGCAAAAAACAGAAACAAGCAGCGATTTCAGTATTTAGGAACAAGGCCTAGGGATTATACTTTCACTAGTGGACACTCTCAACATTGATCACATAATGAATAGATAAATGCTATACTCTACACTCTCTTGTTGGATGATGAACACCACTAATTGTGTAGGATTACACGAACCCTCAATGCCGGAGTTAACAAGCTCCACAATATTCGATATTCATGTTTAAATAACCTTAGAGTGCACGATAGATCAACACAACTAAACCAAGTACTAACATAGCATGCACACTGTCACCATCACACTATGAAGGAGGCATAGATCACATCAATACTATCATAGCAATAGTTAACTTCATAATCTACGACAAGAACTACACGATGCACACACTGTCACCATTACACCGTGCAGGAGGAATAGAGTACTTTAACAACATCACTAGAGTAGCACATAGATAAATAGTGATACAAAACACATTGCAATCATAAAGGGATATAAATAAGCACTTCAATATGCTATTCATAACCGTGAATAAGTATTCTGTGAAATATAGCCTAAGAGACCCACACGGTGCACACACTGTCACCTTTACACACGTGGGACAAGGAGTCTCCGGAGATCACATAAGTAAAATCCACTTGACTAGCATAATGACATCTACATTACAAGCATCATCATATGAATCTCAATCATGTAAGGCAGCTCATGAGATTATTGTATTGAAGTACATAGGAGAGAGATTAACCACATAGCTACCGGTACAGCCCTTAGCCTCGATGGAGAACTACTCCTCCTCATGGGAGACAGCAGGTGATGAAGATGGCGGTGGTGTCGATGGAGGAGCCTTCGGGGCACTTCCCCGTCCCAGGCGTGCCGAAACAGAGACTCCTGTCCCCCAGATCTTGGCTTCGCGATGGCGGCGGCTCTGGAACTTTTCTTGTACCGTGGCTTATTCGTTTCGAAGATTTAGGTCACGAGGCTTTAAATAGGCGAAGAGGCGGAGTCGGAGGGGGTACGGAGCCGCCACACAACAGGGGGGCGCGGGCCCTAGCCTGGCCGCGCCAGCCCCATGTGGGCCCCCTGTGGCTCTCCTCTGGTGGCTCTCGTGTGGAAGCTTTGGGGATTTCTAAGATGCTGGGCGTTGATTTCGTCCAATTCGAGAATATTTCCTTACTAGGATTTCTGAAACCAAAACAGAAAGGAACCGGCACTTCGCATCTCGTCAATAGGTTAGTTCCGGAAAATGCATCAAAACGATATAAAGTGTGAACAAAACATGTAGGTATTGTCATAAAACAAGCATGGAACATCAGAAATTATAGATACGTTTGAGACGTATCAAGGGTGTGGCTCCTTTTATAGGCTTGGGCAAGCTCTAGTATCATGACACATAGGTGGGTGACTCTTGTTTTGGTTTGATGAGTAAGGTGCTTGGTTGTCATGCCCTCATCCATAGCAATCCTTTGAGCATGAGGTGGCAAGTCTTGGGATGCAAGTCATGTAGATATTTCCATCCTATGTGGTATGATCATTATCCTCTCATATGATTTATATTTGGATAGCCAAGTGGCATTTGTTACTAAATATCTTGTGGATGGTTTTATTATTGTGGATGAGTCACTATATCATATTTGATTGGATTTATATTATAATATTGGTCAAAAGGTCAAGGTTGAAGGTTATTCCTAAATTTTGGATAGTTGGTGTTTGATTTCACCAAGGCATGATCATATGAGTTTCAAAATACTCATGGTTAGTTTTATTCAAATAGTTTGAACTATAATTCGTAATGTAAATGGATTTAGTTTTATGATATTCCATATATTTAATAAGTTATGATTTAAATAAGAATGTGTGGCCTTTATGCAATTTAGACCCTGTGATTTACCTTATTTATTAATAAGTTTAGAAGTGAATTAAATTACACACAAAGATAGTTGCTAACCTTTAATTATTAATAAGTTAGGGTTTGATTCTTAAAGAATGCGTTGTTGTAAGGAATGTCATGTTGAGATCTTTTATAGGACCTTGTAGTTGACCCTTACTTAAGGTGTTGTCTGTTGTAAAACTAATTCCATTTGATCTAGCCCATAGATCAAATCATCTCTACCCAAAACAGGTTTTAGCAAAGATCACAGTGAAGTTTATAGCGCTTGACTTGATGATCTACTTCAATTCCAGCAAGTCAAGTGAAACTTCAGTTACTGTGGTAAGTTTTATTTGAAAGCGCGAAAATTCCCGGATTTTCTATGCATGAATGCAATGCACACTTTGGTGTTCTCTCATTTTATAGCCTCTAAACCTGGGATATTACAGCCTCTCCCCTTAAACTGAACTTCGTCCCGAAGTTCAAACGCTCTCATGTTTCGGAATCTTGAACTGATTTGAACAGATCACAATCCTTCAAACTCTATGGTGATCTCATTAGATATAATTGAATATATCTCTTGTCCAGATCCTTCCTGAAGTCTTCTGGTGTCTGGCACTGATACTTTCCTCAATTCCATGATTTCTTCAACCACTCTAAGCTTATAGTCTTACTCTCCCAAAGATTCTTGGATTAGGACATTTTCTTATGCTAATGGACTTTACTAATGGTTGTGGTGATAACTTCCTATCTGAGTACTTAAAGCTTGGTTCTACGAGCTATGGTGTAACATGACACTGCGGTGATCCAGCTGCTTAATTCTAAAAGAATTGTTTAAGATAAGGTATTGTTTTCCCTTACTACCATAACTATAGTAATGGTACTTGGTAAGGTATTAACAATAGGCATGGTCTTGATGGTTTATTCCTTCGAATGGATAAGACTCATTTAGTCCATCCAATCATGGATTCTAGTTTATGCTAGTTATCCTCTTTTTGGTTTCTTTAGGTTCCATGAAAGGAATCATTCTAATAAACATTAGTTTTGGTTTGGTCAAACCCTTCGGTCTTTGGCTTCTAAAACTTTGATTGTCCTCCGACATCTTCTTCATCCAACTTCATTATCTTAGACTTACTTGAGCTCTTCTACTTCTGAGTAATTATTAATTACCCACTCAAGTTAGGGTCGAACCCTTAATTCTTCGTGATATAAACCTCGGCTTCCGATCTGACATTCTCCTGAGAGTACTATTATATAGATACTTTCCAATAACCTTATGAAAATAAGATCGGACTTCCTCTCAGTTCAGACCTTCTTCCTTGTCTGTCATACTCCAAATAGTATATTAATACTTCTCCTTCAGCCTTCCTCTCCCCCTTGGAGTTTACTAATGATCTTTAGACTCATGTTCTTTTAATCATTAAACTCCAAGGTTAGAAGATTGGTCTTGGTCTGGCTTAGGGTTTGTACTTTTTTAAAGTCTCATGAAGAATTCTTTGCGGTGTATCCACACAGTTGTGGGTATCCGATGTGAATCCTCCGACTAAATGGTTATCCGCTATGGAATACCAGCTGCGGAATCCCTTTTTCTTTTAGAGTAAAGGAATGTTCAAGCTGTGGACTATCTAACAACAGCTACAGAGTAAATAACACCAGATGTAGCTTATTTGATACCAATTGTGGACTATTTATGGTTCTAGTCAACATCTACCTACCAGATGCGGATACTTTTATGGTTTTAATTAAGATCTATCTTACTTTCAATGCTTTCTCTTTATGTTATCCTATATCAACTACGGTCTTATTATATCAGCTACGACTTTACTTGTCTGTTTTCCTTCTTCTAGGGTTTGTTTTGTAAGAAAACCACTTGTTGACACTATGAAGATAGTATCTTAAGTGACTTCACTTGCATTCCCTTCTTCCATAATGAATATGGCTCCACTTCTACTGCTCCATATTCACTATTTTTCTCACTTTCATGGTACTTCCATGTTGAGGTACTCCTCAATAGAGGATAAAAGTGAGTTTTGATTGGTCCTTACTTTGAAGTATTGTGGTTACTTCCCACAACTTTACTTCCTTCTTCTAGTGAACCTTCATCTTGTCGTCAAAATCTTCAAAATTCATCACTTCCTCACACGAATACCTTTACCCTCTAGACCTATAACATAAAATAAGAGCTTGATATTGCAACATGCATTTGCATATCAAAGTCAAACTTCATGTATGGATCTAGTCAAGCAATGAAAATCCAATAAAATCCAAGAAAATCCAGCTTTGTGTTTATAATACACATCCTTATATGCCTGAATATAGTAGTTGGGTAAGACATCCCTAAACATCAGGCTCGGATGTGTAGCATATAACACCATATAATATAGGTTTATGTCGTGATACTTAGCACGTATATATGGATTTCTACTATTTGTCTCGACGTTTACCCTAACTGCTCATTTGCAATCGGATAAACTTGAGTAAATTGGTCCAGAATAGTTGTGATTGACCTAATTTCCTTGGGAAGTGCTAACTCACCTTCCATTTAATTGAAAACTAACCTCACATGATCTCTTGAGACCATAACATAGCTACTCTCAACACCTGATTGTTAAAGTCTACCACCAATAATTCCAAGTTTCTCTATAAGCTATGCTCTAATAAAGCCTTCTTCCGACTATCATCTATGGTTCGAGCATACTTGGCACAGTTTCCAGGATTTTAAGGCCTAAGTTTTTGAACTATTCCCTAAATCCTACTCCTTGTCATACTCATGTTATCTCACTTATGATGTTCTACTCCATCACATCATGATTCTCAAGTGAACCATATATGATTACCAACTCTAGCACGAAAAGTAGACTTATATGACTCCTATCACTCTTCCTTACCTCCTATGATTGACTCATCATAGGTATATACTACCTCATATTACTTATCTACATTACTTAACATCAGTCATTTGACATTTTAAACGACTCTTACTTAACCATAACTTGCGTTGGTATACTTCTTCCAATAGGATATCTTCCTTGTGGTTGTATTTTCTTTGGACTACCATGTATTGTATACCAACTGTGGTCTACTACCACCCATTATCTTAAGCTCCAATGGTGTTCTAATTATTTGGAATGAAGCAAGATAACTAATCAACTATACTTTACTTAAGAAAGATAATAAGAAAGATTGACTCAAGTGTGTCAGGATTATTCTCAAGTGAATACCCATCTCAAGTCAAAAGAATAATTGGTTTAGCATAGTTGACTTAGCTAATACAACTTCCTATAGACACTACCAAACCTATAGGTCTCCTTTAAAGGGTTTTAATCCTAGGGTCAAAGCATTTGCTCTGATACCAGCTGTGGTGACCCAGCGTACCACTGCATGGTGTAGTACACAAGTCGTTGACATAACTGATAACGCGTGAAGCACACGTCCGTTGGGAACCCCAAGAGGAAGGTGTGATGCGTATATCAGCAAGTTTTCCCTCAGTAAGAAACCAAGGTTATCGAACCAGTAGGAGTCAAGGGCCACGTGAAGGTTGTTGGTGGAGGAGTGTAGTGCGGCGCAACACCAGGGATTCGGCGCCAACGTGGAACCCGCACAACACAATCACGATTTTGCCCCAACTTAACAGTGAGGTTGTCAATCTCAGCTTGCTGAAAACAAAGGATTAAACGTATGGTGTGGAAAATGATGTTTGTTTGCGAAGAACAACAGAACAGAGATTGCAGTAGATTGTATTTCAGATGTAAAAGAATGGAACGGGGTCCACAGTTCACTAGTGGTGTCTCTCCAATAAGATAAATAACATGTTGGGTGAACAAATTACAGGTGGGCAATTGACAAATAAAGATTCATATACATATCATGATGATCACTATGAGATTTAATCAGGGCATTACGACAAAGAACATAGACCGCCATCCAGCATGCATCTATGCCTAAAAAGTCCACCTTCACGTTAGCATCCACACCCATTCCAGTATTAAGTTGCAAACAACAGACAATTGCATTAAGTATGGTGCGTAATGTAATCAACACAAATATCCTTAGACAAAGCATTGATGTTTTATCCCTAGTGGGAACAACACATCCACAACCTTAGAACTTTCTGTCACTGTCCCAGATTCAATGGAGGCATGAACCCACTATCGAGCATAAATACTCCCTCTTGGAGTTACAAGTGTCAACTTGGCCAGAGCCTCTACTAGCAACGGAGAGCATGCAAGAACATAAACAACACATATATGATAGATCAATAATCAACTTGACATAGTATTCTATATTCATCGAATCCCACCAAACACAACATGTAGCATTACAAATAGATGATCTTGATCATGTTAGGCAGCTCATGAGATCTAAACATGATAGCACAAGAGGAGAAGACAACCATCTAGCTACTGCTATGGACCCATAGTCCAAGGATGAACTACTCACGCATCAGTCCGGAGGCGGGCATGGTGATGTAGAGCCCTCCTGATGATTCCCTCTCCGCAGGGTGCCGGAGGCGATCCCCGAATCCCCCGAGATGGGATTGGCGGCGGCGCTCTGAAGTATTTCCGTATCGTGGCTCTCGGTAATAGGGTTTCGCGACGGAGAGTTTAAGTAGGCGGAAGGAAGTGCAGAGGGCTCTCGAGGGGCCCACACCATAGGGCGGCGCGGCCCTCCTTGGCCGCGCCGCCTTGTGGTGTCGCCACCTCGGGCCCCACTTCGTATCCCCTTCGGTCTTCTGGAAGCTCCGTGGAAAAATAAGACCCTAGGCGTTGATTTCGTCCAATTCGAGAATATTTCCTTTGTAGGATTTCTGAAACCAAAAACAAAAACAAGAACGGCGCTTCGGCATCTTGTTAATATGTTAGTGCCGGAAACTACATAATAATGATGTAAAGTATGTATAAAACATGTGAGTATTGTCATAAAAGTAGCATGGAACATAAGAAATTATAGATACGTTGGAGACGTATCAATAACACAAGTGAAACACCGTTCCACTCATATTACATCCCTCAGAGTGGTACAACAGAAACATATGCGAGTCCAAGGTATGTCTATAGAAGGATACACAAGCTGTTTACAGAAGATCAACACAGCCTCGTACTTTACAGTGAGGTAAAATTTCAAATAAAGCTCTAGAAGAACGACTCGTAGTCTAACTTATTGCTAACTCAAGCTTAAGAGATATCTCTTGCTATAGAATTCTAGCTACTTAGGTGCTAGGATTAGGGAAAGGTTCCCTTCTATTACTAGTCTAAGTTTTCACTCTAGTTGCTGCAGAAGTTGACTTCATTGACTTCTTTGATTAATTCTTTATCTTGTTGCAGTTGACTCCCTTGTCTTCGAGTTCCACGGTAGTTTCTCCTTCGGTGTCTCCATAGCTAAGCAGGGGATTTAAGAGTGGGATGAGTACGAGCGTACACAGCAAGTTCATATTAGGAAATAGGTGTATCATGCACTAGCTACAGCCACAGACCAGAAAGTCATAGGCGAATGCAAGTTTTCATAACATTTCTTCAAAAGGTTTATTTTATTCTGAAAACTATGCCCGTCAGTCTTCACAGGTTGACTAGAACTTCATGGAGTTCCTTTCCCTGCTTCAGTTCCTTCCCAGGAGTGACAACACAATTTTGATACCCTCTGCAGAGGTGCGTTACTTTTCCCATAAGAGAGCTTATCCTTGATACCAACCGGGTGTACTTTCCCGTCGACACTTCCTTGGTGCGGGGCCAGTGCAAGATCCAAGCCAATCACTGCCTTCTCCGCGACCCTGCAAACCCACCCTTTTGTCCATCCTTACACCCCCGGTAGACATCTCCCGATCATACGGCTTTAGCCCCCGTGTACTACGGACAATCCTTCATAGACGGTAGAGCCTCTCATCCACACGGATGGGGATTTTAAAGGATTTCCCAACCTACTGCAGTGTTATCTCCAACACCCAGGCTCTATCAAGTCCGTTGGCGTGCAGGAGGGAAAAGATACAGCTGACTTCCCCAGAGCCATTATAGATCTTATGGTCAACGCGATATGTACGGCGCTAGAATCACTGGACGGCATTGGTACTTAATCCTAGGTTAATAAAACCCATGCAATGGAACCTCCACCATATCAGCACATACCATGGTTCCATTGCCCACCACATAGTCATATTCATAATTGTAAAATAATATTTAGCTTTTCAATGCAGGAGTGATAAGTATAGTACTTAGCATATAATTTGATAAAAATAATCAAATGACATGAGCAAGCGATGAACTTGCCTTTCTTGACTGCAAGATTATGCAGGCAAAAGCTTCGATACGTGAGAACTCCAAATTCTGAAATACCATCATTGTCCGGTAAGGACAATGTTTAAAGAACTGCAAAGATGCTTATAATGCATAATATGAGATGCAATCGTCCCGAGCGTAACCTAACCTCGATGATTTATGTTTGATTGAATTGTAAAGATTTCTTTAGGATGTGTTGCACTTTTAGGATGGTTCTCAACAAGGTTCTTTTTAGAGTTGGTGATATTATAGCAGGAATAAGTGATATAATGCATCATAACAAACATACACAATAAGGAATGGTGGTTGCTTAACAAGTCAAGAGTAGTTGTCAGTTTTAAGTTTTACTGCACATGGTTGATGATTACTTATACTATACTTCAAAAGAATAACCTTTGAAGAACATGTTAATTAAGAAATAGTAAGTATTTCACATAAGAACTATGGGCTTCTATGGTTTGATTGACATTTGTACTTCAAAAGAATAACTTTTGAAGAACAGGTTATATAAGAAAAAGAACTACTATATATAGGAGCTATATGCTTCTAGGGTTTACTATTGGTTTCATTTAGTTCATTATTAGGGACTAGTTAGGTTCTTAAGTTGGATGGATCTATAACAACAAGTATGGGTTGATTTGTTACTAAGGTTGATCATAGGTATTATATCAAAGAATGATGGTCAAGGTGATGCTATGAGTTAGGGTTTACTACAGCTTCTCATTTGCTTGACTAAGGAATCTCTAATGCTTTCTAAACTAGATGGTTTATTATTCCTAGTTAAGGTTTAGTTGGATAGGAACATGTAATGTGAATTACTACATAAGGTTGGTATTAGGGTTTATCATTATGGTTCTACTAGGGTTTGATGGTTGAGGTTGATTTCAATGATGTGGTATGGTGATCAATGGTGCTAACATATTAACAAGTTAGGGTTTATACCTATGTGATACCAGGGAGTCATATACGTTTTAATTAAGACTGGGGCCATGAAATGATAATCTCATGTGACTTGTTCTATGCTAGTGGATCATAAGCATGCATTCATTTGTTTCTTACTATGGTTTTATAGGGATAGGTGATGCTTATATAATCATACTAGACAGGTAGCGCGCTTCGCCGCGCCGCCTGCCTAACGTTTGCACAACGCAGTCATAGCAACCCATCCGGTGGCAATCTAATCAGGTTTTAGCACGGTTGTACCAGTTGTTTGGTGCAAGAGTAGGTAATTGCGAAATTGCTGGCACAATGATTTGTGACCATTCACATGGAAACCAATGAGATTTTTATTGACAGAATTGTGTTAAAATGAGCCACATAAACATGTCAAAATGTGCATAGCAGATTATCAATAATTACAGCAGAACCACGGCCACAACAAACACTAATTCTTGAAATAACTTCACAAAAAATTAACTATGGTGTAGTTGACCACGACTCTAAAAGTGATCTACTATCAACTTATGAATCTGATGCAAATAAGTTGTTGAAAGACACAACTGGGGCCCTAATGCCATCAAGGAGTAAAGATCTCATTAGCCAAATTCACGTATCGCCTCACATGCAAATACTCCTTGTTATCAATCGAGCAACTTCCACTGGTTCTTGATTTATCTCGCAACCTCTATCTGCTGTGAGCAAGGCCCAAAGGCAAGAACTTGCCATAGAGATGGATGCCGGTCAAGTGGCCAAAATAGATGTGTCTCCGCTGCAATAGGGCACCCAAAGCATATTAGAATTTTAGTATGCTTTGCAATTTCTTGGCGTTGCAAAGATCTATTATACATTTGCTAGTAGGAGGTAGAAAATGCCCTAAAAGGTAGATCACACAGTTGATTTCTAAAAACAGCCTTATGTGTTGGCACATGCCCTCCAACAATAAAATTTTAGTGTCTAGAACATTAAACAAATGAAGGGAGACCATCCTAGAATCAATTTTACCTCTTACATCACCTCTAACTGTATCCAAATTTTATCAGGCTCAATGAATTTGATTTAGATAATTCACCTATGGCACATATCCTATGAAGTAAATTAGATGTGCACAAGCCAAGAAGGGCATGGTAAGCCATCCAGCGAGGGCGGCAAGCAAAGGACGACCAGGAGAGCAAGGGGATAGTCTGTGAGCGAGCAAGGAGAATGGGGCACGAGGCAAACATATGAAATCCACCCAACCAAACTCGACCCTCTTTGGAGGAAAGGGGCTGGCAAGATTCAGCGCCGACACAGATCAAATCCATGCTAAAATCTGATTTAGATAATTCAGCTATGGTACACTGGGTTGCACTATGGCATCAGAAAATTAAAATTCACAATTCCTCCCAATAGGGCAAAGAATATTCTGCTATGATTTTCAACATCTCCTAGCCTTGTCCTAAATTGCTCAACCCAAAACATGGTAAGTTTCGTCGGTTCTTGATCACCCAATCCTTAAAATTATTGTAGCTATCGTACAATGCTAGAAAATTGAATACATTAGAAAGTACATTTACCTGAAGGTATTTCCAGATTGGAGCTTTATTTATGTATTCCAACCTCTCCAGGAGCTGGCAATATTCTTATCATCCATGTTAGCCATCGTGGTATATCTGAGTACAGGTTTGCAAGCTAAAGGTAGCAGTAACAAAGGTAGGGGCGACGGCACAGGGAGTCAGGGAAAGGCGCTCAGTCTCATACAATAGCCATCGAATGAGAGGATGACGGCACCATAGTCGATGTCCTTCAAAATATGCATGAAGAATGAAGTGCATTAGTAACACAACTAGTGGTTTTGTTTTTGAACGGAATGTTAGCTCCACCAAAGTAATAAAATACGTCTACATTATAATAGACAGAGGAGAAGAGCTAAACCATAAGCAAACATTATGTCTAATTATTATTCTTGGAATAATAGTCATAATGAGAAAGACTTAAGTAGGTCGATATGGATCAAGTGGCTTTATTAAGACAATTCCCAGATATTTTCTCATGCTCCATATATATCAAAGGGAAGGGAAAATCATACAACAATGACAAAGAAACAGTGTATAACTTGATGGAGCTACCACTTTACTTATGCCTATGCTTTCAGAAACATTATAAAACCATAAAGCTAAAGAAAAAATGGAAACACATACTATTAGCTATCTCCAATGTGTATTAGAAGGAGTGAGGGACATAGCGTGTGAGTTTTGCCTAAGTGGCGTGTGGCGATATGCCGTTCTCCTTCCTCTTTCCTCCCAAATCCCTCTGATTTCTTTCTTTGATCTTCCTTTTGCCACTTGATTCTCTACTGCCGCTCTCAGATCTATCTCAGTTTCAACCGCATATTTCAGTTTTTGTCCATCTCCCATCCTCTACGCCCAGTTCTCTTTCGATCTCCGTCCGACATAACGAACTCATATCAATACACCGATCCAGCCCACTGCCAACTCCTCCAGCCACTGATTCATCAGATCTGCTCAATTCAAGGGCGATTCGCTTGATCTAGGGGAAGTTTTTGACTGGAGTTTGCTCGTCAGCATCTCAAGCGGCGCACTGCTGGACTCGTTTGTTGGAAGAGGAACTACCATTGAACTTGCAGGCAACCACCACTACCTGATTTTGCAACTTGACCAACTTGGAACGGGCGGAGGCGCCGGCCCTGTATGCACTATTGGTACCATGAAGATGATCGGATGGAATTGCCAAGGCGCAGGCAGGGGTCTTGACAGATCAAAAAAAATGGATTACCTTGCCAACTTAATCTCTTCCACGAGAGCTCAGGTTTGCTTTGTCTCTGAAACTAGATGCTCCAAGTATAGTTCTTCTCAGCTTAATAATCGATTCAGCATAGCCGACAGCTTTGTAGTACCGTCCAAGGGTCGCTCAGGCGGGCTCTGGATGCTTTGGTCGGATGAAGTTTATGTTTCTATTAAGTTCTTCAATCAACATATGATTTTAGCTATAGTTGTAGATATAGCTACTAATGCTGAGTTTGTCTTGGCTTGTGTCTATGGAGATCCCCACCATCGCCACACTAGTATGATTTGGGATCATGTCTCCAATTTTGTTTATGAAAATTTAGGCAAACCAGTAGTCTGTTTAGGAGACTTGAATGGCATAATGTGCGACATGGACACCTCTTCTATAAATGTAAATAAGTCTCGTATGCGTGCTTTTAGTTCCCATATTAAACAATGCGGCCTATTTGACTTGGGTTTTAGTGGACCGGCGTATACTTGGACAAATAAACGCTTTTCTTCTACTCCTATCTTCGAGAGACTTGATCGTTGTCTTGCTAATGCTGAATGGTGTACTATTTTTCCTAATACTAATGTTTTCAATTTACCTATCATCCTTAGTGATCATGCACCAATTCTGATTTCCACCGAATCCAAGTTTCATAAGCCAAAACTTCAGTTCAAATTTGAAAATTGGTGGACGTATGAAGATGATTTTCAGAGTGTAGCAAAAAATGCTTGGAAAGATTCTATTAATAAACCCTTCCATTCTAGAACTACTAATCTGGCAGGAACTTTAAAGAGATGGTGCAGGAAGAAAAAGCCTATCCAACAACAGCTAGATTGCATACACCATCAGATCAATGAAATTCAAATGAAGCCAGTGCAGCTCCAGGACCATAACCTTGAGGTTAGTCTTATTGCCCAGTATGAAGAAAACTTGACCAAGCTCACTGAATATTATCGTCAACGTGCAAAAAAACATTGGGCCACTCAAGGAGACAGAAACACCGCTTTCTTTCATAATGCAGTTCAAAAACGCAGGCGTCGCAATCGCATTGTATCAATTAGGGACGCTCATGGAAATGATAAGTTCGATCCAAATGATATTGCAAATGAATTTGTTCATGACTTTAGATCTATTTTTCGTTCCTCTGTTACTAACAATGATAGGCCCATCTCAAATACAACATTGCCGCAAGACACAAATGATTTCATCAACTCGGTACCTGACAAGCAGGAGGTTTGGACAATACTCAAAGCCATGAGGAAAAATGCTTCCCCGGGACCTGACGGTTTTAATGTCGCTTTTTATGTTTCGGCATGGGCTTGGATTGGAGATGACATAACAAATGTGGTACGGAACTTCTATGCCACAGGTATACTCCCACCACACCTCAATGATACTCATATTACTCTCATCCCCAAAAAACTTGCTTGCCATCTACCTTCCGATTTTAGACCCATAAGCTTGTGTAACGTGGTTTACAAAATTATTGCAAAATCTTTAGCCAACAGATTGAAAGAGCATCTCCCCGATTACATTCACCCTTCTCAGCAAGCTTTTATTGAAGGTAGACGTATAAGTGACAATATTATAGTTACACAAGAGATTGCTCATTCTTTCTCTCTTACTTCTTGGAAAAGCCATGATTTCATGCTAAAAATTGACCTTGCCAAAGCCTTTGATAGGATAGAGTGGCACTTCATTGTCTCAGCTCTTGCTCGTAAAGGGATTCATGGTCATTTCATAAACCTTGTGCATGCTTGCATTTCATCGCCAACTTTCTCTCTCATAATTAATGGTCAATCTTATGCGAAGTTTGGTAGTAGCAGAGGTATTAGACAGGGATGTCCTTTGTCCCCGTATCTTTTTGTTCTTGCAGTGAACGAACTATCTCTGATGTTACAAGATGCATTGCAAGCTAACCATCTTACAGGTATTTCGCTAGGATCAAATTGCCCTCCTATTCACTCTCTGATGTTTGCGGATGACCTCATTGTTTGTGGCAAAGCTAACTTGCAGGAAGTACAAACAATCGATCATATTTTGAATCGCTTTTGTCATGATTCTGGACAAACTCCAAACTGGAGCAAATCAGGAATTCTATTTAGCAAAAATGTCACCATGCAGGTTAAAGAAGATATAAAAAGAATATTTCCAGCTCCAGATATTGATAGTTCTTTCGTTCATTTAGGTCATCCACTTGTGTTGCCATCCAAAGACAGATCAGCTGCCTATACTTTTATATATGAAAAATTCAAATCCAAGCTTTCCACCTATAAAGCCAACAGACTTTCACATGCAGCCAGATTAACACTCATAAAGTCTGTTTTCTCCTCAATTCCTGTCTACTACATGTCCAACATTCTATTTTCAAAAAAATTCCTCACAAAACTCACAGCGATCATAAGGAACTTTTGGTGGACAGGTGTTCAGGATGACCAAACAACTAGAAGCCTCTGCCTAAGGGCATGGGCCGATGTTTGTATTGACAAAAATAGTGGTGGTCTTGGTATTAGGAATTTGCAGGCAATGAATCAAGGACTTGTCCTCTCGGCGGCGTGGAGGTTGGCGAAAGAACCACAAGGCCATCTAGCTCAAATTCTGAAGGCTAAGTATCACCATGATACTTCCATCTGGAGAGCCAAATCAAATAAACCGAAATCTGCCTTGTGGTCAGCAATTCTAAAGGTAAAACCTCTTCTAATCTCAGCTTCTATATATCAAATTGTGGATGGGAATATCTCTATTTGGAGTTCACCTTGGTTTGCTGGTTGGGAAACTATTTATGATAATCTCATTATTCAACAGCAACCTTTTTCTTACCCTGCTTATGTAAAAGATCTTTGGATCCCTGGACAAAAACTTTGGAACACAAACTTAATAACTACATTGTTTAGTCCCGCAACTGCTACTGCTATTCTCCAAACACCAATTATTAATGCACATGGCCATGATACTTTGATTTGGAAACTAACCCCAACAGGTGAGTTCTCCACCAAAAGTGCTTACAAGCACTGCTTCAACAATCTTCAACTTCCTCCAAGGCAAAGGCCCAAAATTGTTCCCATGCAGGTCATATCCCTCCTTAATCAGGTGTGGCGGAACAATCAAATGGCACCAAGAATTCAAACTTTCGCTTGGAGGCTACTTAGAAAAGCGCTGCCTACAGGTAAGAGGGCGAGCAGGTACTCAAAACATATAAGCGAACACTGCTCTAGATGTGGCAACCTAGAAGATGAAATGCATATGCTGTTTTTGTGCCCTTTTTCTAAGGCAGCATGGTACTGTTATCCTTGGTTTATTAAAACTGAACTTCTAGCTGAACACCACCATACCATTCCTGATATGATTCAAACTTTGCTCACGTCTCAACATCCACAAATAAACTCTACTACACTTTACACTTTTCTGTGGTGTCTTTGGAAAGCTCGGAACGACACTCTGTTTTGCAGGAAAGTGTGCAGGCCTTCCCAAGTGTTTGCGGCGGCAAACGCAATAATCAAAGGAATCATATTGGAGAACAGTGGGTCAACTACACAGCAAGGAGAGGAACATGCACAGGAGCTGATGCAAGCACCACAAGTTTCTTCACAATCCCAGGAAGCTAACATCTTTACAGGGAATACCATCTTTTGTGATGCAGCATGGGAGAAAAGTACAGAAACTGAAAAGCGCCAAGCTGGATTAGGCATTATTATCACCATGAAGGACAATCAACATCTGAAACAGTTACATGTGTCTGCACTCTCGCCTCCAGTTTCAACGCCACTACAGGCAGAGACCTACGGTTTACTCTTAGCTACAAGGCTGGCAGATATTCTCCAGATTCAAGAACCCCATTTTTACTCAGACTGCTTGGTGTTAACCTCAGCGGCAAGATCACAGACAGTTTTTGATGCTCCAGGACATTGGGAAAATAGACCACTACTTGCAGCAATCCAGGCTTCTCCCTCTTTCCATTGCAACAGGATTACTCACATCGACAGGAGCAACAACGTGAAAGCTGATCACCAAGCACGTCTAGCTTTAAGAATTCATAGCAGATCCTTAGCTGTACGTTGCTTAAGTTCAGAAGCAGGTCAATGTCCAGGAAAGGACATACTCTCTGTATCTAGCGTGACCCCTTTCACGCTGCTATCTGTAAAATGCACCTAAGTTGAATAAATTTTTATGTTCAAAAAAAAAAGTGTATTAGAAGGGTATAATAGAGAGGAAAAGGAGATAAAGATAATATATCATAATTGGACCTACTGCAATTCTGAAATCTAATACTATTAACTATCTCAAATATTTCCTGAAATTCTGAAATCTCACAAACCTATGTAGAGCGTAATAAGCATAGTTCATACTCTGTGGTTACTTTCTACCTTTTTATTTGAGCAAATAACACTTTATAAAAATATATAAGTGAGATCACTGGTGGAAAAAAGGGCTTCGGTCGCGGTTCGCAACTGCCATTGGTCGCGGTTGCGCAACCGCGACCAAGCAAGCGCGACTAAAGCCCACTTTTCGCGGTTCCTTACGAACCGCGACTAAAGGCGCCTCCACGTGGCCGCCAGCAGTCCTTCGGGCGGAGGACCTTTAGTCGCGGTTCTCCTGGCCAACCGCGACTAAAGACCGCCGCAGGTTTAGGGTTTTAGCCCCTAAACCTGGTTTCTTTTTAGTTTGTATTGTTTTATTTTCTATTCTGTTTTATTTTAATTTTGAAGGAGTTTCACATATTCTACGGTACTACATATACATGCATATGAACGTACAATTTCAAACAAATTTGAAATTAGAACCAAAAAGAATTCAAGAGGAATTGACAATATATATTCAATATCGATGACCATATACAATTTTGAACAAGTTTCCATACATATGATTTACTGCATATGAAGTTCTACGTCCTCTACATAGTGTTCTCCTCTAGGATCGATGACTTGCTTCGCGATCCATCCAGCTAGTTCCTCTTGAAGTGGTCGGAAGCGAGCTTCTAGACTAAGCGTCTTCCGAAGGTTATTCCTGCTAATGTTGTTCGGACACGAAATCCGCTCAGAGGTGTATCTCCGGATCATCTCACAAACATAGTATCCACATAGATTGGTCCCCTTTGGCTGAATATCCCCAGTCGCAGACACTACCCTTTTAAATTGTAGCTCTTTTTTGAATTCACCGACCTTTGTGTTTACGAACCGTGTCCAAACCCTACGAGGCAAAGAAAATTAAATGAACAAGAGAGTTATTAGTTACTTGATATTAGGAAATGAACAAAATAGGCCGATCGATATAGAGCGCAAGTGAATGAAAATATATAATTACTTCTGCATCATTTTTCTCAAGTCGGCCCAAAGCTTTGCATTCAGATTCAGAGAGTCGTGGATGAGAACTGTGGAGTCGTGAAATTGAATTACTAGCAGAATCCAGTGGAACCTGCGGACACGATACATGCACAGTCATGCATAATTAACTCATCGATTAGCCACATACCTTGCATGGAGTAAACAAAAGAGAATTAATGTGCTCAAGACAGAAACACTCACCCAAAATGGTAAGGAAATAAAATATCACTTTTGAGTTCCTGCCTTGAAAAAAACATCCACAGGTCGGCCTCCATGTCGGCGGGAAAATGTTCTAACACATATGAATTAACGATATGTGGGTCAATGAACCCAACATCATGGATGTTCCTTATTATGCATTCCCGCTTCTTCATTCTGCATACACAACAAGATAGTTAGGATAATATATATATATATATATAGTGCAGGCAATGAACGAGATGGGGTAGAAATAAATCACTTACAGAACGTAGCAACTGATGATAGATTTGTCGAGCTCGCGCAGATTGAAAAGCTGGAACAATTCACTCCGATGAATTTGTACATAGTAATGTTTGAAGTGATGCTCAGGTCTAACTTCCGCATAAATATAGTCTTTGGCGTTTTTTAATTTTATGTAAGCCTTGTACCAATTTAGCAGACCTGTCATTTGTGGAGGTAGATCTTTTTCCTGCGCAGGCTCGACGAGAGGCCCATTCGACACATATGTAATTACTACGTCCTTCATTGTTGGCGCCTCATCAAGGCCTAACACTGCACGAAGAGTCAGACCTAAGTTGGCCGCTTGTTCTATGGCACTCGCTCATCCCTGCTTGCCCAGCTGCTATGATTTCGGGGGCATCCGGACCGGCGGCTTTCACTATGAGAGGGGCGATGGATTGTTTACTCTGTTCCCCGAGCTGGGCAACTTGTTTCCCCTCTTTTTTACTTTCTAATTCTTTCTCGGCCTCCTCCAAGGCTTTCTTCTCCTGCTTCTCCGCCAACTCTTGCTTCTCCTTCAAGATGAGTGCTTGCCTACGAAGTTCATGTGAATAGTAGTCAGGCAGATTCTTCGCGGCTTGGGACGGTTCGGTCAAAAATGACTTAGCCCACTTCTTTTGCTTGTCGAATATACTGGCTTGGGCTCGGGCTCTCTTTTCTTCTTGCACCGCCATTTCTCATGCCGAGCAGCCACGGTTTGCATTTTCCTCGACACTAAGTTCCCAAGGTCTCGGGGTGAGAGGCTTCAGTGATGGCTCCGGTATCTTTGTGGTCCTAGGTACATAAGGATCCGGGTTAATAACCCAGGACTGCTTCTGCTTCTTTGCCGGGGGCGGCTGCTTCTTCGCCGGAGGTGGGGGGCGGCTCCCCGCCGGAGGTGAATTGGGGGCGGCGTCGGCCGACGTGAAGGAGGTGTAGGTGAACCACCACCGCCGCCGCCGCCGCCTCCGCCGCCACCACCACCGGGGGGTGGACTTGTTCGCCTTGGCGCCGTCTGGAAACTTGATAAACTTCTTTTTCCAGAGAATAAACTGGCGCTTGACACCTCCAAGTCTTCTCTCCCCTTCGGGTGTAGCAATGTCAATCTCCAGGTCCTCAAACCCTGGGACTATTTCCTCCACCGTGACACGAGCATAGCCATCTGCAATGGGGTTGTTGTGGTGGAGTGCTCCTCACATGGCAAAGCACTGCCATGGCTACCTTCGTGGACATGTTCCCAGTAGGATAATGCAGATGACATTCTTTCATCTCCTTTACATCGTCCACGGGGTAGCGAGGAGGCTCGGTGCAGTAATTTGGATCTCCGGTGCATCAGTAGCCGGCCGGACCTCCGTGGAAGCCACGCTTCTCCGCCGCTGGCTTCCGAGATCCGCTGGATGATCTTCATGCGTCCCAGCTGCCGATCTCTCCTGTACTAGTATAGACAGGGTTTTCTTCATCTCATCGACTTCCGATGCCAACCGCGCCACAACATCTCATCCCGATCCGACTTTCTCTTACGGCTTCTGTAACCGTACGGGTCATCGTCCTAGGAGAACCCTTCTTTCCACGTAATGTTCCCGGGCATGCCTCGTACACGTCCTCCGTGTTCAGGATTCCCGAGGGCTCTTGTCAGCGCGTCGTTCTCTCTGTTGAACTTGATCTTCCCCTCTTGAGCATCCCTCATTGCGTCAATAAGGGCTTGGGTGGGTTTAAACATTTTGTTCCCGTAAACACACGCCCCTGTCTCCGGGTCTAGCGTTCCCCCATGCCCGTACCACCAGCTTGGCCCTTCGGTCCCATCCCTCCGTACCTGGACGGATTCCTCGCCTCCTCAGCTCGTTCTCCATCTTCTCCCACTTAGGCTCCCAAAAGCGATACCCTCCTGGCCCCATAACATGATTGTACTCCTTCTTAGCCGCATTTTCCTTATTTTTTTCGATATTTCAATGAAATGCTCCGATTTCTTCTGCTTCACAAATTCTGGCCAATCATGTTCAAGTCTCTCATACTGTCCTTTGAATTCCGGAGTCTTGTTCTGGTTGACATAGTCACGGGCTAGATTTTGCTTGAATTTCCGGAATGTATCGGCCATCTTACCAAGAGCGAAGTGTTTGAGTAGCCTCCTCCTCTCCTTGTTTTCCTGAATCTTGTTACCCTCCTCATCGAATTTGTGGTATTCCGGAGGTAGGATGAAATGCTCCATAAGCTTTTGAAAGCAATCCTTTTTAGTTCTCTTGTCGACAAAAGTGAAACCAAGACGTGCCTTCTTTGGCTCATTCCACTCCTGGAGGGTGATCGAGATGTTGTCTCTAACAACGGCTCCGCATTGGTTGATAAACTTGGTGGCGTACTGGGGCTCCAGCGGCCTGCCGGTTGCACTGTCGACAACCTCGATGTTATATGTTTCTCCTGGTTTGAGCGTCTTGGTTGCGCCACGCTTTGACGACGACGTACTCGATTTTTTCGATGATCCGGCCGAGGGCTAAAATAAGAAAGAGAGTCGCGCGTGTCATTACACACATATTTATTCAAATCAGTAAGTTTGTATCACCAGAGGCAAAATGTATATATATACCTCGGCGCCGGAGCTGGTTGCTACTTGCAATTGAAGATCGTCGTTTATCGACGTTTCTTCCCCAACATCTTGCTGACGGCCTTCATCTTGACCGTCAAGATTCAGATAAGAAGAAATATCCTCTTCATCTTGTTCGGTCGGCACATAAGGAATATCGCCTTTTATGATGCCAAATATCTGTTCTTCAACTTCTTGATCATAGTTGTCCATAATCGGGTCAGCTCTATCGTCCGCCATATGTCAGTCCTGAAAACATGTAGTAAAAACTAAGTAATTGTGTATATGCCAGCATTATCACATCTCTTCTGTACATATAAACAGAGATGGAGACGAGGGAGGCGAAAGGGCGGCGGTGGCGAAAGGGCGGTGGCGGTGCCGAGAGGGAAGCCGCGCGTATACGAGGGGCTCGCTAACGGAGGGAGGTGGCGGTGCCGAGGGGGAAGCCTAACGGCGTCGCTGCGGAGCTCTGTTCGATCGGCGGAGAAGAAGAATGGGGCGCGGCGGTTCGCGCGAGGGTACGGTGTATTTAATTAAGTCAAAATTGTTATGTCAAAATTATTAAGTAAAAATTGTGAAGTCAAAAATTTTAAGTCAAATTTATTAAGTCAAAATTTTGAAGTCTAAGTTTTAATTTTATTAAGTCAAAATTTTAGTTAAGTTACTTTTTTGTTAAGTAAAAAAGAAATGAGGGAGATTTTTTATTAAATCAATTTTTTATCCTCACAAATTTTTTGTTAAGTTAGTTTTTTAAGTTATTTTTTCCTTAACATTCCAATATTATGTTTTCTTAACATTCCAAATTCCAAATTAATATTATGTTTTGGTTAAGTAGTTAATTAGTTAAAAAAAACACAAAGTTTAATTAGTCACAATTCTAGTTCTTATTCACTAACCAAATAAAAGAAAATAAAATATTTTATATAAAAGTATTTTACCGTTTTTGTAAATTAAGATATTTTTTGTTACATAGTTAAAATTAACAAGAACAAAAAAAACACAAAAAAAAGAAAAAAAATCTCTGCTTCTCCCTCTCTGTTTCGTCTCGCGCGCCCCTTCTCTCTCTCTGTGCTGCGCGCTCGCGCGAGGGGGCCGACCGGGTGAAACCATGCCAACATGTACAGCTGATCTACAACCTCATTGTCACTCATTAAATGTTTTCTCAACCAACTGCCGAAAGTCTCCATGTGGGCCTTCCTAATCCAGGATTTAGGCTTCCCCGGGTTGTCCGAGCGTAAAATATTCTTGTGTTTCTCAAAGTACGGAGCCACCAAGCTGGAATTGGTCAGAACTGTGTGGTGTGCTTCAGTCAGAGAATGGCCGTCCATACATATCATTGATTTCCTTCCGATCGTGCCTTTTCCACTTAGTCTCCCCTCGTGCCGCGATCGAGGAAGACCAATCGGCTTAAGGTCAGGAATAAAGTCAACACAAAACTCAATTACCTCCTCATTTCCATAGCCCTTGGCGATGCTTCCTTCTGGCCTAGCACGGTTACGAACATATTTCTTTAATACTCCCATGAACCTCCCGAAGGGTAACATATTGTGTAGAAATACAGGACGAGAATGGAAATCTCTTCGACTAGGTGAACCAGGAGGTGCGTCATAATATCGAAGAAGGATGGCGGGAACACCAACTCGAAACTGACAAGACATTGGACCACATCGTTCTTAACCGTGGTAGAACTTCTGGATTGATTACCTTCTGGGAGATTGCATTGAGGAATGCACATAGCTTCACAATGGCTACTCGAACATTTTCCGGCAGAGCCCCCTCAAAGCAATCGGAAGCAATTGCGTCATAATCACGTGGCAGTCGTGAGACTTCAGGTTTTGGAACTTTTTCTCCGCCATGTTTATTATTCCCTTTATATTGGACGAGAATCCAGACGGGACCTTAATACTGCTCAGGCATTCAAAAAGATGACCTTCTCTTCTTTGGTCAGAGCGTAGCTGGCACGACCTTGAAACCATTCCGGATGCTGGTCATCAGGGTCTTTCAAGCGTTGCTGGTCCTGCCGTGCTTCCTTTGTATCATTTGTCTTCCCATACACGCCCAAGAAGCTTAGGAGGTTCACGCAAATATTCTTCGTAACGTGCATCACGTCGATTGCAGAGCGGATATCTAGGACTTTCCAATATTCTAGCTCCCGAATATAGATTTCTTCTTCCACATGGGTGCGTGCTCAGCTCCCTTCGGAATTGATTGTCCGCCAGGACCCTTTCCAAAGATGACTTTCAAATCTTTGACCATATCAAATACCTCAGCACCAGTGCGTTCCGCAGGCTTCGGCCGGTGATCTGCCTTGCCGTTGTAATGCTTGCCGCGCTTTCTTACGTTATGATTTTTGGGAAGAAATCGACGATGCCCCATGTACACGTTCTTCTTACAATTTGGCAAATGTACACTTTCAGTCTCATGTAAGCAGTGCGTGCATGCATTGTATCCCTTATTTGACTGTCCCGAAAGGTTACTAAGAGCAGGCCAATCGTTGATGGTTACGAAAAGCAACGCTCGTAGGTCAAATTCCTCTTCTTTGTGCTCATCCCACACACGGACACCAGGTCTGCCCCACAACTGTAAAAGTTCATCAACTAATGGCCTTAGGTACACATCGATGTCGTTGCCGGGTTGTTTCGGACCTTGGATGAGCACTGGCATCATAATGAACTTCCGCTTCATGCACAACCAAGGAGGAAGGTTGTAGATGCATAGAGTCACGGGCCAGGTGCTATGGCTGGAGCTCGCCGAAAGGATTCATGCCATCCGTATTAGACCAAATCTTATGTTCCTGCGTCAGCTGCAAAATCTTTAAACTCTCTGTCGATCTTTCTCCATTGCGTTCCATCTGCGGGGTGTCTCAACTCCCCGTCCGACTTACGGTCCTCTTTGTGCCATCGCAACAACTTGGCATGCTCTTTGTTCCTGAACAGACGTTTCAACCGTGGTATTATAGGAGCATACCACATCACCTTGGCGGGAACCTTCTTCCCGGGTTTCTAGCCCTCGACATCGTCACCAGAGTCATCGCCTCTGATCTTATAACGCAATGCAGTGCATACCGGACATTCATTCAAATTCTCGTATTCACCGCGGTAGAGGATGCAATCGTTGATGCATGCATGTATCTTCTGAACCTCTAAACCTAGAGGGCAGACAACCTTCTTTGCTTCATACGTACTGGAGGGAAACTCGTTATTCTTTGGAAACATATTCTTCAACATTTTCAGCAAGTTTTCAAATCCCGAGTCAGCTACACCTTCCTGTGCCTTCCATCTCAGCAAATCCAGTGTGCAGCCCAGCTTTTTCAGACCATTATCGCATCCTGGGTACAGCGACTTTTTGTGATCCTCTAACATGCGATCCAAATTCTCCCTCTCCTTTTCAGTTTCGCAGCGACTCCGTGCATCAGCAATGGTCCGACCAAGATCATCAGCGGGCTCATCATCTTCTTGATCACCTTCCCCACCTTCAGCATCATCCATGAAAGTATCACCGAAATGATCAAGATAGCTCTCATCGATGAAATCATCCCCTTCTTCATCTTCTTCCATTATAACCCCTCTTTCTCCATGCTTGGTCCAACAATTATAGCTTGGCATGAAACCATGCCGAATCAGGTGCACGTGAACTTCCCTTGAGGAAGAGTAACCCTTCTGATTCTTACAGTTAACACATGGACAGATAACAAAACCCCCCTGCTTGTTCGCATTAGCCACTACGAGGAAATCTTTCAAACCCGTAGTGAATTCGCCGGAGAGTCGGCTAGCGTACATCCATTGCCGATTCATCTGCATTATTATAATACAAAATATATAATTAACCATCATGCATTTGTTAAACTAAATAGAAATTAAACAATGAACTACACACATATGCATATTTTATCAATGACACATATATATGAAAGGTTCAAGTGTTGTTGCTAACCGCGATCGAGGAGGAAAAAATAAATGAGGAAGCTCGATCAAGTGTGGCTCCGACACTTCATATCATGTTTGTTTCATGCTCTTGGGACATTTCATCAAACACCTTGTGTGCATAAGAGGAGCCAAAAGCAAACCCTACACCCCCTTGTGAAGTTTGTGAAGAGAAGTGGGCACCAAATGGCTAAGTGCTGTGGGCTGGATGGTATATATAGGGGAGGGGCTTTAGTCGCGGTTGGCCAGGCCAACCGCGACTAAAGCCCCTCCCGTCCACCAGCTGGCCACCGAGCGCCCTGGGCCCAGGCCTTTGGTCGCGGTTGGGCAACAGAGCCGCGACTAAAGGCCCCATTGGTCGCGGTTTTGCATTTCCGCGACTAATGGGGCTGGACGGAAGGCCTTTTTTCTACCAGTGAGAGATACAGATTCAATATTGTGAAGCAATTATGCAGTAGGTACCATACATATTTTTTTTTGTCATACCAGCTAAGCATTATATTAATAACCATGGATTGTGATGCGTTTAAACAATTTGAAGGAACATGATCCAATTACAAAATAGCTAAAGAAAAGAAGAGGCTAATTCCAATACATATAAACTTTTTTCTTGACTCGATTGTGAATCAGCTACTAAATTATAATAGAATAGTTGTCTGCTTTATGATAGACTTGATAGACTGCACAAAATATAAACTGAAAAAGTTGATTGTACATGATAGTTGGAAACAAAGTGCATGGCAAATAAGAAACAATAGTGTATCATATTCATATATAAATTAATAGAACACACTAATGTAGTTTCGAAAGCATTCACATTCCTACAGGACATTCGTATCACATTCATAAATTATGGTTTAGGGTATAGAAAGATGGACATTGCATAAATAAGACAATTAATTAAAGGTGCCTAACCTATGATAAAATAAAAAGGTCCAGGTGCATATTATAGACCAGTATTACATCCACACTCGATGAAATTATCTAGATTAATGATACCGATGTGAGGAGGCAAACAACAATTTGATCAATTGAAGGCCATGAGCTAGTTAGCAGCAATCAATCTGCCTCCTGGAGCTTTTCAGTAGACATACAGCCACCGGAAGAACAAATGCCCGATCTCGCCCCCCCTCACCAACTACGCGGCACATGCCAGCACAAGGCCATCCCACTAACTTTGATGTGTCTTGGTGGGACCAATATGGAGGAGGGTGACCTCCTGTCACTCAGTCGTACCGACCTTGCACTTTCCCGCCACCCTCATCCTGAAACCGAATTCGTGAGTGGAGCTCGGACCCCGGCATCTTCCATGTGCTGCTGCACCGGCCTCCTTCCCCATAAAATATATCAATTGTACAGGATATACATGGACAAAGTCAAATAGTTCAGGTTGTATGATGGAGTCTATCTATACCTAATAATAAAGAAAATAGGGGCTTCTTGTTCGTCCGTTTTTTATTGCCCATGTCTTTAGGTCAAAATTACGGAGACTGCCACCGCCAAGTGAACGATTCACGCGGTTGACCAACAGTACGCACGATCCCGCACGATTCCCCCGGTCTAACGGGTGAACCACGCGGCGTGGTCCACGCCCAGAAGGAAGATTTCCATTGATTCAAACAAGAAGAGGAATTCGTCAAGGATTCAGATCAATGAGATTGCCTACATATAAGCACATCGTCTTGCTTGTACAGATCGATACAATTGCCTCACATCGCGCGCGGGCGCCGCCCGCACCCGAGGCGATGAAGAACCGATTTAGGATGTCCGGGACAAGGGGGTGGAGGAATCGACATCTTGTTGTGGATGTTGTTGATTTCTAGCTTGCTACTGTGATGGCCATGGTCGACCGTGAAGGCTGTCGAGCGGATGGACGACAGGGACGTGGTAGAGCCATCGAGCTCCGCTTGTGGACGCCGTGCTCGAGCTCCGCCCATGGACGCCATGGTTGACCGCCGCGGAGAACAGCTAGACGCCACGGTCCAGCGCGGCCATGGACGGCTAGAGCTCGTGGTCGAGCGCATCAAAATCCCCTCTTCCGATGCCGCCAGCTTCCCTACGCTCCAGCGCTGCCGCCGGTTTCCCCTGCATCTTGCATCATTATTGCCCGCCCGCCCTTGCATCCCGCGGATCCAGCATCCGCACGGGCGGCAGCTCGCCTCTCCCTGCAGATGTACATGTGCTCTGGCAGAGGATGGGGAATTGAGACCCAGCTCCTCCTCACCCCTGTCAGCTGGTCGATCCTTTTCTGCGAGGAGTTCATGGAGAGCCATATTAGGCAAGAAGGGGCCACGTACTAGCTGTTCCTGCATCCCCTCGCCGGTCATCTTCATCAAGGCCGCCTCGTCGTCCTGCTCCGGATCCGGCCGCGCTCCTACAGATCAAGCTCCAAGCGCCGCAATCCGCAAGCCGCAGCCCCAAGCTGTGCTGACCTGACCGCGTGCAGGTCCGCACTTTCAATTCCGTTCCCCACATCTCCGTCGTTGACCAGCAACTCAAACTACCGCTGCTCCCTTTTCTGGTTATGGCTATATACAGTGAACCAGTATGAACTTGCTCCTGTATAAGTATTCAGATCTTGCTACTGTTGTGGCCTGTACAAAGTGATTTGGTGTTCGCGTTGGTAGTTCTTATATTTTTCTCGAATACTTCTACTGAATGCTCCATATGGATAGTTGTGTGAATGAATTTGGGTCTGGTGTTGGTGGTCTGGTCTGAATTTTTATGTACACGAGTTCAAGGTCCTGGTTTCTTAATCAGTTTTTTTGCATTTTACAATATGGTATCATGATGTAAGTTTCCAAAGAGAAAGTTGGATGACTCTGAATCTCTATTCCCTGCTGTAAAGACCGGCCAAGATTCATCTGATATTCTGCTGGCCTGGTTAATTTAGCCACTGAAATTGATACCATGCCTCTAGGCTGAGTCAAGTTTGTTTAGTTGTGTGTTCTTGCCATCATCTAAACACAGCTAAAGATAGATACTCTTGAAATATAATATTCAGACGACGGCACATAGATAACATCAATAGCTAACTAGAGGGAGTGCTTTTATCGCAATGGGAAATATGGAAAATAATGTTCTTGTCAGTTTCATTGCTGACTCTTTGTTTAAATAATATATTTTTCGTATTATCATTACAGACTCTTTATCCGCGAAATAATCGTATATGATGGATAGGACATCGGATTGTTCTTTGGGTGATTTATCTATGTGTTATTTAGACTACGAAAACAGATATGGGCCCTTGAGTGTTTTGGTAGATGAACTAGGGTGTAAAGATGAGGTGTCTTTTTGAATTTTCAGAGTTTTGAAGGCTCATTCCAAATCTAGGCATTAATACAAGGGATCCCTTAATACAATTAACGTGGAAATCTTTTGTGACATGATATGTACTATTTAGTTATTTCAACACATATTTATATATTTTTATTATAGAAATCAGATGTATGCATTTGAAGGAAGATGACTTTGTGTTTTTTTATTTTTTTCCATTATAAAAAACCCGTTGCAACGCACGGGCATTTTTCCTAGTAGATCTATACAACAAAAAGTTCTCAGTTTCCCACCCTATAGCCTGAAGCTCTATGCATATAGACAAAAAGGAAGAAGCTTATTACCCTTGCCAGATCCCTAGAGCCATTTATGTAGATCAATAGAGCTAAGAATTAGAGCAACCGATGTATCTACCCAGCAGCAAGTTCCTTCCACAAAACCGTCGCTATAAATCTGCCCCACTGCATCATCCTTATCGGCGATGTTGATTTAGATATATGGGAGTCACAACATATTTTGATATTCTTCTGAGTCATCCAAGATCATGTAATGGTAGTATTTTCATCATAAGTCAGCTCTCCACCTCTGCTAGCCTAAGAACAAAGTGAGAAATATAACTATTTAATGATTCAACCCCATTGAACCGACTGATTTTGGATCTACAACACACAGCAGAATGAATATATTCTATGCACAATCAAGGAAAATAATTTAACGATGGATCAACTGTAACATCCATCGAAACTTGTTCACGATTTTTTCCCCTCAAACCTAATCTTCAGTGGAGCTCGTACCTGGGCATGTTATGCATGCTGCTGCACCAGCCTCCTTCCCCATATCCGGCCAAAGAAGCCCTCACCGGCGTGCCTCGGCCTCGTCCTGGAGGAGACCTTGGTGAAGGCGAGGTGGAGCTAGGAGTCGGGCCACCATGCCCTAATCCGGAGGCCCCATGCCAGCTGGGTGGGCGCCATCTACTCCCCCAGGGTGCGCCGCCGCTGCTCCCGTCCCGGTGACGAAGAGAGGATGTGGAGGCGCGGGCGTTCTTCCCCGAGGACGACGCTGGAAGGCTGGATCAAGGGATCTTGGCCGGATGACGCACCAGAGGGCACCGAGGGCCAACTTCGTCGCCGGCCGCCGACGAGGCGAGAGAGGAGGCGACGGGCAAAGAGACGGCTGCGCCTAGTCGAGAAGGTTTGCGTGGGGCGGCGTCCGAGAACCCTAGCAGGGATGAGGGGGAGAGAGCAGCGGAGAGATCAGGACGATGGGAATGGGATGAGTGAGATTAGTGGACAGAACGACGGGAACACGTACACAGGCCAACACACCTACGACTGGCCCACACGGCACCGGTAAAACGCTGAGAAGCCAGGGATTGCAACAAGATTACTCTATTTAGGTAATGGGCTAAACCCCTAGGGTTTTAGGATTGCAACTAACTTAGGATGAGCACATAAAATAATGGGATCAAGGTCTTACTATATTAAAATTAGGGTTTCTAAATTATGGTACAACTCTAAAAATGATAATTGGCAATATAGGTGTGGTGACTATTTACTTTGAAACAAAATTAATAATGGTTGGACATTTTATTAATTTTCACAAGAATTAATAATTAGAGTAACTCCTAATTAGGTTAATTAAAAAATTAGGGTTTAACAATTGTTATTAAGTTTTAAAATACTTAAATTGTTAACTAAAGATGTTTAAGTAAACAAGTTTTGGATTACCAAAAACAATATTAGCCTTCCAATATTTTCTGGATTTATTATTATTTAAAGAAATAGAAAATAGTAATTTACAAATTAGGGTTTATGAATTATCACTAATATTAAGTGAATGCCATTATGGTAAAGAAAATTGATCTTAACATTTTACCTAGTTACTGAATAGTTAAAATTTAATTTTTGAACTTAACTATTTATTGAATTCAATTTGTATTTAAAACAATTAGAAAGACATAATTAATAAAGATAAAAATAAGTGAATTTTTATTTTGACACACATTTTTGTTTTATATTTTATTTGCATAGAGTTTATTTTTGAGACCATTTTGATATATTATTCATATTTTTCTGAGCTAAAATGAATTTTATCTATTCTGCAAAGTTTTAGCTATTTACTGGTTTTTAAATTAAAACGAAAACACTAAACGTACCGACTCAGATCTACCCACAGAGACAGACAGGTGGGACCTAGTCCAGGTCACCTGCCTCGTTGGCAGTTGACTGAGTCAACACGACCAACGGGTCCCTCCTCCACGTCACCTCGCCAGAGAGAGCGCCGGCGAGCAACGGCGAGGACGGTACAGGGCACTATAGGCGACGATTCGAGGCGCGTTAGAACCGCGAGTTGATACTGAGTAGGTGAGCATCAACGCCACCACTGATAGGTCACCGGAGCAACTCCGACGAGCATCTCTGCGGTGGCGAGCTCCGTCCAAAATGGAAAATGAGGCTAGGATGCATGCTAGGAAGCGAGATCTGGCTCTACAGACGCGCAAACTCACCATGAACATGATGGCGTGGTCGGCGATGACGATTGCTGACAGAGACGAGCTTGATTTCACCATTACCGGCGAGGTACTGCAAAAGGGAATCTTCAAATTTGCGTTGCCGCGACCTCCCCTTGATGCTGGGCTCCTCCCAGATGATCTACACGCCAAGGCGCACCTCCTCGACCACGCGCCAGAGGGTGAGGTGGCTCCTACCGCCGTGTTCTTGCTCGACGCCGGTGACAGAGAGTGGAAGATTGTAACATCTCAAATTTCAAATAAAGGAAGAAGAACAAATCCAATTATCCAAATTTGAGAACCAACAAAAACTTTTCAAATTTCATATAGTGCCCTGCATAGGACTTGTGCATTTTGAGTGATATGCCATGATGAGTGTTATTTTGTGTATGTGATGAACTCCACAACCCTAGAGTGATCAAATGATGATCATCAAACAAATAAATTAAAAAGAGAAAGAAATCAAATATTCATAAAACCCTAAAAACCCTAACATATGGCATATGCCATTTTTACAAACTTTGACCCTAGACCCAATTGGTCTTCACCATTAGTTGTAATATGTTATTAAATAGCTAATACAACTTTGGGAATCAAGGAAACACCATTTGAACGAAAATCAAATTCAAAATATGCTCACATAAGATAATGGTCAATTCTGACTTTTATATTCTGGTCACCACTTTGAGCCTCTCTATTTCAAAATTTCTAAACTAAACAAATCCAAACCTTTGCATGTCATCCAAGTACACAACAAGATGAACAACTTTTGTAAAGGGCATCACCCCAAATTCATCTTGGATCAAGAGATAGGATCAAGCAAAGTAGAGACTTTTTATTAAAAACAAGATCATCATTTTCGAATTTGATCAAACCAGACCAACTCTTGACCACCACTGGCCCTAGCTTGGACCAGGGGACAACCCTACACCGAACCCATGCCAAAGAAACACCAGGAGAGGGCCAGCCATGGCGTGGACATGGCCATGCCGGCCATGTCGCACCCCGACGCACCTCCCCTCTCTTCTCTCCACAGCAGCCCACGCCACCATGTCCAGCACGTCGACGACGCCCTCCTGGATCTCCCCGTACACGCCGTTGATCGCGAGGACGCCGACAGAGCCCGGACGACGCGCGCCCAGTACGCAGGTACGCCGCGAGCGGCATGGCCGACGTCACTGGCGCACGGACGCGCGCGACACGGCCACGCGGCGCTCGCCGTACCCCGACCCGCTCCGCTCGCCCTGGTACTCGTCGCGCCACGCGGAGGTCGCCGGACATGATCGCGTCACCCCCTAGCCCCTACCGTCGCCGGCGAGGACGAGCGCGCCCGCCACGGCCGCGCCAGTACGAGCAAGAGCCCGACCACCGTACGCCGCCATTTACCGCGCCGTTGACGCTCCGAGGACCGCGGTGACGTCGTGAACACGACCCCGTCGTCGCCTAGCCCTCTAGACCCCCGGAACGGCCGCGCCCTTGTCGACCTCGCCGCAGCACCCACGGCCACCACCGCGCCTATAAAAGGAGGCCTCGCCTCGACCATCTCTTCACACCAGCTCACTCCCCTCTCCTTCCTCGACCTCCCCATCACCTCGCCATGCTTGATTAGCCACCGCCGCCGTCCAATCGACGTCTCACCGCCGCGGAAGCCCTGCAGCAATCGCCGGAGAAGGAGGCCGCCCGACGACGCCACTGCTACCAGGAGCTTCGCCGTCGTCCACAACGTCATCACGCACACTGCCTGACCCTAGCTGGAGCCCCGGTGAGCCTCCGACCCCCTACTGCCGCCGCCGCACCGTCGGGTTCTCGTCGGAGACGACGATGAACTTGAGCCGTTGATCGTTGATCTAATCCAACGTCTCTGGTGAGCCCATACCGCTTCGGCGTTTAAACGTCGCTGACGGGTGGAGCCCACTGTCAGGCGGCCCGCGCGTGCACAGATGCGTGGTGGGCTGGCCTTGGGCCGTTTTAAACATTTGGGCCCAGTTAGTTTTCCCGCCAGCCCGTTTAATTCAAATCTAGTTTAATAAATTTAGTTTGAATTCAATACTGGACCCAAATTTGAAAATTCATAGAATCTGTTTGGCTTGGCCAAATTTAACAAACTTTATATATTTAGAAAGCTTAGGAAATTATCTACACAATGCCACTGGTTTGAACCCTAGATCTATTATAGAATTAAAATGGAAAAATAAACAAGGCAGGGACTTTTCTGCCTTAGAATAATTATTAAAAATCAACCAAAATAGATATTTGAATAATTCCAACTCCTATAGCTCACAATTGACTTACACTAATTGATTATGCAATAAAATGATGTGGTCACTTTGCATGATCATGTCCTAGATTAATTAATGGACAATATGGCTAGTTTAGTAAGTGATATTGTCCCAAAATTATTATGTAAATCATATGGAGGATTTCCCTTCATTTAAATCTTGTCCCAAATGAGTTCATGAGATGTTTGCACCCCTGGTCCAAACACTCCTATATGAATATTTGGAGATTTAAATCATTTGAGGAATTATAAAATAGTATGAGGTGATTTATCTCATTTAAATCATTTTCTCAAATAATGGTAATGAATGTTTGACCTAGGTCAATATGAATTCATATATGATTATTTGAGAAGTTAAATCTTAAGAAGATTTCAATGAGAGGAAATTATTTTCTCAAGAACTAAATGGAAATTATTAATTACATATGTAATGAGAGGAAACTACTTTCTTTAATAAGGAAAACCAATGCACCTAATTATTTTATGAGTGTGCTTAGCATAGTTTGTGTGAGATAATGATGTGCTTAGCATAGATTTTGAGTTTGTTTAGTGATTATACCTTGTATTTAAATTTAGACGCTAGCACCGGAAATTACCAAGAGGAAGGAGAATTCTACCAAGAAGAGGAAGAAGAGAACCTTGAGAACTACCAAGGCAAGATAATACTCTTGTAAAGTGCAAAGCTCTCCTTGAGCAAGGCACCATGATTCTTACCTTTCTTCATACAAGCCTAGTTTATATTTACACCATACAAGTTTTACTTGTTGTGTTTTCAAAAGATGGATTAAAATTGGTCTAGAGAACCAGATTAGTAGATTAGTAAAGTTAGCCTTCTAGAGAGCAAAGCAATGTAGCACCCCTCATGATTAGTGCTAGTGCTAAAATACTAAAACTTTGACTACTCTAGATGGGAACATATGACTTGATGAAATTGAAACCTTGGAATGGTGAAGCATTCCATTGAAGGTTTTGAAGTTGTTTGGGAACAAGAGAAGATGGTGATTTTTGATAAAACCCTAATATTGGTTTGAATGCGATACCTTTCCAATTTCAAGTACCCCCACAATACCTGATTATGGGTAGGGCTTAACTGGAAGTTTATACATCTTAGTATGGGTTCCCTCTGAACACACATCATAGGGGTTATGCTGAGGCTGCCTCCGTTGTTGAGAAAGATGTGAATGGAGGTGAAATTGTACGGCCAAGCCCTGTGCAGTTCCCAGGTTAACAGTTGGTTTTCACTGGGAGGCCAAGCTCATGGGGAGAGGTGCTCATACTAGGGTTGGTAAGCGAAAGGTTAGGGTTGATGATCCGCGTACTGTGTTACGGTGACTCGGAGTTATTCCGACGGATGAAATCAAATGTTGTGGCACAAGTGTGCAACCTCTGCAGAGTGTCAATCTATTCGAATAGCCGCGTCCACGGTTACGGACGGTTGGAAGGGCCATACAGTTTCCAGTGTCAGTCTTTTTGAAAACTTTAGTGAATATGAATGGTGACTTGGTGACTTATTAGAATGACAACCATTGTGTGGGAATGACACTCATGTTCCCACTTGAGTAGCTAGCACATGCTCCACTACTTATGAACTAAAATATGGCTTATGCAAGTCAAAATAGAGTTTAACTCCAAGAGCTAGCATTTTACATTGGTATTAGTTTGCAAGTACTTGAAGTACTTACGGCTTTGTCCCTGGCTATTCAAATGGCCAGAGTACGATGATGAACAGAACTACCGCGAGGATGACCAGCAGGACGCCTATGATAACTAGGAGCTTTCTGACGTCAAGCGTTGGCCTGTGGACTACAGAGTCCCTTTATCTTTACGCTTCCGCATTGAACTTGTGTTTGTTCGTTGATCAATAGATCAACTATTTGTGTAATATGGATCATGTGATTCAAGTTGTAAGACTTTATGAGTTGTAATAAATGATGACTGTGATACTTAGCTATTATATCTCGCAACAACAATATTCCTGGGATTGCGATGAATGATATAATAGGCATCCGGACTTAAAAATCCGGGTGTTGACAAGTTGGTATCAGAGCCATTGTTTGACCTTAGAAAACCTTAGTTAGAATGGGCGCTCATAAAAACCTAACTTTGAAATCAAAATGAAGAGAATATTTATGAAAATTTATGCATACTCTTGTCTTAGAGGCTTTTTCGAAAATTTGAGGAATCATGCTCTTTCTTATTTGAATCTACTTAAAAGTTTGCCACACTTGCTCACTCTCTCACTTACTCCTCCATTTCACTTTCAGATGGAGCCGAATGAACCCCTCAACACCAAGTTCTACCAGCTGGGGAATGGTGGAGAGTTGATCTTTGAGCACGACCTCAACGCGCTCTCTGACTTCCTTGGACGTCCTCACCCGGAGTTCCACGGGATCCAGGTGAACGACCAGGTCGGAGGCGAGTTGCAGTGGATCATCACCGCCGACTTGAGGGGCAAGCTGGAGCCTCCCACCTCGGAGAGGATCCTCTTCTCCTTCCGCGAGAGCAACTGGCTCGATGGTCTTGCACGTGGCCTTCAGGAGGCACTTGCACGCCTCTGTGGACAGAACGTGGTGCGCATACTTGCGTCCCGCTATGCACACCTCGTGAGGCGTGATGCTATGGGTGTGCCTATGGAGCTGCAGTCGCACCCACAGCTGAGGCACCATGCTGAGCATCTGGACTACATGCTGTACCACACTCAGAAGGAGTTAGACAACTCCCGTGCGTACGCGAACCAGACTCACCTCGCACTGATCACGCATGGTGATGCCATCAAGCAGCTGTCCAGGGACCGCAACAAGCTTCGCCTGAAGTGCGCGAAGAAGGATGTCACCATTACACGCCTTCGCGCACAGATAGCATCACTTGAGGCCACCGTCAAGGCTCAGGAGGAGCAGCTGATGGAGATAGAGGAAGACGAGGCCGGCGATCTTCAGGAGGAGGCGCCTTCCTGAGTGACGATGACGACTTCGAGGAGGACGAGTTCACTGAGGAGGAGGACTACGCGTTCCTGGAGCCAGGACCTGATGATGTCATTCCCATCGACATTGAGGATGAGGGTAGCCACACTTGATCACGTATGTAGGTGTGAGTTGTATCCCGTCCCGTGTATCGTAGCATGAAGGGTTCTTAAAACCCTGGGTATGAGTGTGTTTTCCATCCCTTGTATCGTAGTCTGAGAAATGGTTCTTAAAACCATGGGAAGAATGGTATGTTAGTTTGTAATGTGTTATGTGGAATGAATGAATGTGTGTTTGTCATCAAAAGCATTCAAGTTTTTACAAGTTTTTAAACTCACCCAAAATAAACCTTAGACAATTCCCTCTTATCTTATAATCTTCTATATATTCAGATGGCCCCTCCCAATCGCAACAACAACGATGCCATGATGCAACTGCTGCAAACTCTGCTTCAAGACAGGGAGACGGAAAGAGCTGAACGTCAAGCCAACATAGCAGCACTGCAAAACCTTGCTCATCAAGGCCATGGGAATCATGATCACCCCGGATCCAAACTCAAGAACTTCCAGAACACCAATCCTCCGGTGTTTAGCAAGACCGAAGAACCCCTCGACGCCGACGACTGGCTTCAGACTATGGAGAACAACTTGGAAGTCGCCGGAGTCGAAGCCAATGAGAAGGTCCTGTTTGCAACCCACTACCTTGCCGGACCAGCCCGAGCCTGGTGGACCAGCACCCGTGCCATGAACGGAGGTCAAGTCATGACTTGGGCAGAATTCAAGCTCAAGTTCAGCAAGTACCATGTGCCCCCGGGTCTCATCAAGAAGATGCGGGATGAATTCCGCGAACTGAAGCAAGGAAGGATGACGGTGGTAGAATACCGCGACAGGTTCCTTACCCTGTCAAGGTACGCCCCCGATGAGACTGACACTACTGAGAAGAGGCAAGAGAGATTCCTGAATGGACTGCATGATGAGATGCAGACGGTCCTAGTCAACATCCCCTTTGCAGACCTTGAAGCCCTTGTTGACTCCGCCATCCAGATGGAGGGCAAGTTGAACCAAGCCAATGAAAACCGCAAACGCCGCATGATGCACCAGAGTGGGCCCAGCAATACTCCAAAGTATCGCCCCAGCTCAAGTGGAGGTTTGCCCCCGAAACACTAAGCCCCAGATGCCTTCACGCCTCGGATTCCAGAACCGGAGTGGAGGAAACCCCAGGCCAGGAGGCCACCACAACAACAACCACAACTACCAGAACAACACCAACCACTTCAACCGCGCGCCAATGCGAGCCCCCAACCACAACAACAACAAGAGCACCAACACCGCTCCAAGGACTGGGAGCAACGCCATCCCGGTCGCCACCAAGGACAAGTCCACTATCACTTGTTATGAGTGCGGTGTAGTGGGACACTACTCCAACGAGTGCCCCAAGAGGCTTGCCAAGCTCGCCGGCAACACCCCTGCACCTGTTCAGCAGCAACGCCGCGTCTCTACCGGAAAGAAGTTCGCCCCCAACAACCCCAATAACCGCAACGGCCGTCTCTTTCACATGGAGGCAGAAGAAGCCCAGGAAGCACCGGACGTTGTCTTGGGTATGTTTCCTGTCAATTCAGTACCTGCCAGAGTGTTGTTTGATTCCGGAGCATCTCATTCTTTTGTCACTGAAGACTTTGCATCAACAAGTAAAATTCAACCTATCAGCTTGAAACATGTCATGATAGTTCAAATCCCCGGATCAACCACTAAAGCCAGAAAATTTTGTAAAAATGTACCCATCAAAATACATGAAGTAGAATTCTATGCCAATCTGATAATTCTGGGAACCAAAGGTTTGGAGGTAGTGCTAGGTATGGATTGGATGGCCAAGCATCATGGAATGATTGACTGTGCAAAGAAAGCCATCACCATGACCAGTAGCACTGGTATTATAGTAGAACATGTCTCTGAACTGCTACCCAGAAAATTTACCTGCAACCAGAGTTTAACCAAGCCAACTTTGGATCAGATCAGGGTCGTTTGTCGATACCCTGATGTGTTTCCCGAAGGTTTACCCGGTATGCCCCCAGATCGGGATATCGAGTTCATCATCGAGTTAATTCCCGGAACCGGACCTATAGCCCAGAGAGCTTATAGCATGAACCCAGCAGAGCTTGTGGAGCTGAAGAAGCAACTGGATGAACTGTTAGCCAAAGGTTTGATTCGACCAAGTGCGTCACCGTGGAGATCCCCAGTGTTGTTTGTGGATAAGAAGGATGGTGCCAGTCGTTTATGTACGGACTACCGTAAGCTTAACGATGTCACCATCAAGAACAAATACCCCTTGCCCAAGATAGAAGACCTGTTTGACCAGCTGACCGGTGCTGTAGTATTTTCAAAGATTGACCTCAGGACTGGATATCACCAGCTGAAGATTCGTGCATCAGACATTCCCAAAACTGCCTTCACCACCAGATATGGATTGTACGAGTACAATGTCATGTCATTTGGATTGACCAATGCCCTGCTTATTTCATGAATCTCATGAATAAGATCTTCATGAACTTTCTGGATAAGTTTGTTGTCGTTTTCATCGATGACATCCTAATCTACTCCAAATCCGAGGAAGAACATGAGCAACACCTAGAAGCTGTCCTGGAGACCCTTAGAGAGCATAAGTTGTATGCTAAGTTCAGCAAATGTGAATTTTGGCTGAAGGAAGTAGGATTCCTGGGACATATCCTGTCTGCAGGAGGAATTGTAGACCCCGCCAAAATCAAGACTGTTGCAGAATGGAAAGCCCCAACCACCCAGACCGAGGTCCGAGCTTTTCTTGGATTAGCCGGATATTACCGCAGATTTGTAGAAGGCTTTTCGAGCATCGCTCGACCAATGACCCAACTATTGAAGAAGGATAAGAAGTTCGAATGGACGGACAAATGTGAAGAGAGTTTTCAACAACTCAAGCTTAGACTGACCTCAGCCCCAATTCTGATCATGCCGGACATCACCAAACCCTTTGACGTTTACTGCGATGCATCCAAGATTGGTCTTGGATGTGTGCTGATGCAGGAAGGAAAGGTGATATCTTATCTGTCCCGGCAACTGAAGCAGCATGAGCAGAACTATCCGACCCATGACCTCGAACTCGCAGCCGTAGTTTTAGCACTGAAGGTGTGGCGTCATTACCTCATGGGTAATCGCTGCGAGATCTATTCTGATCACAAGAGCCTGAAGTATATCTTCACTCAGAAGGAGCTGAATATGAGGCAAAGAAGATGGTTGGAATTGATCAAGGACTATGATATGGAGATCCACTACCACCCCGGCAAGGCCAATGTGGTAGCGGATGCGTTGAGTAGATTGCCATGTCAATTGAACTCAATGATAGCCGAGGAACAACCCAGCTTATACCAAGAGTTTGAGCAGTTTAGAATGGAGTTAGTCAGTAAGGGATTTCTAGCCAGTATGGAGCTACAACCCACCCTGGTTGGTCAGATCAAGGAAGCCCAGAAGGGCAATGCCAGCATTGACGGAATCAAGAAGCAGATGGCTGCGGGGAAAGCACCGGGATTCACCATAGATGAAGAAGGAGTCCTTTGGTACAACGGACGCCTGTGTGTACCGTCAGACTCGGAGTTGAAGCAAGTTATTCTGAAAGAAGCCCATGACACCTTATACTCTATCCACCCCGGCGGTACCAAGATGTACCAGGATTTGAAGGAACAGTTCTGGTGGCATGGAATGAAGAGGGAGATCGGAAGCTACATCGCCAAGTGTGATATCTGTCAGCGAGTCAAGGCCGAACATCAGCGACCCGCAGGACTGTTGCAGCCCCTACAGATTCCCGAATGGAAGTGGGACTCCGTAGGAATGGACTTTATCACCGGGTTGCCCAAATCCAGCAAAGGAAATGATTCCATCTGGGTAGTTGTTGATAGATTGACCAAGGTAGCCCACTTCATCGCTGTCAAGACCACCTACCAAGGCCCAAAGTTAGCTGAGCTGTACATTTTCAGAATAGTCGCACTGCACGGAACACCAAAGTCCATAGTGTCAGACAGAGGTTCACAATTCACCTCAAGATTCTGGCAGAAGGTGCATGAAGGACTAGGAACCCGTCTGAATTTCAGCACCGCCTATCACCCACAGACTGATGGACAGACCGAGAGAGTCAACCAGATATTGGAGGACATGCTGAGAGCATGTGTGCTAGAATATGGATCCAAGTGGGAAGACTGTTTACCGTATGCAGAGTTTTCGTACAACAAACAAGCCATACAGATGGCCCCCTTTGAAGCCCTGTACGGAAGGAAATGCCGTACCCCTTGAATTGGTCCGAAGTCGGAGAAAGCCAAGTCTTTGGACCTGATGTGCTTCGAGAAGCAGAAGAGAAGGTGCACAAGATCCGAGAGTACCTCAAGACCGCCCAGTCTCGACAGAAGAGTTACGCCGACAAGAGACGCCGAGAGATGACCTTTGAGATCGGAGATTTTGTCTATCTCAAAGTGTCGCCCCTGAAAGGAATGCAGCGTTTCCAACTCAAAGGGAAACTTGCACCCCGGTATGTCGGACCCTTCAAGGTTCTCAGCCGCCGAGGAGAAGTCTCCTATCAATTAGAACTACCTGAAGAAATGGCGGCTGTGCACAACGTGTTCCACATCTCACTTCTCCGGAAGTGCTTAGAAGTCCCAGAGAAGACCGAGGTATTCAAGAACATCGATCACCGTTCGGTGGATATCAATCACGACCTTACATACCGCGAAGTGCCGATTCGCATCTTGGAAGAAGCATACAGAACCACCCGCACCCGAAGCATCAAGTTTCTGAAGATACAGTGGAGCAATCATACCGAAGATGAAGCCACTTGGGAGCGGGAGGAAGATATGAAGAAGGAGTACCCAGATCTCTTTAGTACCTAGACTTGTTTCTTTTAGATCTCGGGACGAGATCTTTTGTAAGGGGGAAGGGTTTGTAACATCTCAAATTTCAAATAAAGGAAGAAGAACAAATCCAATTATCCAAATTTGAGAACCAACAAAAACTTTTCAAATTTCATATAGTGCCCTGCATAGGACTTGTGCATTTTGAGTGATATGCCATGATGAGTGTTATTTTGTGTATGTGATGAACTCCACAACCCTAGAGTGATCAAATGATGATCATCAAACAAATAAATTAAAAAGAGAAAGAAATCAAATATTCATAAAACCCTAAAAACCCTAACATATGGCATATGCCATTTTTACAAACTTTGACCCTAGACCCAATTGGTCTTCACCATTAGTTGTAATATGTTATTAAATAGTTATTACAACTTTGGGAATCAAAGAAACACCATTTGAACCAAAATCAAATTCAAAATATGCTCACATAAGATAATGGTCATTTCTGACTTTTATATTCTGGTCACCACTTTGAGCCTCTCTATTTCAAAATTTCTAAACTAAACAAATCCAAACCTTTGCATGTCATCCAAGTACACAACAAGATGAACAACTTTTGTAAAGGGCATCACCCCAAATTCATCTTGGATCAAGAGATAGGATCAAGCAAAGTAGAGACTTTTTATTAAAAATAAGATCATCACATTTTCGAATTTGATCAAACCAGACCAACTCTTGACCACCACTGGCCCTAGCTTGGACCAGGGGACAACCCTACACCGAACCCATGCCAAAGAAACACCAGGAGAGGGCCAGCCATGGCGTGGACATGGCCATGCCGGCCATGTCGCACCCCGACGCACCTCCCCTCTCTTCTCTCCACAGCAGCCCACGCCACCATGTCCAGCACGTCGACGACGCCCTCCTGGATCTCCCCGTACGCGCCCCTGATCGCGAGGACGCCGACAGAGCCCGGACGACGCGCGCCCAGTACGTTCCAGGTACGCCGCGAGCGGCATGGCCGACGTCACCGCGCACGGACGCGCGCGACACGGCCACGCGGCGCTCGCCGTACCCCGACCCGCTCCGCTCGCCCTGGTACTCGACGCGCCACGCGGAGCTCGCCGGACATGCTCGCGTCACCCCCTAGCCCCTACCGTCGCCGGGAGGACGACGCGCCCGCCACGGCCGCGCCAGTACGAGCAAGAGCCCGACCACCGTACGCCGCCATTTACCGCGCCGTTGACGCTCCGAGGACCGCGGTGACGTCGTGAACACGACCCCGTCGTCGCCTAGCCCTCTAGACCCCCGGAACGGCCGCGCCCTTGTCGACCTCGCCGCAGCACCCCGGCCACCATCGCGCCTATAAAAGGAGGCCTCGCCTCGACCATCTCTTCACACCAGCTCACTCCCCTCTCCTTCCTCGACCTCCCCAGCACCTCGCCATGCTCGATTAGCCACCGCCGCCGTCCAATCGACGTCTCACCGCCGCGGAAGCCCTGCAGCAATCGCCGGAGAAGGAGGCCGCCCCTGACGACGCCACTGCTACCAGGAGCTTCGCCGTCGTCCACAACGTCATCACGCACACTGCCTGACCCTAGCTGGAGCCCCGGTGAGCCTCCGACCCCCTACTGCCGCCGCCGCACCGTCGGGTTCTCGTCGGAGACGACGATGAACTTGAGCCGTTGATCGTTGATCTAATCCAACGTCTCTGGTGAGCCCATACCGCTTCGGCGTTTAAACGTCGCTGACGGGTGGAGCCCACTGTCAGGCGGCCCGCGCGTGCACAGATGCGTGGTGGGCTGGCCTTGGGCCATTTTAAACATTTGGGCCCAGTTAGTTTTCCCGCCAGCCCGTTTAATTCAAATCTAGTTTAATAAATTTAGTTTGAATTCAATACTGGACCCAACTTTGAAAATTCATAGAATCTGTTTGGCTTGGCCAAATTTAACAAACTTTATATATTTAGAAAGCTTAGGAAATTATCTACACAATGCCACTGGTTTGAACCCTATATCTATTATAGAATTAAAATGGAAAAATAAACAAGGCAGGGACTTTTCTGCCTTAGAATAATTATTAAAAATAAACCAAAATAGATATTTGAATAATTCCAACTCCTATAGCTCACAATTGACTTACACTAATTGATTATGCAATAAAATGGTGTGGTCACTTTGCATGATCATGCCCTAGATTAATTAATGGACAATATGGCTAGTTTAGTAAGTGATATTGTCCCAAAATTATTATGTAAATCATATGGAGGATTTCCCTTCATTTAAATCTTGTCCCAAATGAGTTCATGAGATGTTTGCACCCCTGGTCCAAACACTCCTATATGAATATTTGGAGATTTAAATCATTTGAGGAATTATAAAATAGTATGAGGTGATTTATCTCATTTAAATCATTTTCTCAAATAATGATAATGAATGTTTGACTTAGGTCAATATGAATTCATATATGATTATTTGAGAAGTTAAATCTTAAGAAGATTTCAATGAGAGGAAATTATTTTCTCAAGAACTAAATGGAAATTATTAATTACATATGTAATGAGAGGAAATTACTTTCTTTAATAAGGAAAACCAATGCACCTAATTATTTTATGAGTGTGCTTAGCATAGTTTGTGTGAGATAATGATGTGCTTAGCATAGATTTTGAGTTTGTTTAGTGATTATACCTTGTATTTAAATTTAGACGCTAGCACCGGAAATTACCAAGAGGAAGGAGAATTCTACCAAGAAGAGGAAGAAGAGAACCTTGAGAACTACCAAGGCAAGATAATACTCTTGTAAAGTGCAAAGCTCTCCTTGAGCAAGGCACCATGATTCTTACCTTTCTTCATACAAGCCTAGTTTATATTTACACCATACAAGTTTTACTTGTTGTGTTTTCAAAAGATGGATTAAAATTGGTCTAGAGAACCAGATTAGTAGATTAGTAAAGTTAGCCTTCTAGAGAGCAAAGCAATGTAGCACCCCTCATGATTAGTGCTAGTGCTAAAATACTAAAACTTTGACTACTCTAGATGGGAACATATGACTTGATGAAATTGAAACCTTGGAATGGTGAAGCATTCCATTGAAGGTTTTGAAGTTGAATGTGAACAAGAGAAGATGGTGATTTTTGATAAAACCCTGATATTGGTTTGAATGCGATACCTTTCCAATTTCAAGTACCCCCACAATACCTGATTATGGGTAGGGCTTAACTGGAAGTTTATACATCTTAGTATGGGTTCCCTCTGAACACACATCATAGGGGTTATGCTGAGGCTGCCTCCGTTGTTGAGAAAGATGTGAATTGAGGTGAAATTGTACGGCCAAGCCCTGTGCAGTTCCCCAGTTGGTTTTCACTGGGAGGCCAAGCTCATGGGGAGAGGTGCTCATACTAGGGTTTGTAAGCGAAAGGTTAGGGTTGATGATCCGCGTACTGTGTTACGGTGACTCGGAGTTATTCCGACGGATGAAATCAAATGTTGTGGCACAAGTGTGCAACCTCTGCAGAGTGTCAATCTATTCGAATAGCCGTGTCCACGGTTACGGACGGTTGGAAGGGCCATACAGTTTCCAGTGTCAGTCTTTTTGAAAACTTTAGTGAATATGAATGGTGACTTGGTGACTTATTAGAATGACAACCATTGTGTGGGAATGACACTCATGTTCCCACTTGAGTAGCTAGCACATGCTCCACTACTTATGAACTAAAATATGGCTTATGCAAGTCAAAATAGAGTTTAACTCCAAGAGCTAGCATTTTACATTGGTATTAGTTTGCAAGTACTTGAAGTACTTACGGCTTTGTCCCTGGCTATTCAAATGGCCAGAGTACGATGATGAACAGAACTACCGCGAGGATGACCAGCAGGACGCCTATGATAACTAGGAGCTTTCTGACGTCAAGCGTTGGCCTGTGGACTACAGAGTCCCTTTATCTTTACGCTTCCGCATTGAACTTGTGTTTGTTCGTTGATCAATAGATCAACTATTTGTGTAATATGGATCATGTGATTCAAGTTGTAAGACTTTATGAGTTGTAATAAATGATGACTGTGATACTTAGCTATTATATCTCGCAACAACAATATTCCTGGGATTGCGATGAATGATATAATAGGCATCCGGACTTAAAAATCTGGGTGTTGACAAAGATTGCGAGAGATAGAGGATGACTGAGGGAACAAGAAGTGGCGGAGGGGTTCTAGGGTTTCACTGCGAAGCTCCAGGCGTACTTATAGAGCTCGGCGAGGCTTCTATCGTAACTTCACCGGCGGCAGTGGCTCAGATACGTCGACGACGGTGAGGTGCATACAGGCGCGAATCTTGGCGAGAAGTGGATGAGACGGACGCGAGGACGATAGGGAGAAGTTCTGGAAGCTTCTGTGGCGTCCGAGGCATGCTTATCGGCTACGAGGACGTGGCCTGAGCTCCTCTCTGCACTGTCGATGCTGGGGAGGAAGACGACGCCCTCCTTTTTTTTCGGCCAGTGACGAAACGGTAAGTGGCGGTGGGTTGTTTTGTTTCTTGGGCTGGGCTGAAGTTGGGCCGAGGTGGTGGGTTGGTCCTGGGCTCAGCTGCTGGGCTGCACGGCCAGGTAAGCTTGGTAAGCCTCCTCTCTTCTTTTCTATTTTCTGTTTTTATTTCCTGGTTTCTATTTTATTGATTTGAATTCAAATTTGAATTTTGTTTTGTTTTGCAGGTTTTAAAACATTTGAATATTAATATAACTTAATAACAATGCTTACAGCATAGTCTTGTTGTTTAAGCAAATAGTTAATTTATGATTAAATTGATAGCTTGTGAGGTTTAGTTAATATAGAAATAGGTTTAGATATTTGTCTTATTCCTTTTTAAATGATGAACCAAATCTGTTTAAATGATTTAAAAACTTATAACCTCTGCATGGTGAACACATAATTAGGTTTTGCTAGTACTTAGCAATATTGATGGTTGATACGTCTCCAACGTATCGATAATTTCTTATGTTCCATGCTACTTTATTGATGATACCTACATGTTTTATGCACATTATATGTCATATTTATGCATTTTCTGGAACTAACCTATTAACAAGATGCCGAAGAGCCAGTTGTTGTTTTCTGCTGTTTTTGGTTTCGAAATCCTAGTAAGGAAATATTCTCGGAATTGGACGAAACTTTCGCCCAGGGTCCTATTTTTGCACGAAGACCGAAGAGATAACGAAGTGGGGCCACGAGGCAGCCAGAGCTAGCGGCGCGGCCGGCCCCTGCGGCCTGCCCCCCGGGCACCTCGTGTGGCCCCCCGCGCCCTTTCGCCTACTTAAAGCCTTCGTCGCGAAACCCCCAGTACCGAGAGCCACGATACGGAAAACCTTCCAGAGACGCCGCCGCGAATCCCATCTCGGGGGATTCAGGAGATCGCCTCCGGCACCCTGCCGGAGAGGGGATTCATCTCCCGGAGGACTCTTCATCGCCATGATCGCCTCCGGAGTGATGAGTGAGTAGTTCACCCCTGGACCATGGGTCCATAGCAGTAGCTAGATGGTCGTCTTCTCCTTGTTTTGCTTCATTGTTGGATCTTGTGAGCTGCCTAACATGATCAAGATCATCTATCTGTAATACTATATGTTGTGTTTGTCGGGATCCGATGGATAGAGAATACTATGTTATGGTGATTATCAATCTATTGTTTATGTGTTGTTTATGATCTTGCATGCTCTCCGTTATTAGTAGAGGCTCTGGCCAAGTTTTTGCTCTTAACTCCAAGAGGGGGTATTTATGCTCGATAGTGGGTTCATGCCTTCATTGACACCTGGGATCGTGACAGTAGGTTCTAAGGTTGTGATGTGCTGTTGCCACTAGGGATAAAACATTGATTCTATGTCTAAGGATGTAGTTGTCGATTACATTACGCACCATACTTAATGCAATTGTCTGTTGCTTAGCAACTTAATACTGAATGGGGTTCGGATGATAACCTGAAGGTGGACTTTTTAGGCATAGATGCAGTTGGATGGCGGTCTATGTACTTTGTCGTAATGCCCGGATTAAATCTCACTATATTTATCATATCATGTATATGCATTGTTATGCCTTTCTCTATTTGTCAATTGCCCGACTGTAATTTGTTCACCCAACATGCTTTTATCTTATGGGAGAGACACCTCTAGTGAACTGTGGACCCCGGTCCTATTCTTTACATAGCATACAATCTACTGCAATTGTGTTTTACTGTTTTCTTTGCAAACATCTTCCACTCGATACGTTTAATCCTTTGTTACAGCAAGCCGGTGAGATTGACAACCTCACTATTTCGTTGGGACAAAGTACTTGGGTTGTGTTGTGCAGGTTCCGTTGGCGCCGGAATCCCTGGTGTTGCGCCGCATCGCATTTCGCGACCTTCAACCTTCAACGTGCTTCTTGGCTCCTACTGGTTCGATTAAACCTTGGTTTCATACTGAGGGAAACTTGCTTCTATACGCATCATACCTTCCACTTGGGGTTCCCAACGGACTTGTGCATCTACGCGTATCAAGCTAAATTTCTGGCGCCGTTGCCGGGGAGATCAAGACACGCTGCAAGGGGAGTCTCCACTTCTCAATCTCTTTACTTTGTTTTTGTCTTGCTTTATTTTATTTACTACTTTGTTTGCTGCACTAAATCAAAATACAAAAAAATTAGTTGCTAGTTTTACTTTATTTACTGTCTTGCTCTCTATATCAAAAACACAAAAAAATTAGTTACTTGCATTTACTTTATCTAGTTTGTTTTATTTACCGTTGCTAAAATGAATACCCCTGAAAATACTAAATTGTGTGACTTCACAAATGCAAATAATAATGATTTCCTATGCACACCTATTGCTCCACCTGCTACTACAGCAGAATTCTTTGAAATTAAACCTGCTTTACTAAATCTTGTCATGAGAGATCAATTTTCTGGTGCTAGTTCTGATGATGCTGCTGCCCATCTCAATAATTTTGTTGAACTTTGTGAAATGCAAAAGTATAAGGATGTAGATGGTGATATTATTAAATTGAAAGTGTTTCCTTTCTCATTAAGAGGAAGAGCTAAAGATTGGTTGCTATCTTTGCCTAAGAATAGTATTGATTCATGGACTAAATGCAAGGATGCTTTTATTGGTAGATATTATCCTCCCGCTAAAATTATATCTTTGAGAAGTAGCATAATGAATTTTAAGCAATTAGATACTGAACATGTTGCTCAAGCATGGGAGAGAATGAAAACTTTGGTAAAGAATTGCCCAACCCATGGACTGACTACTTGGATGATCATCCAAACCTTTTATGCAGGACTAAATTTTTCTTCGCGGAATTTATTGGATTCAGCTGCTGGAGGTACCTTTATGTCCATCACATTGGGGGCGGCTACAAAACTTCTTGATGATATGATGATAAATTACTCTGAATGGCACACGGAAAGAGCTCCACAAGGTAAGAAGGTAAATTCTGTTGAAGAAACCTCTTCCTTGAGTGATAAGATTGATGTGATTATGTCTATGCTTGTGAATGGTAGATCTAATGTTGATCCAAATAATGTTCCTTTAGCTTCATTGGTTGCTCAAGAAGAAAATGTTGATGTGAATTTCATTAAAAATAATAATTTCAACAACAATGCTTATAGGAACAACTCTGGTAATAACTATAGGCCATATCCTGCTAGTGGTAATGATTATGGTAATACTTATGGTAGATATGAGGAAAGAATGCTAGAAATTGAAAGATCCACTAAAAACTTTATGCAATCACAATATGAGCAAAATCAATTGTTTACTAAAACTATGAATGAACAATCTACCTTGTTGAAAAATATAGGAAATCAACTTGAAAACTTGAATAGGGAGATTTCTGGTCTGCAAACTAAAATTTCAAATGCTGAAACCCGAATCTCATACATGTCTGCATCACAATCTTCTTTAATTAATAAAATGGCTGCTAAACCTGATGATATTGATAGTAAGATTACTACTACAGCAAATGCCATCCAAGTTAGAATTAATGAGAATATAAGATTAATGGCTGAACTGCGTGCTAGGTGGGATAGAGAAGAAAATGAAAAACTAGCTAAAGAGAATAATGTAGCTAAAGTTTGGACTATTACCACCACTAGTAATGCTAATTCTTCACATGTTGCTGCACCTCCTACTATCAATGGTAAAATAATTGGTGTTGGCAATGTTTCTACTCCTAGTGCAAAGCGAACAAAACTGCCTGAAATTGCTAAAACTGCTGAAACTGCTTGTGATAAAACTGCTGAAATTTTTTCCAACCTTGGGAACAATGATCCCATTGCTGTAGCTCATAATGATTTAGATTTTGATGATTGCCACATCTCTGAAGTTATAAAGTTCTTACAAAAACTTGCTAAAAGTCCTAATGCTAGTGCTATAAATTTAGCCTTTACAAAACATATTACAAATGCTCTCATAAAAGCTAGAGAAGAGAAACTAAAACTTGAAACTTCTATTCCTAGAAAGTTAGAAGATGGTTGGGAGCCCATCATTAAAATGAAATTCAATGACTTTGAATGTAATGCTTTATGTGATCTTGGTGCAAGTATTTCTGTTATGCCTAAAAAGATTTATGATATGCTTGACTTGCCACCATTGAAGAATTGTTATTTGGATGTTAATCTTGCCGATAATGTTAAAAAGAAACCTTTGGGGAGGATTGATAATGTGCATATTACGGTTAACAATAACCTTGTCCCCGTTGATTTTGTTGTCTTGGATATCGAATGCAATGCATCTTGTCCTATTGTGTTGGGAAGACCTTTTCTTCGAACCGTTGGTGCTGTTATTGATATGAGGGAAGGTAATATTAAATATCAATTTACTCTCAAGAAAGGTATGGAACACTTCCCTAGAAAGAGAATGAAGTTGCCTTTTGATTCTATTATTAGAACAAGCTATGATGTTGATGCTTCTACTCTCGATGTTACTTGATTTGCACTTTCTGCGCCTAGCTGAAAGGCGTTAAAAAAGCGCTTATGGGAGACAACCCATGTTTTTACCTACAGCAATTTTTGTTTTGTTGAGTCTTGGAAGTTGTTTACTACTGTAGCAACCTCTCCTTATCATGTTTTTGTGCCAAGTAAAGTTTCTATGTCAAAGTTGATGTTATATTTGGGATCGCTGCGCAGAAACAGCATTGCTGTCTGTCACGAATCTGGGCACAGTTCTCTGTAGAAAATTCGAAAAAATCTGCCAATTTACGAGCGTGATCCTCAGATATGTACGTAACTTTCATTAGTTTTGAGTTTTTCCATTTGAGCAAGTCTGGTGCCATCTTTAAATTCGTCTTTACGGACTGTTCTGTTTTTGACAGATTCTGCCTTTTATTTCGCATTGCCTCTTTTGCTATGTTGGATTTATTTCTTTGATCCATTAATGTCCAGTAGCATTATGCAATGTCCAGAAGTGAAAAGAATGTTTGTGTCACCTCTGAATGTGTGAATTATTAATTGTGCACTAACCCTCTAATGAGTTTGCTTGAAGTTTGGTGTGAAGGAAGTTTTCAAGGGTCAAGAGAGGAGAATGATATACTATGATCAAGAGGAGTGAAAGCTCTAAGCTTGGGGATGCCCCCGTGGTTCATCCCTGCATATTCTAAGAAGACTCAAGCGTCTAAGCTTGGGGATGCCCAAGGCATCCCCTTCTTCATCGACAACATCATCAGGTTCCTCCCCTGAAACTATATTTTTATTCAATCACATCTTGTGTTCTTTACTTGGAGCGTCGGTTTGTTTTTGTTTTTGTTTTTGTTTGAATAAAATGGATCCTAGCATTCACTTTGTGGGAGAGAGACACGCTCCGCTGTTGCATATGGACACATGTGTCCTTAGGCTTTACTCATAATGTTCATGGCGAAGTTTCTTCTTCGTTAAATTGTTATATGGTTGGAATTGGAAAATGCTACATGTAGTAATTCTAAAATGTCTTGGATAATGTGATACTTGGCAATTGTTGTGCTCATGTTTAAGCTCTTGCATCATATGCTTTGTACCCATTAATGAAGAAATACATAGAGCTTGCTAAAATTTGATTTGCATATTTGGTCTCTCTAAGGTCTAGATAATATCTAGTATTGAGTTTTGAACAACAAGGAAGACGGTGTAGAGTCTTATAATGTTTACAATATGTCTTTTATGTGAGTTTTGCTGCACTTGTTCATCCTTGAGTTTGCTTCAAATAACCTTGCTAGCCTAAACCTTGTATCGAGAGGGAATACTTCTCATGCATCCAAAATCCTTGAGCCAACTACTATGCCATTTGTGTCCACCATACCTACCTACTACATGGTATTTCTCCGCCATTCCAAAGTAAATTGCTTGAGTGCTACCTTTAAAATTCCATCATTCACCTTTGCAATATATAGCTCATGGGACAAAATAGCCTTAAAAACTATCGTAGTATTGAATATGTACTTATGCACTTTATATTTTATTAAGTTGCTTGTTGTGCGATAACCATGCTTCTGGGGAACGCCATCAACTATTGTTGAATATCATGTGAGTTGCTATGCATGTCCGTCTTGTCTGAAGGATCTATCATTTTAGTGGTTGGAGCATGCAAAATTGTTAGAGAAGAACATTGGGCCGCTAACTAAAGCCATGAATCATGGTGGAAGTTTCAGTTTGGACATATATCCTCAATCTCATATGAGAATAATAATTGTTGCTACATGCTTATGCATTTAAGAGGAGTCCATTATCTGTTGTCCATGTTGTCCCGGTATGGATGTCTAAGTTGAGAATAATCAAAAGCGAGAAATCCAAAATGCGAGCATTCTCCTTGGACCTTTGTACAGGCGGCATGGAGGTACCCCTTTGTGACACTTGGTTGAAACATGGCATGCGAAGATCCGGTAGTCCAAGCTAAGTAGGACGAGGTGCGGGCACTATTAGTATACTATGCATGAGGCTTGCAACTTGTAAGATATAATTTACATAACTCATATGCTTTATTACTACCGTTGACAAAATTGTTTCATGTTTTCAAAATAAAAGCTCTAGCACAAATACAGCAATCGATGCTTTCCTCTTGAAGGACCTTTCTTTTACTTTTATTGTTGAGTCAGTTTACCTATCTCCCTCCACCTTAAGAAGCAAACACTTGTGTGAACTGTGCATTGATTCCTACATACTTGCATATTGCACTTGTTATATTACTTTATGTTGACAATGTCCATGAGATATACATGTTATAAGTTGAAAGCAACCGCTGAAACTTAATCTTCCTTTGTGTTGCTTCAACACCTTTACTTTGATTTATTGCTTTATGAGTTAACTCTTATGCAAGACTTATTGATGCTTGTCTTGAAGTACTATTCATGAAAAGTCTTTGCTTTATGATTCAGTTGTTTACTCATGTCATTACTTTTGTTTTGATCGCTGCATTCATTACATATGTTTACAAATAGTATGATCAAGATTATGATGGCATGTCACTTCAGAAATTATCTTTGTTATCGTTTTACCTGCTCGAGCAGAACTAAGCTTGGGGATGCTGATACGTCTCCAACGTATCGATAATTTCTTATGTTCCATGCTACTTTATTGATGATACCTACATGTTTTATGCACATTATATGTCATATTTATGAATTTTCTGGAACTAACCTATTAACAAGATGCCGAAGAGCCAGTTGCTGTTTTCTGCTGTTTTTGGTTTCAGAAATCCTAGTAAGGAAATATTCTCGGAATTGGACGAAACTTTCGCCCAGGGTCCTATTTTTGCACGAAGCTTCCAGAAGACCGAAGAGATAACGAAGTGGGGCCACGAGGCAGCCGGGAGCTAGGGCGGCGCGGCCCCGGCCCTGGCGCGCCGGCCTGCCCCCTGGGCACCTCGTGTGGCCCCTCGCGTTGCCCTTTCGCCTACTTAAAGCCTCGTCGCGAAACCCCCAGTACCGAGAGCCACGATACGGAAAACCTTCGAGAGACGCCGCCGCCGCGAATCCCATCTCGGGGGATTCGGGAGATCGCCTCCGGCACCCTGAGAGGGATTCATCTCCCGGAGGACTCTTCATCGCCATGATCGCCTCCGGAGTGATGAGTGAGTAGTTCACCCCTGGACCATGGGTCCATAGCAGTAGCTAGATGGTCGTCTTCTCCTTGTTGTGCTTCATTGTTGGATCTTGTGAGCTGCCTAACATGATCAAGATCATCTATCTGTAATACTATATGTTGTGTTTGTCGGGATCCGATGGATAGAGAATACTATGTTATGGTGATTATCAATCTATTGTTTATGTGTTGTTTATGATCTTGCATGCTCTCCGTTATTAGTAGAGGCTCTGGCCAAGTTTTTGCTCTTAACTCCAAGAGGGGGTATTTATGCTCGATAGTGGGTTCATGCCTTCATTGACACCTGGGATCGTGACAGTAGGTTCTAAGGTTGTGATGTGCTGTTGCCACTAGGGATAAAACATTGATTCTATGTCTAAGGATGTAGTTGTCGATTACATTACGCACCATACTTAATGCAATTGTCTGTTGCTTAGCAACTTAATACTGAATGGGGTTCGGATGATAACCTGAAGGTGGACTTTTTAGGCATAGATGCAGTTGGATGGCGGTCTATGTACTTTGTCGTAATGCCCGGATTAAATCTCACTATATTTATCATATCATGTATATGCATTGTTATGCCTTTCTCTATTTGTCAATTGCCCGACTGTAATTTGTTCACCCAACATGCTTTTATCTTATGGGAGAGACACCTCTAGTGAACTGTGGACCCCGGTCCTATTCTTTACATAGCATACAATCTACTGCAATTGTGTTTTACTGTTTTCTTTGCAAACATCTTCCACTCGATACGTTTAATCCTTTGTTACAGCAAGCGGTGAGATTGACAACCTCACTGTTTCGTTGGGACAAAGTACTTGGGTTGTGTTGTGCAGGTTCCGCGTTGGCGCCGGAATCCCTGGTGTTGCGCCGCATCACATTTCGCGACCTTCAACCTTCAACGTGCTTCTTGGCTCCTACTGGTTCGATTAAACCTTGGTTTCATACTGAGGGAAACTTGCTTCTATACGCATCATACCTTCCACTTGGGGTTCCCAACGGACGTGTGCATCTACGCGTATCAATGGTTCACATATATTTTAATTATGGCTAGGTTTTAAGATACATGGTAATGAGGATGGGGTTGGATCATGATTTTATGTGGTTAATTATTTCTAAGGGTTTAAGAAGATAGTTTGATAAACTCTATCTTTAATAATCTTGCTTAGCAAATTCTAGCTTGGATTACTTAAGATAAATCCCAAGCTCATCATGGTTTATTCACTTGCTAAGGTTATGGTCCAAACTATAATATATTATTTCTATTGGTCAATGATGACCCACAAGTATAGGGGGTGTATCGTAGTACTTTCGATAAATAAGAGTGTCGAACCCAACGAGGAGCAGAAGGTGTTGACAAGCAGTTTCGATGAAGGATTCACTGTAAATGCTCACAGACAAGTTTTAGGGGGTTTTGATATAGCAGATAAATAAAGTACAAGTAAATAAAATGCGAGAGAAATAATTGCAGCGAGTGCCCAATCCTTTTTAGCACAAAGGACAAGCCGGTTTGTTTACTTATAATGACCAAACGTTCTTGAGGACACACGGGGATTTTAGTCTAGTGCTTTCGCTTCATACAGTTGATTAATCTTCATTGTTTTGATAAGTGTTGTGTGGGTGAACCTATGCTAATGCACCGCCCTTCCTAGGACTAATCCATACTTGTGATTATACCCCTTGCAAGCATCCGCAAATACAAGAAAGTAATTAAGATAAATCTAACCACAGCCTTAAACTCTGAGATCCTGCTATCCCTCCTGCACCGATATACTAACGGGGGTTTAGGTTTCTGTCACTCCGGCAACCCCACAATTAGCAAACGAATACAAGATGTACTCCCCTAGGCCCATAAAGGTGAAGTATCATGTAGTCGACGTTCACATGACACCACTAGAAGAGTAACACCACAACTTAAATATCATAACATTGAATATTACTCAACCATAATTCACTACTAACATTTAGACTTCACCCATGTCCTCAAGAACTAAACGAACTACTCACGAGACATCATATGGAACATGATCAGAGGTGATATGATGATGAATAACAATCTGAACATAAACCTTGGTTCAATGGTTTCACTCAATAGCATCAATAACAAGTAGTAATCAACACCGGGAGAGTTTCCCCTATCAAACAATCAAGATCCAACCCAAATCGTTACAGCGGTGACGAGATGCAGCGGTGGAGATGGCGGTGTAGATGGTGGAGATGATGATGATTATGATGATGGACATGATGTCCAGCTCGATGACGATGGCGATGGCGTCGATTTCCCCCTCCGGGAGGGAATTTCCCCGGCGGATTCCTGCCCGCCGGAGAGCTCTTTTCTCTCTGGTGTCTTTCCGCCCCGCAGAGGCGGCTCTGTCTATTCTCCGTAACTCCCCGTGGCTTAGGTTTTAGGGGCGAAGAAGTACGCGAAGGAGAGGCGGCCAGAGGGGGCTGTGGGCCCCCTCCCCACATGGCGGCGCGGCCAGGCAGGGCCCGCGCCGGCCTATGGGGGGCCATGGCGGCCCCTCTCGGCCCCTCCTTTTGGCTCCCTTCGTCTTCTGGAAAAATAGGATTTTTCGTATAATTTCCGTCAATTGTTGATCTTCCGAAATATGGTGTCCTGACGGTGCTTTTTCCAGCAGAATCCTGACTCCGGTGAATAATTCTCCAATGATCATGAAACATGCAAAATAGGTGAAATAACATAAGTATCATCTCTAAATATGAAATATATCAATGAATAACAGCAAATTATGATATAAAATAGTGATGCAAAATGGACGTATCAACTCCCCCAAGCTTAGACCTCGCTTGTCCCCAAGCGAAACTGAGCTCAATAAACAAGACCACATGTTTATGGAGTGAAGAGTCGATAAATAAAATACGGACAAGAAGCATCATATTGATTCACACAAGACATTCTAGTAAACATTCTCTTCATATAACTCAACTTGAAATAAGTAAAGAGAAATCACAAATAGAGGTGCATAGGAAATCATAAATGGTTATGGCAAACTTTGTTCTTGGTCAGAGAACTACTAACGGATTGTACTTATCTTCTAAGCAAAGCTTTCATATTAGAATTTATATAGCAGGGCTTTCATCCTCAATCATAACAATCTCCTCATAATCATTGATAACTTTCAAAGTCATATTCATTCAGATAAAATTTGTACTAAACAAGAAAGCATAAAAGACATGATTAACTAGATCATAGCATAAATGGTTGGTTCACAACAACTCAATTGCTTGCTTAAGATAGAAGGACATAGGTTTACTGACTCAACATAAAAGTAAAAGATAGGCCCTTCGCAGAGGGAAGCAGGGATTAAATCATGTGCTAGAGCTTTTCAAGTTTTGAAATCATATAAAGAGCATAAAAGTAAGATTTTGAGCGGTGTTTGTTGTTGTCAACAAATGGTAGCGGGCACTCTAACTCCCTTGCCAAACGACCTTCCAAGAGCGGCTCCCATGGAGGACGGCATCTCTACCAGCAAGGTAGATCATCCCCCTTCTTTTGTTTACACATGTATTTTAATTTTATTATGGATGACTCCCCCCAACCTTTGCTTTCACAAGCCATGGCTAACCGAATCCTCGGGTGCCTTCCAACATTTCTCAAACCATGGAGGAGTGTCTATTGCAAAATTAAGTTGCTTACTGATAAATCAGGGCAAAACATGTGAAGAGAATTATTAATGAAAGTTATTAATTGGGGCTGGGAACCCCGTTGCCAGCTCTTATTGCAAAATTATTGGATAAGCGGATGTGCCACTAGTCCATTGGTGAAAGTCCGCCCAACAAGATTGAAAGATAAAACACCACATACTTCCTCATGAGCTATAAAACATTGACACAAATAAGGAGTAATATAGTTTGAATTATTTAAAGGTAGCACATGAAGTATTTACTTGGAGTGGCGCAAAATACCACATAGTAGGTAGTTATGGTGGACACAAATGGCATGGGTTTGGTCTAATGTCATAGATGTATGAGAAGCATTCCCTCTCAATACAGGTCTTTGGCTAGCAAGGTTGGGTAGCAAGCATAAAGGTTGAGGGAAACAAACAAATATACATGTGATAGAAACAATCATGCATCTTTCTCATAAGCACAAGCAATTTTAACTTCAGAATACTAACTCATTAGCAGAAAGATAATAAAGCAATATATCTACATGTATTTCCCTTTTCTATTTAAACATCAAGATGTTGTTGCTATTGACCAATGCTAAGTTTGCCAAAACCAAATAGATTTACTTGATGCTCCCAAAGTGATATCAATACTAATGTCAAGAGTGATCATATAATAGAAATTGCAAACTAAAATAAGGTGTGCAAAAAGTAAATGATAAGACTTCTCATTAATATTCCATAACGATAACTCACACCAACGGATACATAGATAACCAACTAAGAGATAGACACTGCAAACTATTCTATATGATAACTTCCCTACTCATGATATGACACTACTTGATAGTAAAAGATAAAGATAGTGATGATGTGATACCGCGGCACTCCCCCAAGCTTGGAACAAACCAAGGGGATGCCAATACCGATGATGAATTACTCCTTCGGTGGTGATGGTGGTGGATTCTTCTCGCGCTTCTTAAAGATCTCCTTCAGCTTCAGCTTCTCAGTTTGGCAGTTCTGCACTAAAACTCGAAGAGATTCATTGTTATCCGAATGTGGCGGTGGCGGCCTTGTGATGGGAATCGAGTAATATTCCAGCATTCTGCGAAGTCGCTGGTTCTCCTCCTGAAGTATCTCCACTTCCCTTCTTAGAGCACGATATTGATCACAAAACTCATCGGTAACCCGTATTGCTTCCTCCACACAAGGGAAAGAGTTGAGGCTAAGAGCAGGCGGAAGAAGTCCCTGCAAGTTATGAGAAAAAGAACGCCCAGTGTTAACCGATCCCACCAAGATTGGCTTACTCTCCATAGCTTCCCGCTCTCTTTTTGCTGATGCTATCTTCTTCACTCCCTTATTGACCCCTTCATCCATCTCTTCCTCCCAAGGCTCCTTGTCTTTGTTGTTGGAGACCATGGTGCTTCTAGATCAAAACAGATCCTGGCAGAAAACAGCTCGAAACAAAACACGACGAGAAAACGATATACGGACCTCTGGAGATCCGGGGGATTATATAGCAAATATTTTTACGACAAAAGGAAGGTTCCAGGCCGAAAACGAGTGGAAACGGGACGCCGAGGGGCTGTCCCCATAGGGCGGCGCGGCCAGGGTGGGGCCCGCGCCGGCCTATGGTGACGGGCCCTCGCGCGTCTCCTCCACTCCGTTTCGATCTCGTAATTTTTCATATTTTCCATAAACAGCAGAAATATTGTTCGGAAAGTTAAACGCGGACTTTTTATTACTAAAACTGTTACCTATTCAAAGTCGGACTCTGCAGAACTGTCAATTTGATCTTTGATGAAAGCTTCCGGAGTCATCACTTGAATAACATCAATATCTTCATTATAAGAATCTCCAGAAATATAATGCTTGAGTCTTTGTCCATTCACTACTTGTGTGGCGTTACCTTCCAAAGAGCTAATTTTAATTGCCCCTGAACGATATACCTCCTCAATAACATATGGTCCTTCCCATTTTGAGAGTAATTTCCCTGCAAAAAATCTGAGACGAGACCGATACAATAGGACTTTATCTCCAACATTAAATTCTCTTTTAATAATTCTTCTATCATGCCACTTCTTAACTTTCTCCTTAAAAAGTTTAGCATTTTCATAAGCTTCACTTCTCCATTCATCTAAAGAACTCAATTGTAGCAACCTCTTCTTACCGGCAAGTTTAAAATCTTTATTAAGTTCTCTTATAGCCCAATAAGCTTTGTGCTCTAATTCTAAAGGTAAATGACAAGCTTTTCCATAAACCATTTTATAAGGAGACATTCCCATAGGATTTTTATAAGCAGTTCTATAAGCCCACAATGCTTCCTTTAACTTACTAGCCCAATTCTTTCTAGATTTATTAACATGCTTGTTTTATGACAATACTTACATGTTTTGCTTGCACTTTATGATGTTTTTATACGTTTTCCGGAACTAACCTATTAACAAGATGCCACAGTGCCAGTTCCTTTTCTGCTGTTTTTGGTTCCAGAAAGGCTGTTCGGGCAATATTCTCGGAATTCGACGAAACGAAGACCAAACCTCCTATTTTTCCCGGAAGGCTCCAGAACACCGAAGAAGAGTCGGAGAGGGGCCGAGGGCCACCACACCATAGGGCGGCGGCCTGGCCTGGGCCCGCGCCGGCCTGTGGTGGGGAGCCCCCAGTGCCCCTGCGCCGCCTCTTCGCCTATAAAATCCCTTTCGACCTAAAAACACCGTACCACTTGACGAAACTCCAAAAAGACTCGGGGCGCCGCCGCCATCGCGAAACTCCAATTCGGGGGACAGAAGTCTCTGTCCCGGCACCCTGCCGGGACGGGGAAGTGCCCCGGAAGCCATCTCCATCAACGCCATCGCCTCCATCATGCTCCGTGAGTAGTTCCCCCATGGACTACGGGTTCTAGCTGTAGCTAGTTGGTATACTCTCCCCCATGTACTTCAATACAATGATCTCATGAGCTGCCTTACATGATTGAGATTCATCTGATGTAATCGGTGTTGTGTTTGTTGGGATCCGATGGATTGTTACGTTATGATTGTCTATCTACAAAGTTTGTGAAGTTATTGTTGCTGCAATCTTGTTGTGTTTAATGCTTGTCACTAGGGCCCGAGTGGCATGATCTTAGATTTGAGCTCTATAATTATTGCTTAGATTGTATCTACAAGTTGTATGCACATGTCTATGTCCGGAACCAAAGGCCCCAAAGTGACAGAAATTGGGACAACTGGAGGGAAAGGCTTAGATATGAGGATCACATGTTTTCACGGAGTGTTAATGCTTTGCTCCGGTGCTCTATTAAAAGGAGTACCTTAATTTCCAGTAGATTCCCTAGAGGCCCGGCTGCCACCGGCTGGTAGGACAAAAGATGTTGTACAAGTTTCTCATTGCGAGCACGTATGACTATATATGGGAAACATGCCTACATGATTAATGATCTTGATATTCTGTCTTAATGCTATTTCAATCCTATCAATTGCCCGACTGTAATTTGTTCACCCAACACTTGTTATTGGAGAGTTGCCACTAGTGTAGATAGCTGGGAACCCCGGTCCATCTTTCATCATCATATACTCGTTCTACATGTCAACTATTTTCTGGTACCATTGCTCTCATATTACTACTACTGCTGCTGTGTTACTGTTACTATTGCTCTCATATCACTGCTACTTTCACATCACCCCTGTTGCTAGTGCTTTTCCAGGTGCAGCTGAATTGACAACTCAGTTGTTAAGGCTTATAAGTATTCTTTACCTCCCCTTGTGTCGAATCAATAAATTTGGGTTTTACTTCCCTCGAAGACTGTTGCGATCCCCTATACTTGTGGGTCATCAAGACTATTTTCTGGCGCCGTTGCCGGGGAGGCATAGCTCTACTCATAAGTTCACCTGGGGAGTACACTCTACCTTTCTCTCTGTTTTTATTTTGTTTTATTTTGCTTAGTTTACTTTTGTCTAGTTTATTTGTGCTTAGTTTATTTCTGTCTAGTATTATTTTGCTTAGGTTACTTTTGCCTAGTTACTTTTTGTCTTGTTTTATTTTCCTCATATACCCAAAAATCCATAAAAATTTGAAAAATCTAAAAATTAAAAACTGCTGTTATGGGAGAACCTACAACCTACTTGGAGCTTATAGAATGTTATAATAATTATAGAGAATCAAGAACTGGTAAAATAATGAGTGCTATGATAGAAAAATTGAATACAATTGCTGAAATCTTGCTTGAACGCCATAATATAAACTGTTGCTCTCAACAGGATACTAAACATCTTAAATTTCAATGTGGCTTTAGTGAGGAATTTTTAATTAAGAACTATAATCGGAATTGCTATATTCATTATGGGTTCGAAGAGGTAGAACAATTTGTCTTATTTATGGGAGCCTCCGAGATAGAATCCTTCATGGTTGAGAATTATGAAACTTGTGCTGTTTGTAAGGACCTTAAAGATTATGTCTCTTCTATCCTTAATTTTTGCATAGAAAGCTACAGTGATAATCCTTATATCATTGATTATAAAGAGAGACTCATTAATGCACAAGAATGCACTCACAATTTGCAGGAACCTGTGGAAGAAGAAATTGATGAACCTGAAAGCTCATTGGATGAAAAAGAAGAGGAGAGTGATGAACAAAAGGAGGAAGAATGGATTAGCTACCCATGCCAACCTTCTAATGAGAGTAACTCTTTATCTCTTACACTATTTGATTGTCCTCCATGCTTACCGAAAGAGGTTGAATGTTATGTTCCTGTGGATTCTCTTGAAATATTTCCTATAAGTAAAACTTGTGAGAATAATTATGCTACTGTTATATATGATAATCCATGCTACTTTGATAAATCTTATGATAATGCTTTGTTTGTGCCTGATGTCGAAATGCATGGTACTAAAGAATTTTGCTTAGCAAATGTTTATGATAAAGCTCTAGATGATGGTCCTATGTTACTTGATAATATTAATTGTACTACTAATGAAAATGGGATTGGAGAGTTCTTGACATTATCTATGTGTCCCATATCTCTTGAGATTGATCATTCATCTTGCTATATTATTGATAAAAGTGTGTTCGAAAGTTTTAATTCCACTATTTTTGAGCTTGATAAAAATTATATGTTTGTGGATCATGAAAAGTATGCTGCATGTGATAGTTATATTGTTGAGTTTATTCATGAAGCTACTGAAAATTATTATGAGAGAGGAAAATATGGTTGTAGAAATTTGCATGGTACTAAAACACCTCTCTATATGCTTAAAATTTTGAAGTTACACTTGTTTTATCTTCCTATGCTTGTTACTTTGCTTTTCATGAACTTGTTTATTTACAAGATTCCTTTACATAGGAAGCATGTTAGACTTAAATGTGTTTTGGATTTGCTTTTTGATGCTCTCTTTTACCTCTACTCTTGTTTCTTGCGAGTGCATCATTAAAACTGCTGAGCCCATCTTAACGGCTATAAAGAAATAACTTCTTGGGAGATAACCCATGTGTTATTTTGCTACAGTACTTTGTTTTATATTTGTGTTTTGGAAGTTGTTTACTACTGTAGCAACCTCTCCTTATCTTAGTTTTGTGTTTTGTTGTGCCAAGTGAAGCCTCTAATCGAAGGTTGATGCTAGATTTGGATTTCTGCGCAGAAACAGATTTCTATCTGTCACGAATCTGGGCATATTTCTCTGTAGGAAACTCAGAAAAATCTGCCAATTTACGTGCGTGATCCTCAGATATGTACGCAACTTTCATTAGTTTTGAGTTTTCTGATTTGAGCAACGGAAGTACCATTTTAAAATTCGTGTTTACTGGCTGTTCTGTTTTGGCAGATTTTGTCTCTGTTTTTTGCATTGTCTCTTGTGGACTTTATGTGAGGCTTTCTAGACATGGAGAGCTGTAGCTAATGTTTTATTGAGTTCTTGCAATGTGTCACTACAGGACCAAGGTGGATTCAAGTTTTTTGAGTACTAACCCCTCTAATGAAGTTTATGAGAAGTTTGGTGTGAAGGAAGTTTTCAAGGGTCAAGAGAGGAGGATGATATATGATCAAGAAGAGTGAAAAGTCTAAGCTTGGGGATGCCCCGTGGTTCATCCCTGCATATTTCAAGGAGACTCAAGCGTCTAAGCTTGGGGATGCCCAAGGCATCCCCTTCTTCATCAACTTATCAGGTTTCTTCTTTGAAACTATATTTTTATTCGGTCACATCTTATGTGCTTTACTTGGAGCGTCTGTGTTTTTTTTTTTTTGTGTTTGAATAAAGATGGATCCTAGCAATCCTTGTTTGGGAGAGAGACACGCTCCGCTTTTTCATATGAACACTTGTTCTTCGTTTTACTTTTAATGTTCAATGATAAAAGTTGGAAGCTACAATACTTATTGGTATTTGGTTGGAAATAGAAAATGCCTCATAATGTCTTGGATAATTTGACACTTGGCAATTGTTTTGAGCTCTCAAGTAGATCATGATTAAGTTTTTTTCATGTAGTTTAAACCTATTAGTGGAGAACTACCGTAGAGCTTGTTAAAATTGGTTTGCATGATTGGTCTCTCTTAAGGTCTAGATATTTTCTGGTAAAAGTGTTTGAGCAACAAGGAAGACAGTGTAGAGTATTATAATGCTTGCAATATGTTCTTATGTAAGTTTTGCTGTACCGGTTCATACTTGTGTTTGCTTCAAATAACCTTGCTAGCCTAAGCCTTGTATCGAGAGGGAATACTTCTCATGCATCCAAAATCCTTGAGCCAACCACTATGCCATTTGTGTCCACCATATCTACCTACTATGTGGTATTTCCTGCCATTCCAAAGTAAATTGCTTGAGTGCTACCTTTAAACAATTCAAAATTTATCACCTCTGATTTGTGTCAATGTTTAATAGCTCATGAGGAAGTATGTGGTGTTTATCTTTCAATCTTGTTGGGCAACTTTCACCAATGGACTAGTGGCTTCATCCGCTTATCCAATAATTTTGCAAAAAGAGCTGGCAATGGGATTCCCAGTCCCAAATTAATTAACAAAAATAGACACTCCTCCATGGTATGTGATTGTTGGACGGCACCCGAAGGATTCGGTTAGCCATGGCTTGAGAAAGCAAAGGTGGGGAGGAGTGTCATCATAATAAAACTAAAATAAAAAGGCACTCCTTCATGGTATGAGATTGTTGGCAGGCACCCGAGGATTCGGTTAGCCATGGTTTGTGAAAGAAAGGTTGGAAGGAGTGCCACCCAAAAATAAAAATAATTCATGGGAGCCGCTCTTTGAAGGTTTGTCTGGCAAGGGGGTTAGAGTGCCCACTACCATTCGTTGACAACAACAAACACCTCTCAAAACTTTACTTTTATGCTCTCTTTATGTTTTCAAAACCAAAGCTCTAGCACAAATATAGCAATCGATGCTTCCCTCTTTGAAGGGCCACTCTTTTACTTTATGTTGAGTCAGTTTACCTACTTCCTTCCATCTTAGAAGCAAACACTTGTGTCAACTGTGCATTGATTCTTACATACTTGCTTATTTGCATTCATCATATTACTTTGTGTTGACAATTATCCATGAGATATGCATGTTGAAAGTTGAAAGCAACCGCTGAAACTTAAATCTTCCTCTGTGTTGCTTCAATGCTTTTACTTTGAATTTATTGCTTTATGAGTTAACTCTTGTGCAAGACTCTTGATGCTTGTCTTGAAAGTACTCTTCATGAAAAGTTTTGCTATATGTTATCTATTTGTTAGCAACTATAGATCATTGCTTTGAGTCACTTCATTCATTTCATATGCTTTGTAATAGTATGATCAAGGATATGTAAGTAGCATGTCACTACAGAAATTATTCTTTTTATCGTTTACCTGCTCGGGACGAGCAGGAACTAAGCTTGGGGATGCTGATACGTCCCCGACGTATCCATAATTTCTGTCGTTCCATGCTTGTTTTATGACAATACTTACATGTTTTGCTTGCACTTTATGATGTTTTTATTCGTTTTTCGGAACTAACCTATTAACAAGATGCCACAGTGCCAGTTCCTGTTTTCTGTTTTTGGTTCCAGAAAGGTTGTTCGGGCAATATTCTCGGAATTCGACGAAACGAAGACCAAACCTCCTATTTTTCCCGGAAGGCTCCAGAACACCGAAGAAGAGTCGGAGAGGGGCAGAGGGCCACCACACCATAGGGCGGCGCGGCTGGCCTGGGCCCGCGCCGGCTGTGGTGGGGCCCAGTGCCCCCTACGCCGCCTCTTCGCCTATAAAATCCCTTTCGACCTAAAAACACCGTACCACTTGACGAAAATCCAAAAAGACTCGGGGCGCCGCCATCGCGAAACTCCAATTCGGGGGACGAAGTCTCTGTCCCGGCACCTGCCGGGACGGGAAGTGCCCCGGAAGCCATCTCCATCAACGCCATCGCCTCCATCATGCTCCGTGAGTAGTTCCCCCATGGACTACGGGTTCTAGCTGTAGCTAGTTGGTATACTCTCCCCCATGTACTTCAATACAATGATCTCATGAGCTGCCTTACATGATTGAGATTCATCTGATGTAATCGGTGTTGTGTTTGTTGGGATCCGATGGATTGTTACGTTATGATTGTCTATCTACAAAGTTTGTGAAGTTATTGTTGCTGCAATCTTGTTGTGTTTAATGCTTGTCACTAGGGCCCGAGTGGCATGATCTTAGATTTGAGCTCTATAATTATTGCTTAGATTGTATCTACAAGTTGTATGCACATGTCTATGTCCGGAACCAAAGGCCCCAAAGTGACAGAAATTGGGACAACTGGAGGGAAAGGCTTAGATATGAGGATCACATGTTTTCACGGAGTGTTAATGCTTTGCTCCGGTGCTCTATTAAAAGGAGTACCTTAATTTCCAGTAGATTCCCTAGAGGCCCGGCTGCCACCGGCTGGTAGGACAAAAGATGTTGTACAAGTTTCTCATTGCGAGCACGTATGACTATATATGGGAAACATGCCTACATGATTAATGATCTTGATATTCTGTCTTAATGCTATTTCAATCCTATCAATTGCCCGACTGTAATTTGTTCACCCAACACTTGTTATTGGAGAGTTGCCACTAGTGTAGATAGCTGGGAACCCCGGTCCATCTTTCATCATCATATACTCGTTCTACATGTCAACTATTTTCTGGTACCATTGCTCTCATATTACTACTACTGCTGCTGTGTTACTGTTACTATTGCTCTCATATCACTGCTACTTTCACATCACCCCTGTTGCTAGTGCTTTTCCAGGTGCAGCTGAATTGACAACTCAGTTGTTAAGGCTTATAAGTATTCTTTACCTCCCCTTGTGTCGAATCAATAAATTTGGGTTTTACTTCCCTCGAAGACTGTTGCGATCCCCTATACTTGTGGGTCATCAAGACTATTTTCTGGCGCCGTTGCCGGGGAGGCATAGCTCTACTCATAAGTTCACCTGGGGAGTACACTCTACCTTTCTCTCTGTTTTTATTTTGTTTTATTTTGCTTAGTTTACTTTTGTCTAGTTTATTTGTGCTTAGTTTATTTCTGTCTAGTATTATTTTGCTTAGGTTACTTTTGCCTAGTTACTTTTTGTCTTGTTTTATTTTCCTCATATACCCAAAAATCCATAAAAATTTGAAAAATCTAAAAATTAAAAACTGCTGTTATGGGAGAACCTACAACCTACTTGGAGCTTATAGAATGTTATAATAATTATAGAGAATCAAGAACTGGTAAAATAATGAGTGCTATGATAGAAAAATTGAATACAATTGCTGAAATCTTGCTTGAACGCCATAATATAAACTGTTGCTCTCAACAGGATACTAAACATCTTAAATTTCAATGTGGCTTTAGTGAGGAATTTTTAATTAAGAACTATAATCGGAATTGCTATATTCATTATGGGTTCGAAGAGGTAGAACAATTTGTCTTATTTATGGGAGCCTCCGAGATAGAATCCTTCATGGTTGAGAATTATGAAACTTGTGTTGTTTGTAAGGACCTTAAAGATTATGTCTCTTCTATCCTTAATTTTTGCATAGAAAGCTACAGTGATAATCCTTATATCATTGATTATAAAGAGAGACTCATTAATGCACAAGAATGCACTCACAATTTGCAGGAACCTGTGGAAGAAGAAATTGATGAACCTGAAAGCTCATTGGATGAAAAAGAAGAGGAGAGTGATGAACAAAAGGAGGAAGAATGGATTAGCTACCCATGCCAACCTTCTAATGAGAGTAACTCTTTATCTCTTACACTATTTGATTGTCCTCCATGCTTACCGAAAGAGGTTGAATGTTATGTTCCTGTGGATTCTCTTGAAATATTTCCTATAAGTAAAACTTGTGAGAATAATTATGCTACTGTTATATATGATAATCCATGCTACTTTGATAAATCTTATGATAATGCTTTGTTTGTGCCTGATGTCGAAATGCATGGTACTAAAGAATTTTGCTTAGCAAATGTTTATGATAAAGCTCTAGATGATGGTCCTATGTTACTTGATAATATTAATTGTACTACTAATGAAAATGGGATTGGAGAGTTCTTGACATTATCTATGTGTCCCATATCTCTTGAGATTGATCATTCATCTTGCTATATTATTGATAAAAGTGTGTTCGAAAGTTTTAATTCCACTATTTTTGAGCTTGATAAAAATTATATGTTTGTGGATCATGAAAAGTATGCTGCATGTGATAGTTATATTGTTGAGTTTATTCATGAAGCTACTGAAAATTATTATGAGAGAGGAAAATATGGTTGTAGAAATTTGCATGGTACTAAAACACCTCTCTATATGCTTAAAATTTTGAAGTTACACTTGTTTTATCTTCCTATGCTTGTTACTTTGCTTTTCATGAACTTGTTTATTTACAAGATTCCTTTACATAGGAAGCATGTTAGACTTAAATGTGTTTTGGATTTGCTTTTTGATGCTCTCTTTTACCTCTACTCTTGTTTCTTGCGAGTGCATCATTAAAACTGCTGAGCCCATCTTAACGGCTATAAAGAAATAACTTCTTGGGAGATAACCCATGTGTTATTTTGCTACAGTACTTTGTTTTATATTTGTGTTTTGGAAGTTGTTTACTACTGTAGCAACCTCTCCTTATCTTAGTTTTGTGTTTTGTTGTGCCAAGTGAAGCCTCTAATCGAAGGTTGATACTAGATTTGGATTTCTGCGCAGAAACAGATTTCTATCTGTCACGAATCTGGGCATATTTCTCTGTAGGAAACTCAGAAAAATCTGCCAATTTACGTGCGTGATCCTCAGATATGTACGCAACTTTCATTAGTTTTGAGTTTTCTGATTTGAGCAACGGAAGTACCATTTTAAAATTCGTGTTTACTGGCTGTTCTGTTTTGGCAGATTCTGTCTCTGTTTTTTGCATTGTCTCTTGTGGACTTTATGTGAGGCTTTCTAGACGTGGAGAGCTGTAGCTAATGTTTTATTGAGTTCTTGCAATGTGTCACTACAGGACCAAGGTGGATTCAAGTTTTTTGAGTACTAACCCCTCTAATGAAGTTTATGAGAAGTTTGGTGTGAAGGAAGTTTTCAAGGGTCAAGAGAGGAGGATGATATATGATCAAGAAGAGTGAAAAGTCTAAGCTTGGGGATGCCCCCGTGGTTCATCCCTGCATATTTCAAGGAGACTCAAGCGTCTAAGCTTGGGGATGCCCAAGGCATCCCCTTCTTCATCAACTTATCAGGTTTCTTCTATTGAAACTATATTTTTATTCGGTCACATCTTATGTGCTTTACTTGGAGCGTGTGTTTTTTTTTGTGTTTGAATAAAGATGGATCCTAGCAATCCTTGTTTGGGAGAGAGACACGCTCCGCTTTTTCATATGAACACTTGTTCTTCGTTTTACTTTTAATGTTCAATGATAAAAGTTGGAAGCTACAATACTTATTGGTATTTGGTTGGAAATAGAAAATGCCTCATAATGTCTTGGATAATTTGACACTTGGCAATTGTTTTGAGCTCTCAAGTAGATCATGATTAAGTTTTTTTCATGTAGTTTAAACCTATTAGTGGAGAACTACCGTAGAGCTTGTTAAAATTGGTTTGCATGATTGGTCTCTCTTAAGGTCTAGATATTTTCTGGTAAAAGTGTTTGAGCAACAAGGAAGACAGTGTAGAGTATTATAATGCTTGCAATATGTTCTTATGTAAGTTTTGCTGTACCGGTTCATACTTGTGTTTGCTTCAAATAACCTTGCTAGCCTAAGCCTTGTATCGAGAGGGAATACTTCTCATGCATCCAAAATCCTTGAGCCAACCACTATGCCATTTGTGTCCACCATATCTACCTACTATGTGGTATTTCCTGCCATTCCAAAGTAAATTGCTTGAGTGCTACCTTTAAACAATTCAAAATTTATCACCTCTGATTTGTGTCAATGTTTAATAGCTCATGAGGAAGTATGTGGTGTTTATCTTTCAATCTTGTTGGGCAACTTTCACCAATGGACTAGTGGCTTCATCCGCTTATCCAATAATTTTGCAAAAAGAGCTGGCAATGGGATTCCCAGTCCCAAATTAATTAACAAAAATAGACACTCCTCCATGGTATGTGATTGTTGGACGGCACCCGAAGGATTCGGTTAGCCATGGCTTGAGAAAGCAAAGGTGGGGAGGAGTGTCATCATAATAAAACTAAAATAAAAAGGCACTCCTTCATGGTATGAGATTGTTGGCAGGCACCCGAGGATTCGGTTAGCCATGGTTTGTGAAAGAAAGGTTGGAAGGAGTGCCACCCAAAAATAAAAATAATTCATGGGAGCCGCTCTTTGAAGGTTTGTCTGGCAAGGGGGTTAGAGTGCCCACTACCATTCGTTGACAACAACAAACACCTCTCAAAACTTTACTTTTATGCTCTCTTTATGTTTTCAAAACCAAAGCTCTAGCACAAATATAGCAATCGATGCTTCCCTCTTTGAAGGGCCACTCTTTTACTTTATGTTGAGTCAGTTTACCTACTTCCTTCCATCTTAGAAGCAAACACTTGTGTCAACTGTGCATTGATTCTTACATACTTGCTTATTTGCATTCATCATATTACTTTGTGTTGACAATTATCCATGAGATATGCATGTTGAAAGTTGAAAGCAACCGCTGAAACTTAAATCTTCCTCTGTGTTGCTTCAATGCTTTTACTTTGAATTTATTGCTTTATGAGTTAACTCTTGTGCAAGACTCTTGATGCTTGTCTTGAAAGTACTCTTCATGAAAAGTTTTGCTATATGTTATCTATTTGTTAGCAACTATAGATCATTGCTTTGAGTCACTTCATTCATTTCATATGCTTTGTAATAGTATGATCAAGGATATGTAAGTAGCATGTCACTACAGAAATTATTCTTTTTATCGTTTACCTGCTCGGGACGAGCAGGAACTAAGCTTGGGGATGCTGATACGTCCCCGACGTATCCATAATTTCTGTCGTTCCATGCTTGTTTTATGACAATACTTACATGTTTTGCTTGCACTTTATGATGTTTTTATACGTTTTCCGGAACTAACCTATTAATAAGATGCCACAGTGCCAGTTCCTGTTTTCTGCTGTTTTTGGTTCCAGAAAGGCTGTTCGGGCAATATTCTCGGAATTCGACGAAACGAAGACCAAACCTCCTATTTTTCCCGGAAGGCTCCAGAACACCGAAGAAGAGTCGGAGAGGGGCCAGAGGGCCACCACACCATAGGGCGGCGCGGCCTGGCCTGGCCGCGCCCCTGTGGTGGGGAGCCCCCAGTGCCCCCCTGCGCCGCCTCTTCGCCTATAAAATCCCTTTCGACCTAAAAACACCGTACCACTTGACGAAACTCCAAAAAGACTCCAGGGGCGCCGCCCATGCGAAACTCCAATTCGGGGGACAAGTCTCTGTCCCGGCACCTGCCGGGACGGGGAAGTGCCCCCGGAAGCCATCTCCATCAACGCCATCGCCTCCATCATGCTCCGTGAGTAGTTCCCCCATGGACTACGGGTTCTAGCTGTAGCTAGTTGGTATACTCTCCCCCATGTACTTCAATACAATGATCTCATGAGCTGCCTTACATGATTGAGATTCATCTGATGTAATCGGTGTTGTGTTTGTTGGGATCCGATGGATTGTTACGTTATGATTGTCTATCTACAAAGTTTGTGAAGTTATTGTTGTTGCAATCTTGTTGTGTTTAATGCTTGTCACTAGGGCCCGAGTGGCATGATCTTAGATTTGAGCTCTATAATTATTGCTTAGATTGTATCTACAAGTTGTATGCACATGTCTATGTCCGGAACCAAAGGCCCCAAAGTGACAGAAATTGGGACAACTGGAGGGAAAGGCTTAGATATGAGGATCACATGTTTTCACGGAGTGTTAATGCTTTGCTCCGGTGCTCTATTAAAAGGAGTACCTTAATTTCCAGTAGATTCCCTAGAGGCCCGGCTGCCACCGGCTGGTAGGACAAAAGATGTTGTACAAGTTTCTCATTGCGAGCACGTATGACTATATATGGGAAACATGCCTACATGATTAATGATCTTGATATTCTGTCTTAATGCTATTTCAATCCTATCAATTGCCCGACTGTAATTTGTTCACCCAACACTTGTTATTGGAGAGTTGCCACTAGTGTAGATAGCTGGGAACCCCGGTCCATCTTTCATCATCATATACTCGTTCTACATGTCAACTATTTTCTGGTACCATTGCTCTCATATTACTACTACTGCTGCTGTGTTACTGTTACTATTGCTCTCATATCACTGCTACTTTCACATCACCCTTGTTGCTAGTGCTTTTCCAGGTGCAGCTGAATTGACAACTCAGTTGTTAAGGCTTATAAGTATTCTTTACCTCCCCTTGTGTCGAATCAATAAATTTGGGTTTTACTTCCCTCGAAGACTGTTGCGATCCCCTATACTTGTGGGTCATCACTAGCCCAATTCTTTCTAGATTTATTAACGGTCTTTCCCAAGATAGCTTTAATTTCTCTATTTGATAATTCTACTTGCCCACTAGTTTGAGGATGATAAGCTGAAGCAATTCTATGATTAATACCATATTTGGCAAGAGTTTTTCTAAAACCACCATGAATAAAGTGAGAACCTCCATCAGTCATAATATATCTAGGTACTCCAAATCTAGGAAATATAACATCTACAAGCATTTTTATAGAGGTCTCACCATCAGCACTTTTTGTAGGTATAGCTTCTACCCATTTAGTAACATAATCAACAGCGACAAGTATATGAGTGTTACCTTCTGAAGAAGGGAAAGGACCCATGAAGTCAAATCCCCAACAATCAAATGGTTCAATAACAAGAGTATAATTCATAGGCATTTCATTGCGTCTAGAGATATTACCAACTCTTTGACATTCATCACAAGATAAGATAAACTTCCTTGCATCTTTGAAAAGTGTTGGCCAATAAAAACCTGATTGTAGAACCTTTTGCGCGGTTCTATCTCCAGCGTGATGTCCTCCATAGAACTCGCATTTTGGATTTCTCGCTTTTGATTATTCTCAACTTAGACATCCATACCGGGACAACATGGACAACAGATAATGGACTCCTCTTAAATGCATAAGCATGTAGCAATGATTATTATTCTCATATGAGATTGAGGATATATGTCCAAAACTGAAACTTCAACCATGATTCATGGCTTTAGTTAGCGGCCCAATGTTCTTCTCTAACAATTTTGCATGCTCCAACCACTAAAATGATAGATCCTTCAGACAAGACGGACATGCATAGCAACTCACATGATATTCAACAATAGTTGATGGCGTTCCCCAGAAGCATGGTTATCGCACAACAAGCAACTTAATAAAATATAAAGTGCATAAGTACATATTCAATACTACGATAGTTTTTAAGGCTATTTTGTCCCATGAGCTATATATTGCAAAGGTGAATGATGGAATTTTAAAGGTAGCACTCAAGCAATTTACTTTGGAATGGCGGAGAAATACCATGTAGTAGGTAGGTATGGTGGACACAAATGGCATAGTAGTTGGCTCAAGGATTTTGGATGCATGAGAAGTATTCCCTCTCGATACAAGGTTTAGGCTAGCAAGGTTATTTGAAGCAAACTCAAGGATGAACAGGTGCAACAAAACTCACATAAAAGACATATTGTAAACATTATAAGACTCTACACCGTCTTCCTTGTTGTTCAAAACTCAATACTAGATATTATCTAGACCTTAGAGAGACCAAATATGCAAATCAAATTTTAGCAAGCTCTATGTATTTCTTCATTAATGGGTGCAAAGCATATGATGCAAGAGCTTAAACATGAGCACAACAATTGCCAAGTATCACATTATCCAAGACATTTTAGAATTACTACATGTAGCATTTTCCAATTCCAACCATATAACAATTTAACGAAGAAGAAACTTCGCCATGAACATTATGAGTAAAGCCTAAGGACATATGTGTCCATATGCAACAGCGGAGCGTGTCTCTCTCCCACAAAGTGAATGCTAGGATCCATTTTATTCAAACAAAAACAAAAACAAAAACAAACCGACGCTCCAAGTAAAGAACACAAGATGTGATTGAATAAAAATATAGTTTCAGGGGAGGAACCTGATGATTTTGTCGATGAAGAAGGGGATGCCTTGGGCATCCCCAAGCTTAGACGCTTGAGTCTTCTTAAAATATGCAGGGGTGAACCACGGGGGCATCCCCAAGCTTAGAGCTTTCACTCCTCTTGATCATAGTATATCATTCTCCTCTCTTGACCCTTGAAAACTTCATTCACACCAAACTTCAAGCAAACTCATTAGAGGGTTAGTGCACAATTAATAATTCACATGTTCAGAGGTGGCACAATCATTCTTTTCACTTCTGGACATTGCATAATGCTACTGGACATTAATGGATCAAAGAAATAAATCCAACATAGCAAAAGAGGCAATGCGAAATAAAAGGCAGAATCTGTCAAAAACAGAACAGTCCGTAAAGACGAATTTAAAGCTGGCACCAGACTTGCTCAAATGGAAAAACTCAAAACTAATGAAAGTTGCGTACATATCTGAGGATCACGCTCGTAAATTGGCAGATTTTTTCGAATTTTCTACAGAGACTTAGGCCCAGATTCGTGACAGACAGCAATGCTGTTTCTGCGCAGCGATCCCAAATATAACATCAACTTTAGCATAGAAACTTTACTTGGCACAAAACATGATAAGGAGAGGTTGCTACAGTAGTAAACAACTTCCAAGACTCAACAATACAGTAAATAAAATGAAACATGGGTTATCTCCCAAGAAGTTCTTTCTTTATAGCCATTAAGATGGGCTCAGTAATTTTAATGATACTCTCGCAATAAATAAGAGTTGAAGCAAAAGAGAGCATCAAGAAGCAAATTCAAAACACATTTAAACCTAACCCACTTCCTATGAAAAGGAATCTTGTACACAAATAAATTTATGAAGAACAAAGTGGCAAGCATAGAAAAGCAACACAAGTGCAATTTCAAGATTCTCAACATAAAGAGGGGAAACTTAATATTATTAAAATGCATATAACCATGTTTCCCTCTCTCATAATAATTTTCAGTAGCATCATGAACAAACTCAACAATATAACTATCACATAAAACATTCTTGTCATGAGCCACATGCATAAAATTTTTACTCTCCACATAAGCATAATCAATTTTATTAGTTGTAGTGGGAGCAAATTCAATAAAATAGCTATCATTATTATTCTCATCACCATAATCATCATATATAGGAGGCAAAGTATCATCCAAGTAAATTTTCTCCTCAATGCTTGGGGGACTAAAAATATCATGCTCCTCAAAACCAGCTTCCCCAAGCTTAAATTCTTCCATAGCTTTAGCAATAATGGTGTTCAAAGAGTTCATGCTAATAACATTGCTACAACTATTTTGCAAACAAAGTTCCATGGGTTTTTTAATTTTCTCTTCAAACACATCATGTCCTAATTCAAGATATAGTTCATAAAGATCTCTAATTTTTTTGTTGTTTTCCATTAAGCCTAACTAGTGAAAATAAAAACAAGTACAGGACTAGACATGATAACAAAATAAATTAAATGCAAGTAACTAATTTTTTTGTGTTTTTGATATAGAGAGCAAGACAGTAAATAAAGTAAAACTAGCAACTAATTTTTTTGTGTTTTGTTTAGGTGCAGCAAACAAAGTAGTAAATAAAATAAAGCAAGACAAAAACAAAGTAAAGAGATTGAGAAGTGGAGACTCCCCTTGCAGCGTGTCTTGATCTCCCCGGCAACGGCGCCGAAAACGTCCGTTGGGAACCCCAAGAGGAAGGTATGATGCGCACAGTGGCAAGTTTTCCCTCAGAAAGAAACCAAGGTTGAATCGAACCAGGAGGAGCCAAGAAGCACGTTGAAGGTTGATGGTCGCGAAATGTGATGCGGCGCAACACCAGGGATTCCGGCGCCAACGCGGAACTGCACAACACAACCCAAGTACTTTGCCCCAACGAAACAGTGAGGTTGTCAATCTCACCGCTGTAACAAAGGATTCAACGTATCGAGTGGAAGATGTTTGCAAAGAAAACAGTAAAACACAATTGCAGTAGATTGTATGCTATGTAAAGAATAGGACCGGGGTCCACAGTTCACTAGAGGTGTCTCTCCCATAAGATAAAAGCATGTTGGGTGAACAAATTACAGTCGGGCAATTGACAAATAGAGAAAGGCATAACAATGCATATACATGATATGATAAATATAGTGAGATTTAATTGGGCATTACGACAAAGTACATAGACCGCCATCCAACTGCATCTATGCCTAAAAAGTCCACCTTCAGGTTATCATCCGAACCCCATTCAGTATTAAGTTGCTAAGCAACAGACAATTGCATTAAGTATGGTGCGTAATGTAATCGACAACTACATCCTTAGACATAGAATCAATGTTTTATCCCTAGTGGCAACAGCACATCACAACCTTAGAACTTTTTGTCACTGTCCCAGGTGTCAATGAAGGCATGAACCCACTATCGAGCATAAATACTCCCTCTTGGAGTTAAGAGTAAAAACTTGGCCAGAGCCTCTACTAATAACGGAGAGCATGCAAGATCATAAACAACACATAAACAATAGATTGATAATCACCATAATCATAGTACTCTCTATCCATCGGATCCCGACAAACACAACATATAGAATTACATATAGATGATCTTGATCATGTTAGGCAGCTCACAAGATCCAACAATGAAGCACAACAAGGAGAAGACGACCATCTAGCTACTGCTATGGACCCATGGTCCAGGGGTGAACTACTCACTCATCACTCCGAGGCGATCATGGCGATGAAGAGTCCTCCGGGAGATGAATCCCCTCCGGCAGGGTGCCGGAGGCGATCTCCTGAATCCCGGGATTCGCGGCGGCGCGTCTCTGTAAGGTTTTCCGTATCGTGGCTCTCGGTACTGGGGGTTTCGCGACGGAGGCTTTAAGTAGGCGAAAGGGCAACGCGAGGGCCACGAGGGGCCCAGGGGCCGGCGCGGGGGCCTGGGCCGCGCCGCCCTAGCTCCTGGCTGCCTCGTGGCCCCACTTCGTTATCTCTTCGGTCTTCTGGAAGCTTCGTGCAAAAATAGGACCCTGGGCGAAAGTTTCGTCCAATTCCGAGAATATTTCCTTACTAGGATTTCTGAAACCAAAAACAGCAACTGGCTCTTCGGCATCTTGTTAATGGGTTAGTTCCAGAAAATGCATAAATATGACATATAATGTGCATAAAACATGTAGGTATCATCAATAAAGTAGCATGGAACATAAGAAATTATCGATACGTTGGAGACGTATCAGCATCCCCAAGCTTAGTTCTGCTCGTCCCGAGCAGGTAAAACGATAACAAAGATAATTTCTGAAGTGACATGCCATCATAATCTTGATCATACTATTTGTAAACATATGTAATGAATGCAGCGATCAAAACAAAGGTAATGACATGAGTAAACAAGTGAATCATATAGCAAAGACTTTTCATGAATAGTACTTCAAGACAAGCATCAATAAGTCTTGCATAAGAGTTAACTCATAAAGCAATAAATCAAAGTAAAGGTGTTGAAGCAACACAAAGGAAGATTAAGTTTCAGCGGTTGCTTTCAACTTATAACATGTATATCTCATGGATATTGTCAACATAAAGTAATATAACAAGTGCAATATGCAAGTATGTAGGAATCAATGCACAGTTCACACAAGTGTTTGCTTCTTAAGGTGGAGGGAGATAGGTAAACTGACTCAACAATAAAAGTAAAAGAAAGGTCCTTCAAAGAGGAAAGCATTGATTGCTGTATTTGTGCTAGAGCTTTTATTTTGAAAACATGAAACAATTTTGTCAACGGTAGTAATAAAGCATATGAGTTATGTAAATTATATCTTACAAGTTGCAAGCCTCATGCATAGTATACTAATAGTGCCCGCACCTCGTCCTACTTAGCTTGGACTACCGGATCTTTGCATGCCATGTTTCAACCAAGTGTCACAAAGGGGTACCTCCATGCCGCCTGTACAAAGGTCTAAGGAGAATGCTCGCATTTTGGATTTCTCGCTTTTGATTATTCTCAACTTAGACATCCATACCGGGACAACATGGACAACAGATAATGGACTCCTCTTAAATGCATAAGCATGTAGCAATGATTATTATTCTCATATGAGATTGAGGATATATGTCCAAAACTGAAACTTCAACCATGATTCATGGCTTTAGTTAGCGGCCCAATGTTCTTCTCTAACAATTTTGCATGCTCCAACCACTAAAATGATAGATCCTTCAGACAAGACGGACATGCATAGCAACTCACATGATATTCAACAATAGTTGATGGCGTTCCCCAGAAGCATGGTTATCGCACAACAAGCAACTTAATAAAATATAAAGTGCATAAGTACATATTCAATACTACGATAGTTTTTAAGGCTATTTTGTCCCATGAGCTATATATTGCAAAGGTGAATGATGGAATTTTAAAGGTAGCACTCAAGCAATTTACTTTGGAATGGCGGAGAAATACCATGTAGTAGGTAGGTATGGTGGACACAAATGGCATAGTAGTTGGCTCAAGGATTTTGGATGCATGAGAAGTATTCCCTCTCGATACAAGGTTTAGGCTAGCAAGGTTATTTGAAGCAAACTCAAGGATGAACAGGTGCAGCAAAACTCACATAAAAGACATATTGTAAACATTATAAGACTCTACACCGTCTTCCTTGTTGTTCAAAACTCAATACTAGATATTATCTAGACCTTAGAGAGACCAAATATGCAAATCAAATTTTAGCAAGCTCTATGTATTTCTTCATTAATGGGTGCAAAGCATATGATGCAAGAGCTTAAACATGAGCACAACAATTGCCAAGTATCACATTATCCAAGACATTTTAGAATTACTACATGTAGCATTTTCCAATTCCAACCATATAACAATTTAACGAAGAAGAAACTTCGCCATGAACATTATGAGTAAAGCCTAAGGACATATGTGTCCATATGCAACAGCGGAGCGTGTCTCTCTCCCACAAAGTGAATGCTAGGATCCATTTTATTCAAACAAAAACAAAAACAAAAACAAACCGACGCTCCAAGTAAAGAACACAAGATGTGATTGAATAAAAATATAGTTTCAGGGGAGGAACCTGATGATTTTGTCGATGAAGAAGGGGATGCCTTGGGCATCCCCAAGCTTAGACGCTTGAGTCTTCTTAAAATATGCAGGGGTGAACCACGGGGGCATCCCCAAGCTTAGAGCTTTCACTCCTCTTGATCATAGTATATCATTCTCCTCTCTTGACCCTTGAAAACTTCCTTCACACCAAACTTCAAGCAAACTCATTAGAGGGTTAGTGCACAATTAATAATTCACATGTTCAGAGGTGGCACAATCATTCTTTTCACTTCTGGACATTGCATAATGCTACTGGACATTAATGGATCAAAGAAATAAATCCAACATAGCAAAAGAGGCAATGCGAAATAAAAGGCAGAATCTGTCAAAAACAGAACAGTCCGTAAAGACGAATTTAAAGCTGGCACCAGACTTGCTCAAATGGAAAAACTCAAAACTAATGAAAGTTGCGTACATATCTGAGGATCACGCTCGTAAATTGGCAGATTTTTTCGAATTTTCTACAGAGACTTAGGCCCAGATTCGTGACAGACAGCAATGCTGTTTCTGTGCAGCGATCCCAAATATAACATCAACTTTAGCATAGAAACTTTACTTGGCACAAAACATGATAAGGAGAGGTTGCTACAGTAGTAAACAACTTCCAAGACTCAACAATACAGTAAATAAAATGAAACATGGGTTATCTCCCAAGAAGTTCTTTCTTTATAGCCATTAAGATGGGCTCAGTAATTTTAATGATACTCTCGCAATAAATAAGAGTTGAAGCAAAAGAGAGCATCAAGAAGCAAATTCAAAACACATTTAAACCTAACCCACTTCCTATGAAAAGGAATCTTGTACACAAATAAATTTATGAAGAACAAAGTGGCAAGCATAGAAAAGCAACACAAGTGCAATTTCAAGATTCTCAACATAAAGAGGGGAAACTTAATATTATTAAAATGCATATAACCATGTTTCCCTCTCTCATAATAATTTTCAGTAGCATCATAAACAAACTCAACAATATAACTATCACATAAAACATTCTTGTCATGAGCCACATGCATAAATTTTTTACTCTCCACATAAGCATAATCAATTTTATTAGTTGTAGTGGGAGCAAATTCAATAAAATAGCTATCATTATTATTCTCATCACCATAATCATCATATATAGGAGGCAAAGTATCATCCAAGTAAATTTTCTCCTCAATGCTTGGGGGACTAAAAATATCATGCTCCTCAAAACCAGCTTCCCCAAGCTTAAATTCTTCCATAGCCTTAGCAATAATGGTGTTCAAAGAGTTCATGCTAATAACATTGCTACAACTATTTTGCAAACAAAGTTCCATGGGTTTTTTAATTTTCTCTTCAAACACATCATGTCCTAATTCAAGATATAGTTCATAAAGATCTCTAATTTTTTTGTTGTTTTCCATTAAGCCTAACTAGTGAAAATAAAAACAAGTACAGGACTAGACATGAACAAAATAAATTAAATGCAAGTAACTAATTTTTTTGTGTTTTTGATATAGAGAGCAAGACAGTAAATAAAGTAAAACTAGCAACTAATTTGTTTTGTGTTTTGTTTAGGTGCAGCAAACAAAGTAGTAAATAAAATAAAGCAAGACAAAAACAAAGTAAAGAGATTGAGAAGTGGAGACTCCCCTTGCAGCGTGTCTTGATCTCCCCGGCAACGGCGCCAGAAAACAGGCTTGATGCGCGTAAATGTACACGTCCGTTGGGAACCCCAAGAGGAAGGTATGATGCGCACAGTGGCAAGTTTTCCCTCAGAAAGAAACCAAGGTTGAATCGAACCAGGAGGAGCCAAGAAGCACGTTGAAGGTTGATGGTCGCGAAATGTGATGCGGCGCAACACCAGGGATTCCGGCGCCAACGAGGAACCTGCACAACACAACCCAAGTACTTTGCCCCAACGAAACAGTGAGGTTGTCAATCTCACCGGCTTGCTGTAACAAAGGATTCAACGTATCGAGTGGAAGATGTTTGCAAAGAAAACAGTAAAACACAATTGCAGTAGATTGTATGCTATGTAAAGAATAGGACCGGGGTCCACAGTTCACTAGAGGTGTCTCTCCCATAAGATAAAAGCATGTTGGGTGAACAAATTACAGTCGGGCAATTGACAAATAGAGAAAGGCATAACAATGCATATACATGATATGATAAATATAGTGAGATTTAATTGGGCATTACGACAAAGTACATAGACCGCCATCCAACTGCATCTATGCCTAAAAAGTCCACCTTCAGGTTATCATCCGAACCCCATTCGGTATTAAGTTGCTAAGCAACAGACAATTGCATTAAGTATGGTGCGTAATGTAATCGACAACTACATCCTTAGACATAGAATCAATGTTTTATCCCTAGTGGCAACAGCACATCACAACCTTAGAACTTTCTGTCACTGTCCCAGGTGTCAATGAAGGCATGAACCCACTATCGAGCATAAATACTCCCTCTTGGAGTTAAGAGTAAAAACTTGGCCAGAGCCTCTACTAATAACGGAGAGCATGCAAGATCATAAACAACACATAAACAATAGATTGATAATCACCATAATCATAGTACTCTCTATCCATCGGATCCCGACAAACACAACATATAGAATTACATATAGATGATCTTGATCATGTTAGGCAGCTCACAAGATCCAACAATGAAGCACAACAAGGAGAAGACGACCATCTAGCTACTGCTATGGACCCATGGTCCAGGGGTGAACTACTCACTCATCACTCCGGAGGCGATCATGGCGATGAAGAGTCCTCGGAGATGAATCCCCTCTCCGGCAGGGTGCCGGAGGCGATCTCCTGAATCCCCGAGATGGGATTGGCGGCGGCGGCGTTTCAGTAAGGTTTTCCGTATCGTGGCTCTCGGTACTGGGGGTTTCGCGACGGAGGCTTTAGGTAGGCGAAAGGGCAACGCGGGGGGCCACACGAGGGCCGGGGGCGGCCGGCGCGGCCAGGGCCTGGGCCGCGCCGCCTAGCTCCTGGCTGCCTCGTGGCCCCACTTCGTTATCTCTTCGGTCTGGAAGCTTCGTGCAAAAATAGGACCCTGGGCGAAAGTTTCGTCCAATTCCGAGAATATTTCCTTACTAGGATTTCTGAAACCAAAAACAGCAGAAAACAACAACTGGCTCTTCGGCATCTTGTTAATGGGTTAGTTCCAGAAAATGCATAAATATGACATATAATGTGCATAAAACATGTAGGTATCATCAATAAAGTAGCATGGAACATAAGAAATTATCGATACGTTGGAGACGTATCAAGCAGCATCTAGAGTTTTACTAGCATAATGAATAACATTTAATTTTTTATCTACTCGCTGTCCAAGGACAGCACCTACAGCAAAATCACTAGCATCACACATAATTTCAAAAGGCAAATTCCAATCAGGAGGTTCAACTATAGGAGCAGTTGTTAAGGCTTTCTTTAGAGTTTCAAAGGCTTCCTTACAATCATCATCAAAAACGAAAGGTACATCTTTTTGAAGAAGATTAGTAAGAGGCTTTGAAATTTTAGAGAAATCTTTAATAAACCTCCTATAAAAACCAGCATGACCAAGAATACTACGAATACCTTTAACATCCCTAGGATAGGGCATCTTCTCAATTGCTTCAACTTTAGCTCTATCAACTTCAATACCTCTCTCGGAAATTTTATGTCCCAATACAATTCCTTCATTAACCATAAAGTGGCATTTCTCCCAATTAAGAACAAGGTTAGTTTCTTCACATCTCTGCAAAACTTTATCAAGGTTTCGCAAGCAATTATCAAAAGAATTCCCATAGACAGAAAAATCATCCATGAATACCTCAACAATCTTTTCACAAAAGCCATGAAAAATAGCAGACATGCATCTTTGAAAAGTAGCAGGAGCATTACATAAACCAAAAGGCATACGCCTATAAGCATAAGTTCCATAGGGACAAGTGAAAGTTGTTTTCTCTTGATCTTTAGCTCTAACAACAATTTGTGAAAACCCAGAATAACCATCAAGAAAGCAGAAATGAGTATTTTTAGACAACCTTTCTAACATTTGATCAATAAAAGGTAAAGGGTAATGATCTTTCTTAGTAACTTTATTAACTTTTCGAAAATCAATGCACATTCTATACCCTACAACTACTCTTTGAGGAATAAGCTCATCATTATCATTAGGCACAACAGTTATTCCTCCCTTCTTAGGAACACAATGTACAGGACTAACCCATCTACTATCAGCAATAGGATATATAATACCTGCTTCAAGAAGTTTTAATACCTCATTTCTTACCACATCCTTCATCTTGGGAATTAGACGACGCTGATGTTCAACAACAGGTTTTGCACCATCTTCTATATTAATGGCATGTTGGCAAATAGCGGGAGAAATCCCCTTCAAGTCATCAAGAGTGTAGCCAATAGCTCCTCGGTGTTTCTTCAATATTTCCAATAACCTTTCTTCCTCAATATCTGAAAGCTTAGCACTAATAATAACAGGATATGTTTTCTTATCATCAATATAAGCATACTTAAGATTATCAGGTAATGGTTTCAAATCAAATACAGGATCTTCCTTTGGTGGTGGTGTTACACCTAAATCTTCAACCGGTAAGTCATGTTTAAGAATAGGTTGACGAAGGAAAATTTCATCAAGCTCATCCCTTTCTTCCCTAAAAACTTCACTCTCACTATTCTCCAAATGTTGCTGCAAAGGATTACTAGGAGCAAGAGCAATAGATGCACACTGTTCAACTCTAAAATCATCATTAGGCAAATCAGCTTTATAAGGAGTTTTGGCAAATTTAGAGAAGTTAAACTCATAAGATTCACCAGCAAATTTAGTAACAATTTTCTCTTTCTTGCAATCTATAATGGCTCCACAAGTATTCAGAAAAGGTCTACCAAAAATAATAGGACAAGACTTACTAGCAGCAGAACCAAGTACCAAAAAGTCAGCAGGATATTTAATCTTACCACATAGAACTTCAACATCTCGAACAATACCAATGGGAGAGATAGTTTCTCTATTAGCTAGCCGAATAACCACATCAATATCTTCAAGTTCACAAGAACCAATTTCATGCATAATTTCCGTGTAGAGCTCATAAGGAATGGCACTAATACTTGCACCAATGTCGCATAAACCATAATAGCAATGATCACCAATTCGAACAGAGAGCACAGGAACACTGGCTTTCCTAGACTTATTAGGATGCGAAACAATATTAGAAGCATCTTCACAAAAAATAATATGACCATCTTCCACATTTTCAGTCACAAGATCTTTAACTATTGCAACAGCAGGTTCAACCTTTATTTGTTCTTCAGGTTCTATGGGTTTCTTTGCACTTTTATTAACTACACTAGTTATAACAGAATACTCCTTCATTTTAGCAGGGAAAGGAGTTTTTTCAATATAAGCTTCAGGAAGAACATGATCAACAGTTTTAATTTCAATACATTTACCTTTAAGTGAATCAACTTTATCTTTATAAGGTTCATGATACTTATCAAAATTCTTCCTAGGCAATTCAAAATGAGAGGCAAAGGCTTTATAAATATTTGCAACAACTTGAGAGTCAAGACCATATGTAGCACTTATATTACGATATTCATCAGTATCCATAAAAGTTTCAATGCATTCATAATCATAATTTATACCTGACACTCTACCTTTGTCATTCTCCCATCCTTCAGTATTTTCTTGGATTCGATCAAGAAGGTCCCATTTAAACTCTTCTTTATTGCGCGTGAATGATCCAGAACAAGCAGTATCCAGCAAGGTTTTATCTTGAAAAGAAAGTCTTGCATAGAAATTATCAATGATAATATTACCAGGAAGCTCATGAATGGGGCATTTGAGCATTAAAGACTTCAATCTCCCCCATGCTTGGGCAATACTCTCTCCATCATGAGGCCAGAAATTATATATACGGTTGCGGTCTTTGTGAATTTCACTTGGAGGATAGAATTTGGAGTAAAATAGAGGCACAATATCCTTCCAATCAAGAGAACGCCCATCCTTCAGCAGTTTATACCAATGCGCCGCTTTACCAGATAGCGACATAACAAATAATTTCTTCCTAACTTCATCCATTGAAATACCTGCACACTTGAATAACCCGCATAATTCATGTAAAAATAGTAAATGATCTCCAGGATGAACAGTTCCATCCCCTTCATAGCGGTTATCCACAACACGTTCAATAATTTTCATAGGTATTTTATATGGTATTACTTCCTCACCTGGCGCCTCATCCACTACCGTTGCAGTAGTAGTAGATTTCCCAAATAGAAATTCAAGGGAGGATCTCTCCATAATGACTTATAGCAGCAAGCAGAAACAAAATCAGCACATACAGTAAAAGTTTTCTTACCAATTCCACTTACCAATAGCGCTTCACTCCCCGGCAACGGCGCCAGAAAATAGTCTTAATGACCCACAAGTATAGGGGGTGTATCGTAGTACTTTCGATAAATAAGAGTGTCGAACCCAACGAGGAGCAGAAGGTGTTGACAAGCAGTTTCGATGAAGGATTCACTGTAAATGCTCACAGACAAGTTTTCGGGGGTTTTGATATAGCAGATAAATAAAGTACAAGTAAATAAAATGCGAGAGAAATAATTGCAGCGAGTGGCCCAATCCTTTTTAGCACAAAGGACAAGCCGGTTTGTTTACTTATAATGACCAAACGTTCTTGAGGACACACGGGGATTTTAGTCTAGTGCTTTCGCTTCATACGGTTGATTAATCTTCATTGTTTTGATAAGTGTTGTGTGGGTGAACCTATGCTAATGCACCGCCCTTCCTAGGACTAATACATACTTGTGATTATACCCCTTGCAAGCATCCGCAAATACAAGAAAGTAATTAAGATAAATCTAACCACAGCCTTAAACTCTGAGATCCTGCTATCCCTCCTGCACCGATATACTAACGGGGGTTTAGGTTTCTGTCACTCCGGCAACCCCACAATTAGCAAACGAATACAAGATGTACTCCCCTAGGCCCATAAAGGTGAAGTATCATGTAGTCGACGTTCACATGACACCACTAGAAGAGTAACACCACAACTTAAATATCATAACATTGAATATTACTCAACCATAATTCACTACTAACATTTAGACCTCACCCATGTCCTCAAGAACTAAACGAACTACTCACGAGACATCATATGGAACATGATCAGAGGTGATATGATGATGAATAACAATCTGAACATAAACCTTGGTTCAATGGTTTCACTCAATAGCATCAATAACTAGTAATCAACACCGGGAGAGTTTCCCTATCAAACAATCAAGATCCAACCCAAATCGTTACAGCGGTGACGAGATGCAGCGGTGGAGATGGCGGTGTAGATGGTGGAGATGATGATGATGATGATGGAGATGATGTCCAGCTCGATGACGATGGCGATGGCGTCGATTTCCCCCTCCGGGAGGGAATTTCCCCGGCGGATTCTGCCCGCCGGAGAGCTCTTTCTCTCTGGTGTCTTTCCGCCCCGCAGAGGCGGCTCTGTCTATTCTCCGTAACTCCCCGTGGCTTAGGTTTTCGGGCGAAGAAGTACGCGAAGGAGAGGCGGCCAGAGGGGGCTGTGGGCCCCCTCCCCACATGGCGGCGCGGCCAGGCCAGGGCCCGCGCCGGCCTATGGGGGGGCCATGGCGGCCCCTCTCGGCCCCTCCTTTTGGCTCCCTTCGTCTTCTGGAAAAATAGGATTTTTCGTATAATTTCCGTCAATTGTTGATCTTTCGAAATATGGTGTCCTGTGCTTTTTCCAGCAGAATCCTGACTCCGGTGAATAATTCTCCAATGATCATGAAACATGCAAAATAGGTGAAATAACATAAGTATCATCTCTAAATATGAAATATATCAATGAATAACAGCAAATTATGATATAAAATAGTGATGCAAAATGGACGTATCAGTCAACTAAATAAATTACTTGGAAGGAAAAATAGAATTGGATATTGGTTTCATTCTAATCACTTAAATATCATTTAAGCTTAATTATAACTTGCTTGGTTTATACTTGTGATCCATGATGCACAAGTTAGGGCTTAATATTTTATGTGGAGTGAATCCTATGTGAAAGGTTTAGGGTTTTGCATAAGCTTCACTAAATTGAAGTATAAATAGGCATGAGGTATGGCAGGGTTCTATTTATGATCCAAAGTGATCCTTGGATTGGAATTCAGATGTGGTCTAGGGTTTTAGTGATGATCACCCATGTGATACACAACTAAGATTAGTATATGAGCATAAGCTTTGGTTATGTTTCACTAATAGAACATGGCTCTCACCTCCAAGATTAAAGGTTGGTTTGAACAAGTAGGATTTAATACTACTCTAATATTCTCTAGGATGGACATGGATATATATAGTTAGCATCTATAACCTCTCTCACTTCTCAATGTCTTGGAATATTCAAGATCCTACTTAAGAGATGATGATATGATCCTCTAAATATATGGTTTTCCTAAGAATTCTACCTTGGTATCTTATGTAGCTTGTTCTTCTGGAAATCTGATAAACCTGCATCTTGTGGTATGCCTCCACCTCCTAGCTTCTTCATCTTGATCCTAGCTAATGTATGGAGTGGCTCTATGTGTTGGTTTCCTTGTGTCATGCTACAAGATGATCAAATGGATGAAGGGTGTGGCTCCTTTTATAGGCTTGGGCAAGCTCTAGTATCATGACACATAGGTGGGTGACTCTTGTTTTGGTTTGATGAGTAAGGTGCTTGGTTGTCATGCCCTCATCCATAGCAATCCTTTGAGCATGAGGTGGCAAGTCTTGGGATGCAAGTCATGTAGATATTTTCATCCTATGTGGCATGATCATTATCCTCTCATATGATTTATATTTGGATAGCCAAGTGGCATTTGTTACTAAATATCTTGTGGATGGTTTTATTATTGTGGATGAGTCACTATATCATATTTGATTGGATTTATATTATAATATTGGTTAAAAGGTCAAGGTTGAAGGTTATTCCTAAATTTTGGATAGTTGGTGTTTGATTTCACCAAGGCATGATCATATGAGTTTCAAAATACTCATGGTTAGTTTTATTCAAATAGTTTGAACTATAATTCGTAATGTAAATGGATTTAGTTTTATGATATTCCATATATTTAATAAGTTATGATTTAAATAAGAATGTGTGGCCTTTATGCAATTTAGACCCTGTGATTTACCTTATTTATTAATAAGTTTAGAAGTGAATTAAATTACACACAAAGATAGTTGCTAACTTTTAAGTATTAATAAGTTAGGGTTTGATTCTTAAAGAATGCGTTGTTGTAAGGAATGTCATGTTGAGATCTTTTATAGGATCTTGTAGTTGACCCTTACTTAAGGTGTTGTTTGTTGTAAAACTAATTCCATTTGATCTAGCCCATAGATCAAATCATCTCTACCCAAAACAGGGTTTTAGCAAAGATCACAGTGAAGTTTATAGCGCTTGACTTGATGATCTACTTCAATTCCAGCAAGTCAAGTGAAACTTCAGTTACTGTGGTAAGTTTTATTTGAAAGCGCGAAAATTCCCCGGATTTTCTATGCATGAATGCAATGCACACTTTGGTGTCCTCTCATTTTATAGTCTCTAAACCTGGGATATTACAGCCGGCTCGTCGCTCGCATCCGCCAGAGCAGCCGACCACAGTGGGCGTGCGTAGCGGTGTCAGAGCAGCCGGCTGAGCTGGACGCCCGAGCTTGTGTGTGGCCGACGGCGACCGCGAGGACGACGACGAAGCTCCGCCGGCGTCCACAACCTCGCCTCAGCGCCCCCCGCGACCTCGCCCGGCGTCCGCCGTCCGCAACCTCGCCGTCGTCTGCGACTTTTCTCGCCTCGCCTGGGCGCCCGAGAGGAGGGGATGCGGATGGATAGGTTGCGATGGAGGACCACATATGTATTCATTGGCGTATACTCGCTGTAGCAGTGGACCTCACACATTTTTGCTGGACCAATCAGATGCTGATTTCAGCCAAGCTCACATGTCGCCGGGTTCTAAAAATCCACTCTCATAACCCTATGCCCTTTTTTGGAAAAAAACAAAACATAACCCTCTGCTTTCTATCAATGTATCGAAACACAAAGAACTTTTTTTTCCCAGAGAAAAAACACATAGAAAGTGCAAACAAGCACGCCATTGAGATGCATCTATCATTATTTATGTTACAAATAGAAACATAATTTTTTTTACCCATGATTGGTACTAATGTCGTTCAAAACCTTTTGAACTTCTACAGGTAATATATTTAACAAACATTCGAGTCGTCATGATATTTTTATTATAAAATATAATTTGAATTTTGCTATCATAATTGTACTAAGAGTAACAGTCAACATTGCATTTCGAAGTTAGTGCGAATGTAAAACATGTATCCTCTTGGATGGGGGTATTACAGTATTATGCTGGTCACAGTGGAGAGTAACTTAGACTAGTAACATATGCCATGCTACTAGTTAAAGTTACTACATTCATAGTAGGTAGTAACTTTGTAGTTTCATGCATGGTATCATTTATTATGTTGTAGACTCATCTTGTCTTGGGGTGTGTGATGATATGGTAACATAGCTAGTAGTTAGGCTAGTCATAGTGGGGAGTAACTTAGACTAGTAACATGACATATGTTACTAGTCTAAGTTACTACCTTCATAGTGGGTAGTAATTTATATGTGGTGTCATGCATTGTGTCATTTAGTATGTTATAGACTCATCTTGTCTTGGGGTGTGTGATGTTATGGTAACATAGCTAGTTACCACCTCACTCTCTTTCTTCATTTATTGTCATGCCATGTCACCAAAATGCATTGGGGTGTGTGATGTTACTAGCTATGTTACTCCCACTATGAGTAGTCTTAGAGCAAGTACAATAAGGTACAGTCAGCTGGCTATAAGAGATAAAATATTATAAACTTGCTTAGTTGGAGGAGAGAGATTAGGAGAGAGAAGAGGAGTGGGCTCTTATCTTATAGCCAGCTCTAGCACGTGCTCCTAGGCACTATGTGAGACTAAAAGGTGGGCCATGTATTGTAAAAGTACTACACTTTTATAGCTCACTATTGTATATGTTGGCTCTAAGTTAGCTATAGATGACATGGCACTTGGCTTATAGCCAACAACTGGCTACACTATTGGAATTGCTCTTAGAATAGTCATAGTGAGTAGTAACTTAGATGTAGCATCATGCATGAGTGTATTAATTAGCTTGTAGACTCATTATACCTTGAAAAGTGTGATGTTATGGTAACATAGCTACTATCACAACAATCTCTTTCTTCAATTAATGTCACACCATGTCATCAAAATGGCTAGTTGACAATGCATGTAGTTCCATGTTACTACCTTAGTTACTCCCACCATGAGTAGTCTTACTACCTCACTTTTTTTTCATTTATTGTCATGCCATGTAACCAAAATATTTTGGGTTGTGTGATGTAACCAATATGGCATGTACGGAATGATTCCATCTTTAATAATTCAAAAAATGCTTCATTTTTGCAGGTTATCCCTCTTGCTATACATTGGACCCATATGTGGTTATGTCTCCAGCCGGAGGACTAACGCAATGACATGGATTTTAGGTGCAACCGTTTGGAGACGATCACTCAGGATTTATTCAGTCGGTGCGGCTGTCAGCTTGATCGCAAGCTAACATCATGTTGATCATTTGGTGACATTTTTGTTTATCACCTTTTAGATGGTTGATACATGTATCGACTTTAAGTGATTCGTGAGTTGTAATAAAAGTGTAATAAGGTTACTTTGAGACTTCTTTCAATAAAGTAATAAAGGTCATATGCATCATTTTGATGCAGAGACTGAGGCTCGCCTTTCCCCTTTCAAAAAAAAACTACCCGTCACTTCCACTATGAGTAGTTGAGTAGTCTTAGAAGCACAAGAGTGGGTATGCATGTTCATGTCTCCATGAGCATTTCTGTCTCAAAGAAAATAAAATCTTACATATCATATAGTGCATGTCACTCAGCATGATGCAAAACTACTACTACTAGTACATACTCTTATTATGAAAGGAGAATACACCACAACCTTCTCTGCCTGGCAATAAACTATTAAGTCCACTGACTTAATCAAGCTTGCAGGCAGCTCTTATTTTCCCGGAGCAAGTAGGACGTACGGCTGATCATAGAGGAGCCAAATGTGGCATCCATCGCCAGCAACGAAGATTAATTAGTTAACCAAGCTTAGGTCCATCCACAAGCTTAATTAACTAATTAATTAGTATACTGGAGATGGATGACGAGAGGAGCATGCATGAGATCATCACTTGCAAGTGGCGACGAGGACCCTCCTGGGCGCCCCCGACGGCCGGCGGCCGTGGAGCGTTGCGAGGTTGTCGAGGATGAGCACGTCGCCCTTCTCCCACCGGAACTGGATGCTCTCCTCCTCGATGATCTCGCCGCACCGCCGCACGAAGTCCGCTGGGATCTCGGACCCGTCGGCGAACGTGGCGGAGCTGAGCTCCTTGCCGTGCATCCCCACCACCGTGTTGAACCACATCCGCCGCCCCTTCCTGCCCGGGAACACGCGCGTCAGCTGCCTCGGGCCCAGGATGGTCCTCACGCCGCGTTCCTCCGGCAGCCACTCCACGTCCATACCCAGCGCGCGGGCCCTCTGCTCGGCGACGGCCTTGTCGGTTGTGGCGAAGGCGTCCTCCCACCCTCGCCCACGCATGGACTTGGTGTTGTCCTTGCTCAACGCCGTGAAGGTGTAGCGTAGACCCTTGGCGTCCAGCTCCTCCACCATCTCCGGGAACTCCTTGAGCGCGCGCTCCGTCACACGGAAGCTCGGCACGAACGGCGTCTCCCCGCCCTCCGGCGGCGGCACCTCGCAGAACAGGATCACCTTCCCGGGGAACTCCTTGATCTGTACGAACAACACACTATCAGTGGTAACCATGTGTGTGGTGAGGTGGAGCAAGCAAGATGGAGATGGAGTTGCGGCGCCGGTGTACTTACGAGGACCATCTCGTGGTGGTAGTAGATGAACTCCTCGAGGGGGCCCTCGTTAGCGGTCCAGACGCGTCCGTGGATGTGGGTGCGCGGGGCGGGGCCGACGTACCGGATGTCCGGCCACCCGAGCGTGTCCACGATGGCGTCGAACTCCACGGCGTCGCGCACGCCGAAGCCGCGCAGCAGCACGGCGCTGTTGGTCACCACCTTCTCCTCCACCCACTCCCGGTTGGCAACCAGCGCCGCCACCAGCGCCTCGTGGTTGCCGCTCACCTCCTGGCTCGCCGGTGTCAGCACAAGCGGCACCTGCTCGCCGTCGATCTCCACTTGGCCCTTGCACTCGCCCACGCCGAAGAAGCCGTCGTACGACGCCGCGACATCAATTGCAGCTTCTCCCATGGCGCACTTGCTTTGTGTGTGACTGATGTCTCTAGCTCTCGATCGACCAAGCTAATTTGTGTTGGTAGGCGGTGATTCTTGTGAATGCAGTGGGAGTAAAGATATCGCTATTATATATAGCGATGCCGTAATGCGGTGACAGTTATTTTTGGAGGTGATTTCTACAAAGACTGTGATGGAAACCATGCAATTGTTTTGACCTCTGCGATGGACGAGTGAGGGAGATAGAAACAAGCTGATCAAATCAACAATGCGACATGTAAATAATCACGTAAGTTCCGTATTTTTGTCTGGATGCATGGCGTGCCAACAAGATGAAATAAACTGACCTATCGACGGGAATTTTGTTTCTTTACCCGTGGCTCCTTAGTTTTCACCGATCTATTTTGTGTGGAACTCACGCATGCATGGTCACTTGCTCGATCGCTGCTGCAGATGAATAATACAGCCAAACGCACGCATGGTGGCTCTAAGTAAACTTTGCCCCTACAAACAAAATTAGACCTTGTCCGTGACGAAGGAATCCAGAGAACCACCTGGAGATGCTTGATAAGCCGGTTGAACATGTCTTGGTTAAGCAAATGGATTCGTCCCACCTCCCTTGGGCCTTGGTATGTTAGCTTGTCGTGCATAATCTCACTCTCCTTTCATCTACTCCCTTCTCCGAATCAATATTATTTGATTCCACTTTATCTAGATACGACTGTACCTAGATGCATTTGTTAACTACATACATCCGTATATATAGATAAAGTTAAATCATCTAATTTCTCAAATGAAATGGCAGAGCTCCTACTTTTAATCGTCAAAAAGAAAAATCATCTAATTTCAATCGATGGGAGTACCATAGTAGCCTGAAACCGGTAAACTAAATATTATCCTCTTCAGTTTTGTAACATTACGTGTAGTTTCAATGTATACGTCCGATTTCTAAAACTTCGATTATCAACATCTTGTTAAAATTGATTCTCAATAAAGAGTATATATTAAAATCGCGAAGATACCGATTACACCCAGCTGCAATAACGCAATGCTCTATTGGCAATACGGTTGCAAAATAGATGACATATTCCTTTTAACAGCGGACCAAACACCACCAACGATACCAGCAATCCTTCATCTCCAAAAGCGATGCCTCCAAGAAAAAAATAATGCACAAGCGCCGTCATCGCCCTGATCAATGCCCATAGCTAGGTTTTCGCCCCAGAGAAAGTTTGCACTCACATAACAAGATCATTGCCATATACAATCAATTAATGCCAGACCTTAGGTTTTCACCCTGCAAGTTTAGATATTGAATTCCTTCTATCGCCCCGAGTTGCCAATGCTGCTGCTCCAAATCACAAATCACCAAGCCAGAATCTCGTCATCACCAGGATTCAAACCTCCATTGCTAGTCCTTACTTCTCAGCTTCCATGTTATTCTCCGTGTTTGACTTCACAGTGGAACTAAGACATGTTACACGATAGCAACACACCGCAGAGCTTCACAACGCTCCCTCTGAAACCAAACGGTCAGAAAAAACACGGTTGCGCGTGACCGAAACCCACCCGCTCTGGTAAACTCCAAGCATGTCGTCCATTTGAAATTCACCAGCGTAGCCTTCTGGAACTCGACATTCCGTCCAAGATCAATGAAGACATAGCGCCAGGCAGTTCATCATCACGGTGTGAGAGGGATTCAAGAACTGCATGCCACCATTATTCTATGAAGCAGAGAGCAGGACCCCATACCGCCGCCCGCTAGTCGACCCCCTCCGATGAAAGCGGAGGTAACCTAACACGAATCACGCACAGGCGATGGCCCAAGAACGGTAGCATGCACCGAGCCACTTTCCCACGCGCCTCCGAGCGACCGACAGCCGCGCCGATGGCAGATCAAGGCGGGAGCCTCAATCTGCGATCGCAACCTCCACTCCACGCGTGGCGCAAAATGGGAATCCGTCGCCGCCACACGACCTCGGGCATTACCCCATCTTGCGCGAACAGACATAATCCTCCCCTCGCGGATGTCGTGCAGAAGAGAAGGTTGCTGCCGCTACACGGCCAGGGACGCCGCCGCACAAAGAATGACACTAGCGCTGTCCACATCCGTCACCAGCGAAGTGCTTCCACGATGCAAACCCCCAGCACCTTCGGTGCCGGGCCCGCCGCCACCGCGGCCCTTGCCGGCGGCAGCGGCGGTAAGCGAGGCCACCATGTATTTGGCTGGAGGTGGCGTTAGGGTTTGCCGAATCATGGAAAACATCAAATACATACAACACGAAAATATATTTCTACTACTGAATACAGGTAAACTGTAATATTCCCTCCAGTTCTATAACATATGTCGTTTCAAAGGATAGTTAGGTTTCGAAAACTTTGGTTATCAACATCTTGCTTTTTTTGCGAAGAGTACACCGATCTATTCATAATCCCCAACAACAGCGTATGTAATTTCAATGTATAGCATTCAATTTCTAAATCTTGGATTACAATTAAACATCTTGCTAAAAGAATTGATAGTCACAAATCCACGTGCATAACCTTTTTTCTCCACTCGCACGTGTATTTTTGTTGGGTTTTAGAAATATATTACTTACAAAAAAATGGTAGTCATGGTTGTGTTTTGGATACCATGAGGATACTCAAACAACTTTTTTGGGGGGGGATAAAGGACTATACATACTATCATCAAGCAGATATCAAATACACATGGAATCTGCAACAACTCGGATATCACGAGCAATTCGGATATCAGGATGCACGTGCGGATATTATTCAACCTATTAGGGAGTCAGAGAAACCATCAACATTTGGTTTGATCAAAACAAAATTTGGAGCAGTTTTATGGCTTTTAGTCTAGGTGTACCGTACCACAGTGTGAGGTGTCAAAGCTTGAAGACTGAACTTGTAAATTCTCCATTTTTAAATTCTGGATCATAGTTAAATTCAGAATTGGGACCCCAAGTTTGAATATTTAAATTGCAAGATCTACAACAATCTTACAATATTGAGCAAGTAAATACTAGTAAAATATTATCAGAATGTGTATCCAAATTGATCGAGAGGTGGCGCATTCTAATCTGGTTATTTAAGATAGTTTTCCTCCTTAATGTAACTCTCTTGAATTCTGTTATGGCTTTTGTGCATAAATAAATAAAGAAAATCACACCGTAGGGGCTTCCCCTACGGTTTCACAGTAAAAAAAAAAGAATATGTCTTTGCAAGTGCCTGAACGGTCAAACATTTGAGGAGCTTAATTATGAGAACATTTTGCTCATTACATTTTAGTTCGCACAAAACATTCACTAAGGATGTGGTGCTGCTTGTCTTGTAAGGATGTCGTTAAAACAATCAAGTTTTAAACAGTAGTGTGTGTATCTACCATTTGCATAGTCCAAAACTAGCCTCAAAGATTCATAGGACGCTGACAGAATCTTGTCTGTAGAGCCCCCTCGACACACCATGACATCAGGATGAGAAAACTATTGGTTGGTACTCGGGAGATAGACGACGCCGATGACGACCATGCTGCTGTGGGCCTGCGGTGGCCGGACGGCTTGTTGGACGCATGTAAACCTAAGGGCATCTCCAGCGGCGCGACGTATTTTGGACGTTCGAAATATCCGTTTGCGTCTTGCGGCGGACGCGTGACAGATCGTTTTTGTCCGCGCGTCCGTTTGCACCTTGGGGTGCCTCCAGCGGCGCGACGCATTTTCGCGTTTGCATCAAATATGAAGTTTCGAAACAACAAAATAAAGAATTCAACGAAGTCATAGTTATTACATTTAAATTTTGAAAAGTCTACATGAAAATAAGATAGTACTCCTCTAGGCATGATCTTCATGGCCAGCCAATGTCCACTGATGCTCAATCAGATCCGTCTGCAGCTGTTTGGAGACGTTCTCGTTTGTGACTTCTACATTCATATGTAGATAGTCGGCCCAAGATAAAGCTCCAGGAATTGGCGCAACCAGCTCACCTTGGAATTCCTAGTGGTTCTCATTGCGGCCATCAGGACGCTCGTTCTCAACGATCATGTTGTGCATGATCACGCAGCATGTCATCACCTCATGCATGGTCTTCAGCGACCATGTTCTTGTCGGGTGACGGACAATTGCCCACCGAGCTTGGAGCACACCAAATCCGCGCTCCACATCTTTCCTGCAAGCCTCTTGCATCTTGGCAAACCTCCTCGTCTTCTCGGAGTTTGGATTACGGACAGTCTTCACCAATGTGGCCCAGTCAGGGTAGATGCCATCAGCAAGATAATATGGCTTGTCATATGCATTTCCATTGATCTCATAGCTCACCCGGGGAGCTTTGCCTTGCATGAGCCTTTCGAAAACCGGTGATCGGTGCAACACATTGATGTCATTGTTGGAACCGGCCATGCCAAAGAATGAATGCCAAATCCATAAATCTTGAGGTATGAGAGCTTCAAGAATGACAGCCCGTCCCTCCTCATGCCCGCTGTACATACCCTACCATCCAAATGGACAGTTTTTCCACTCCCAGTGCATGAATCTATGCTGCCAATCATTCCTGTGAACCCTCTAGACTCGTTGATAGACGGCGAGTACTGCGGCAACGTTTGGCCCGAAAACAGTCGGCAGGTTCGCGCCGAAGCCAACCCCGAGTACGATCCTGCTCTCTCGCGCGGCGACAACGGAGCCGACGGCGAGTACTGCGGCGCTGCGGCGGGACGGCGGCGGCTGGGGTTGGGTTGGTGGTGTCGCACTAGGGCAGGAAAGAAGGGGAAAAAGAAACAAGTCGAAGCGGTCGATTTCGCTGTCCCTGACTTGCGGGACCGGGTAAGAAATGGAGGATGCTCGACGTATCCACGGAGACGCAAACCTGGCGCATATTTGGGCCAGGTTTGCGTCTCCACGGACGGGCCGGTCACTTTGCGTCGCCCCGCTAGAGCAGGGCCTAGACGCATTTCCAGTCACGGCGGACGAAAACGGTCGCTAAGCGACCATTTGCATCGCGCCACTGGAGATGCCCTAACGAGAGTAATTTAGAGCATTCTGACGTACCTCATGAGGTAGGGATCTTTCTACTATATAGTAGGTATATATAAAATATCTTATACATATACGATACATATTTTAACACTTTCCCTCAATCTCAACTTGTGAAAGATTGAGATTGTGTTTATAATAAAACAATGGTAGAGTGGCTTAGTTAAAATATCAGCCAACTTAATCCTTCGAAGAGATGAATCGAATTTGTAGTTGCTTCTGTGACACACGCCCACAAGTCAACTTCAATATGTTTTGTCCTTGCATGAAAGACTAGGTCTGATGACAAGTATGTGACACAAATATTATCACACCATAGCACTGGAGGCTGAGTGTGAACAACACCAAGCTTCTGCACCTAGACAAGCTAGATATAGCATTAGCAAGAGCCTTGCACTCTAACTCAGTTCTAGACCTGGAAACTGTATACTGCTTACGAGCATTTCAGGCGATTAAATTTCCTCCACAGAATATAGCATATCCTCCATGTGGATCGCAGATCATCGATACTGCCAATACAGTCTACATCGGAGAAGGCAGAAAGCAATGTAGAGGAGGAAGACCGAAGCTGCATACCACTATCAACAGTGTGGTGAACATAATGGTGGATGCGTTTGACTGCAGACCAATGAGGTGTATGAGGCTTATGAAGATATTGACACACCTTGTTGATAACATAGGACAAGTCGGTACGTGTCACTGTGAGATACTGTAGGCCACCAACAATACTACGATATTGAGTAGCCTCCTCAAATGGGAGTGGATCATCGTCAGTGTTGCAAAGGCGCTTAGAAGACGCCATGGGCGTAGTCACATGAGTACACTTCAACATACTAGCACGGGCAAGAAGCTCAAGGTCATACTTGCGCTGTCGAAGAAAAAGAGTACCGGACAAGGGTGATGAAACCTCAATCCCCGGTAAATAATGTAACACCAAGATCCTTAACCGAGAACTCGGAACGAAGCTGACTGATCAATCTGGGAATCACAGCCGCAGTGCAGCTAACAACAATAATATCATCAACGTACACTAGCAAATAGACTGTATCATCCGGACGCCGAAGAATGAACAAGGACGTATCAGCCACAACCCAAAGGTGGCAAGAACCAAACTGAGATGAGCATGCCAAACACAAGAAGCCTATTTCAGTCTAAGGGCATCTTTGTTTGGGCTTTTAGCTGCTTTCACAAGAAAAAAGAAGGGCAAGCGAAACAAAGAGGTTAGCTGTGCGGTAGGCTTTTCCAAAAGCAGGTTCCTGATACGTCCAAAACGTATCTACTTTCCCGAACACTTTTGCTATTGTTTTGCCTCTAATTTGTGTATTTTGGATACAACTAACACGGACTAACGCTGTTTTCAGCAGAATTGCTCTGGTGTCTCGTTTTTGTGCAGAAATCCAACTTTCGGGAAAATCCTCGGAATTTCTTCAAAAGGCCCTATTTTACCAGAATGCCAGAAGGGCAAGAAGGTGGAGGCCCGAGGGCCCCACACCACATGGCGGCGCGGCCCGGGGGGGCGCGCGGCCATGTGGTGTGGCCCCCTCGGCCGGCCTCCGACGCCCCCCTTCGGACTACTTATCGGGTTCGACCTAAACGCACGGAGAGAAGTCGAAGTCGCGAAACCCTCAGAGAGCCGCCACATCGCGAAACTCCGTCGCGGGAGCCGAAGTCTCCGTTCGGCACTCCGCCGGACGGATTGGAGGAGATCTTCACCGCCATCACCGCCAACGCCTCTCCATCGACCAGCAATGTTTCCCCCATCCATGTGTGAGTAATTCCCCCGCTGTAGGCTGAAGGGGATGGTAGGGATTGGATGAGATTGGTCATGTAATAGTCATAAGATTGTTAGGGCATAGTGCCTAGTATCCGTAGATGTCACTTTTATGATATTGTTGCAACTTGTTATGCTTAATGCTTGTCACTAGGGCCCGAGTGCCATGATCTCAGATCTGAACATGTTATTGATTCATGAAGATATTCGTTGTTTATGATCTTACCTGCAAGTTGTATACACATGTCGATGTCCGGAACCAATGGCCCCGAAGTGACAGAAATCGGGACAACCGGAGGGGATGGTAGTGATGTGAGGATCACATGTGTTCACGGAGTGTTAATGCTTTGCTCCGGTACTCTATTAAAAGGAGTACCTTAATTTCCAGTAGTTTCCCTAGAGGCCCGGCTGCCACCGGCTGGTAGGACAAAAGATGTTGTGCAAGTTTCTCATTGCGAGCACGTACGACTAAATATGGAACACATGCCTATTGATTGATTAGTACTTGGATACCGTTTTATTATTATCTGCAAATGCCCTGCTTTGATTGTTACATGAGTTTCTCTCATCCATGCAACGCCCGTTAATCTGTCCCTGTGCCTACAGTATTTTAATCCTGCTGTTTACTATAATCACTACGCTGTCTTTATTTCACCTGTTATTTCACTATTCCTACGCCATAAAGTTACTACTGATAAACTCTTGCGAGCAAGTCTGTTTCCAGGTGCAGCTGAATTAACAACTCCGCTGTTAAGGCTTACAAGTATTCTTTGTCTCCCCTTGTGTCGAATCAATAAATTGGGTAATACTTCCCTCGAAGACTGTTGCGATCCCCTATACTTGTGGGTCATCAAGACTATTTTCTGGCGCCGTTGCCGGGGAGCATAGCTTTATTTGGAAGTTCACTTGGATTGATATTGTTCGCTGCAAATTCTCCATCATGGGTAAACCTCGCGATACTAAGGTCGCCATATTACCATCCACTACAAGAAAAGGTACAACTCTTAGTACCTCTGCTGCTCTTGATTCACCATCTGTGATAAGTAAACTTGTTTCACCGCCACATGCTTCACATGCTGGTACTTCTGCTGAATCTGAAAATTCTCATAATATTGATAATGTTTCTGCTGTGCTTGATGATAGTGGTTCATTGGGATCTTTTCTAGATGCTACAATTGCTAAGTCTAGACAAATTGAAAATACTGAAACTCCTAATGAAAATGCTGCTACACCTGTTAATTCACCTGAGTCTGTTGAATATTCTAGTGATGATCTTGATGAAGATTATGTAGAGCTTGATGATGATTTTATTGAAAAATGCAATGCTACTACTGATGCAAGAAAAATTAAAAACAGAACATTGTTAGATATAAACCATCTCCTGATCCTAAATTTGCCACATCTCCTATAAACATTAAGGATAAAGATTATGATTTTTCTCTTGATCTATCTCATATAGCTATTGTTGAGAAAACACCCTTTTGTGGTACTGAAAAAGAAAGTGTTGTTGAACACTTGACTGAGTTATCTACTCTTAGTGGCGTGTTTTCTGATGATGTCAAGATGCGTACTTATTTTGTCGCTAAAATTTTTCCTTTCTCATTAAAGGATGATGCTAAAACTTGGTATAATAATTTGCCTCCTGGTTCTATTAAAAGTCCAATTGACTTGCGTGATGTTTTCTTTCGAAAATACTTTCCTGCTAGTGCTCAACATATTGCTTTGCAGAGAATTTATAATTTTGATCAGGAAGATGGAGAGAAATTGCCTGAGGCTTGGGCTAGATTTTGTTCTCTTATTAGAGCTCAGCCTGACCATGATTTGGAAAAGCATGATTTACTTGATATATTTTATAGTGGACTAACTATTGAGTCTAGGGCATACCTGGATAGTTGTGCTGGTTGTGTTTTCAGGAAAAGAACTCCAGACGACGCTGAAGAATTATTGGCTAAAATAGGCGGAATCATGATGATTGGTCTACACCTGAACCAACCCCGACACCGATAGTGAAGAAGAGGGGTATGATTAAATTAAATGATGAAGATATGAGGGAAGCCAAGAAGTCTCTTAAAGAGAAGGGTATTAAACCTGAAGATGTGAAGAATTTACCTCCTATAGAAGATTTATGTGAGACAATTCCCCCTTCATCCATGATTGAGGTACACTCTCTTCAACGCTTTACTAGGGAAGATATTCCGTATTCAAAACCTCCTGCTCAATGCTTAGAGGAGTTTGATAATTATATTGTTAAGCAAGAAAACTTTAATATGAGAGTAGAGAATCATTTAATGGAAAATTCTCGAGCTATTAGTGAATTGCATGGTATTGTGGAGAGAACCTCCAATGATGTTAAAATACTTGTTAAACATTTTCAAATGGTTCAAACTCAAATTGATCAACTTACTAAAGTGCAAAATGACTTGGGGAAATAATTCTAAAGAAAAACATGCTTGTGAAGTAACAACTAGAGGTGGTGCTTCTACCCAGGATCCTCTATATCCTGAAGGGCATCCCAAAAGAGTTGAACAAGATTCTCAACTAATTAAAACTAGTGCTCCATCTAAGAAAAAGAAAAAGAAACATAAGAATGTTGTAGAATCCTCTGAACCTGTTAATGATCCTAATAGTATTTCTATTTCTGAAAACTGAAAGTGGTAATGAACATGATAAAGATAATGATAAAAATGATACTCCTGATAAAGAAGAAATTGAAAAAGAACCTGAAAAGCCTGCTAAAAATATAAAGTACACTAAAGAAGATTTTATTACTGAGAAACATGGTAATGAAAGAGAACCTTGGGTTCAAAAGCAAATGCCTTTTCCTGCTAAGAAACTAAAATCAAAGGAGGAGGAACATTATAATAAATTTTGTGATTGGATGAAACCTTTATTTCTGCAAATCCCTTTGACTGATGCTATTAAATTGCCTCCTTATTCAAAGTATATGAAAGATATTGTTACTAACAAAAGGAAAGTCCCCAATGAGGAAATTTCCACTATGCTTGCTAATTACTCCTTCAATGGTAAGATTCCAAAGAAGTTGGGCGACCCAGGTATACCGACTATTCCTTGTTCCATCAAGAATAATTATGTTAGAACTGCTCTATGTGATTTGGGAGCAGGTGTTAGTGTAATGCCTTTTTCTCTTTATAAGAGACTTGATTTAGATAAATTGATACCAACTGATATATCTTTGCAAATGGCTGATAAATCTACTGCTATTCCTGTTGGTTTATGTGAAAATGTTCATGTGCAAGTTACTCAGCATTGCTTGATATTAACTGATTTTGTTGTGTTGGAAATGCCTGAAGATGATAATATGTCCATTATTCTTGGAAGACCCTTTCTTAATACTGCAGGGGCTGTTATTGATTGCAATAAAGGCATGGTTACTTTCAATGTTGATGATAAGGAACACACTGTCTATTTTCCCAAGAGGATTGATAAAGTATGCGGAGTTAATACAATTTTTAATGTGAAAACTATCAAAGTGGGATCCATTGATTGTCCTATATATGAGCCTAAAGAAGAATATCAAACTCTTGTGATTGGATCCATATCAATTCAATATAAGGTAACATGATTGATTTGAGGTTTATTTCTTCTTATGTCATATAAAATTTATTTGGTAGCAAGACTTGATCAACCTTGTTAACAAGTATATTTTAATGCATAAGAGAGCTAAACAACATTTCTTTCTTTCTTTCTCCCTCCACTTATTTTACTCGCTGTAGCACTTTTGTTTTGCAATATGCTTTAGTTGTTTAAGATTTTAGAAATCATTTTCCTGCGCAGTAATCATTAATTTAATACCCAGAAATGTGCATTTTTCGAAGTTCTCTAAAAATTACAAAAATTACACCGTTGGTCCTATTTTTCGACGAGGCACCTGGGAGCACCAGAGGATGACCTGTGGGGCACCAGGAGGTGCCACACCATAGGCCGGCGCGGCCAGCAAGGGGGGCGCGCCACCTTGTGGTGTGGGCCACCCCTTGCCCCACTACATCATCTCTTCCTCCCAGCATCTTCTCTCTCCCGAAAAAACTCGTACCAAGTTTCTCTCACTCGTGTTTCTGCTCAAGAACTCGCGATTTTTCGATCTCCTTGCTCAGCCCAGATTTCTGTTTGAAATTTGGCACATTTACTCCTTGGTATGTGACTCCTTTGATTGTCCAATTAGAATTTCATTTGGTTGAGTATATCTTGAATATTTTGCTGCTGTAGATAACATGTTTAGTGAGCTTGCATGCTTGTTCTAAGTGGAAGAAATTAGTTTTGATGCATGTTTAGTACTCTAGCAAGTTCCTATAGTAGTTCCCTTCAATTACATACCTTGAAATCAAATTTTATAATGATTGTTGAAAATTTCAGAAGGGGAAGATGAAGAAATTCAAATTTGGAGAATTGTTCAAGAAAGCAACAACCAGCACCGGTAGGCCCTCAAGGGCGTCTACTCAGATTAGGCGATCCTACAATGAGGATGTCATCGCGCCTAGCTTCGCGCCCGAGGAGGACAATGGGGCTCCTAATGCTTCATCCTTCCCCTGTTATGAGTTTCTGACAAATGCAGGGATATTGGATGATTTCTTCACCCTTGTCAATAGGGCAGGCTTAGCTACCTACGTGGGAGATGAGAGGGAACAATACTACAGGCTCACCAAAGTTTTCGTTGAGAGCTTCAAGTTCCACAATGCGCAATTTGAGCCGACAGTTGCATTCAAGATCTATGATATTCCTGTTACTATGAAATTGGAAGAATTTTGTCGTGCATTGGATATTGCCCCTGTAGGTACAGCAAGGAGGATTGATGACAACCCCCGGGACTTGTTGGAGCTCTACCGAGGGATCACCGAGGATGATTGCCGCACCATCCAGCGAGGGAAGATAAGAAACATTCAACTCCCCGCTATTAAATATTTCGCATATTACATTGCTACTAGCATTTTGGGTAGAGAAAATACTAGCAACATTTCTAGCTACCATCTTGCTTTCTTGAATGTTGCACTTACTGGAGAGACATCTTATCATCTTGGTTCTCTTATTGCTCGCCGCCTGTCTAGCAGGGGGCCTATTTTTGGAGGAACTATTGCACTGCGCATTTTAACACATCTAGAGATTCCTCTTGATTCTAATGATGTACCATTAACCCCTAGGAGACTAGATATTGCTGCTATGAAGAGCCATCATTTTGTTACTACTGACTCCACTATAGATAATATGGTCTATAGAATGTTGTTTGCTGATGGGAATGAGAAGGAAATCCCTCTTCCCCAGCCAGGTTTGTTCAATATTGACAGGCAATCATGGTCGCTCACTAAGGAGGCGGTGGAGGAACATATGAAGATACAAGAATTCCACCAGCAACATGACTCCGAGAACGCCGAGCCCTCCTACGACTACACCGTCACGTACCCCGACGTTTCCTCCAGCACATACCTGGAACCGGGTCGTTCTTCGTCATACTACGGAGACACCACTTCATGGGGACCGTGGGAATGAACTCCACTTAGGCCAAAAGCCTAAGCTTGGGGGGAGGTATACCGGCATCACTCATTCTTTGCATATTATGGTTGCTGGATACTTGTACATACTTGTTTAGTCTCTTAGAGTGGTTTTCTAATGAGAGGGAGATGATATTTGGGGAAGTGCTGTCCAAAAACAGATTCTGGGCTGTTACCAAAAAAATCGTACGCACAGCCAGAACGTTATTTTGAGTTGCCAATTTTTGAGCATGTTCCCCAGGTTGTTATATAACTTTCATTAGTTGAACACTTTTTGGTTTGAGCAATGGAAGATTTTTGTTAATTTCGATTTCTGTACTGCTGTCAGGATTTGGCAGATTTCTGTCATCCTGCTTTTCTGTGTTTCTGTTAGTTTGCATTCTTTTGTTTTCACTTTGTTTCTTTCCTAAAACACAAAAAGACCAAAAATATTTCTGTTGTTTCTCTTCACCATTTGTTTATTTGGTTCCTTGCTCTTAGTTTGCTTTATTTGCTATCGTTAGTTTGCTATAATAAAACCCAAAAAGATTTTGCTTTGTTTGCTTGTTTTCTTTCGTTCTTGTTTCTAATTCGAAAACACCAAAAATATTTGCTGTTCTTCTTTGGTTTGTAAAGTTCATCATGAGTTCAATGGTCTTCGGTGGCTGGAGCGTGGTTTTCATTTCATATTATCCAAGCTACACAAGTGAAAAGGCAATAATGACGATCTACGACAATCTGATTGTGGTGAGAGGCTGGTATGAACTCTATTTGCTTTCATTTTTGTACATATACTCATCCATGTGAGCATGCTTAGTTGGTTCATGTGAGGTATATGATATTTGAGAAAGTCTAGTAGTTCATGATCTCTCATGCTTAGTTCCAATTTATTAATGTGAGTAGCATGTCATGGATGTTTGCGTGCATTGTTTTATTCATAAGTAAGTATGGCATTGTGGTATCCTCCTCTGAATAATTCATTTATATCGACTTGGCACATGCTCACGCATGCATATGACTGAACAAAAAGTCAATTAAGCCTCGATGATTTATATTGCTTCAGAGTTATTGTATCACTTTTATGCCTCCATTAATTTATTTTGCCGCAAGCATGATTATGACAGTTATTGCTCTCTTGATTTGTCGTTCCCTAGTCTTTTGCTAGCCTTCACTTGTACTGAGCGGTATCGCCGCTCGTGCTTCCAAACACCTGAAAACCAAGTTGTTCCAAAAGTGTCCACCATAAATACCTATGCATGGCATTTCAAACCATTCCAAGTAAATTCTCATGCGCTACCTTTAAAACCTTCAAAATGCTTCTCAATTTGTGTTAATGTTTCATAGCTCATGAGGAAGTATGTGGTGTTTAGCTTTCAACCTTGTCATTTACTTTTGACGGATTCTCATATGGACTAGTGGCACATCCGCTTATCCAATAATTTTGCAAAAAGAGCTGGCAATGGGATTCCCAGTCCCGAATTAATTAACTTAAATAGAAACTCCTCCATGGTTTGTGATTGTTGGACGGCACCCGAAGGATTCGGTTAGCCATGGCTTGTGTAAGCAAAGGTTGGGAGGAGTGTCATCATCATAATAAAACTTAAATAAAAAGGCACTCCTTCATGGTATGTGATTGTTGGCAGGCACCCGAGGATTCGGTTAGCCATGGTTTGTGAAAGAAAGGTTGGAAGGAGTGCCACCCAAAAATAAATAAAATGGGAGCCGCTCTTGTGAGTCCGGTTGATGAGGTAGTTAGTGTACCCATTACCATTCGTTGACAACAACAAACACCTCTCAAAATAATTTTACTCCTGTTTTAAAAATGAAAAGCTCTAGCGCATGTTAATCCCTGCTTCCCTCTGCGAAGGGTCAATCTTTTACTTTTATGTTGTGTCTCCATTCTTTCTTCGAGCACTATCTTGAGAGCACAACTGTCATTCTTAGTATAATATGCTTGTCTCAAAATATGATTGATTGTGGTATAACTTTGATGCTTTTATCTTTGACAATCACTACTTCTAGTCTTTCTATGAACTCAAGAGGTGCCTCGGCATTTATGTTTTGCCGATCAAATACAGGCAAGCGAGATACCACTTTATCATATTCTCTTATGAACATTGCAATCTTGCTTACATACATGATTCATGATGCTTATTATTAATTGTTGGTACCTCTCCATGATTGACATAGCTGTTGGATGATCTTATTTGCATGTATCTCATTATGAACTGTTTAAGTATTAGCCATAGCATGAGAATATATACATCATATGAGCAAATGTGTTCGTGAAAGTTCTTTTATCGCTCAGTTGTTAACTGAATTGCTTGAGGACAAGCAATAAGCTAAGCTTGGGGGAGTTGATACGTCCAAAACGTATCTACTTTCCCGAACACTTTTGCTATTGTTTTGCCTCTAATTTGTGTATTTTGGATACAACTAACACGGACTAACGCTGTTTTCAGCAGAACTGGTGTCTCGTTTTTGTGCAGAAATCCAACTTTCGGAAAATCCTCGGAATTTCTTCGAAGGCCCTATTTTACCAGAATCGACGGAGCAGAAGGGCAAGAAGGTGGAGGCCCGAGGGCCCCACACCACATGGCGGCGCGGCCCAGGGGGGCCGCGCGGCCATGTGGTGTGGCCCCCGCCTTCGGACTACTTATCGGGTTCGACCTAAAACGCACGGAGAGAAGTCGAAGTCGCCAGAAACCCTCCAGAGAGCCGCCACATCGCGAAACTCCGTCGCGGGAGCCAGAAGTCTCCGTTCGGCACTCCGCCGGGACGGGGAATTGGAGGAGATCTTCACCGCCATCACCGCCAACGCCTCTCCATCGACCAGCAATGTTTCCCCCATCCATGTGTGAGTAATTCCCCCGCTGTAGGCTGAAGGGGATGGTAGGGATTGGATGAGATTGGTCATGTAATAGTCATAAGATTGTTAGGGCATAGTGCCTAGTATCCGTAGATGTCACTTTTATGATATTGTTGCAACTTGTTATGCTTAATGCTTGTCACTAGGGCCCGAGTGCCATGATCTCAGATCTGAACATGTTATTGATTCATGAAGATATTCGTTGTTTATGATCTTACCGCAAGTTGTATACACATGTCGCTGTCCGGAACCAATGGCCCCGAAGTGACACCGGAGGGGATGGTAGTGATGTGAGGATCACATGTGTTCACGGAGTGTTAATGCTTTGCTCCGGTACACTAAAAGGAGTACCTTAATTTCCAGTAGTTTCCCTAGAGGCCCGGCTGCCACCGGCTGGTAGGACAAAAGATGTTGTGCAAGTTTCTCATTGCGAGCACGTACGACTAAATATGGAACACATGCCTATTGATTGATTAGTACTTGGATACCGTTTTATTATTATCTGCAAATGCCCCTGCTTTGATTGTTACATGAGTTTCTCTCATCCATGCAACGCCCGTTAATCCGTCTCTGTGCCTACAGTATTTTAATCCTGCTGTTTACTATAATCACTACTGCTGTCTTTATTTCCTGTTATTTCACTATTCCTACTGCCATAAAACTGTGACTACTGATAAACTCTTGCGAGCAAGTCTGTTTCCAGGTGCAGCTGAATTGACAACTCCGCTGTTAAGGCTTACAAGTATTCTTTGTCTCCCCTTGTGTCGAATCAATAAATTGGGTAATACTTCCCTCGAAGACTGTTGCGATCCCCTATACTTGTGGGTCATCAGTTTCCCACACAAAAGAAGAAACATGGGTAATAGGTGCTTCCCGAGCTTTTTTCTAGACTCCCCGAAGCGTTATCTTTCTTTGTCCATCTCGTTTCCTAAAATTACCGTAGAAGTGCCACCGCGGAGCCGGTCCATCGCGCGTGCCTTTATTTTCTTTCCATGCCTCTCTCCCGAACCATCCCAGAACAGATTAGGCTGGCCCCGTGCGTGCCGCCACCCGCCACACCCTGCAGCTCCGCCTCCCGTCCCACCGGTGAACGGCCATCTCTGGCGCCGCTAGACCTTGCCCCGTCGCCGGAATTCATCCCGCCGCCCTTCCTCTCCGGTATCCCGCCGTCAATCGTCTCGCCGCCCTACCTCTCCCGTGTCTCTCCGTCGTACGATACCTCCGGCTGATGAACTCCTCCCCGCCAACGAAACTACAGCCGACCGCTTCCGTTTCCCCTCCCACTGGTAAGCCTCCCTTCCCGTGTCTCTTCTCCTTGATTGATGAGGAAAATTGCAAGTTGTTGCAAGTTCAATCGCTGTGACTCCGATGAGAATTACATCCCTAAGGTGCCAAGGCAATCAATAACGACACCAGGTGATAGTGCTCCGGGTGGACAACACACGAGCATCATGAACTCGACACGTGATGATATAGCCGACCTATTGTTCAATGCTAGAGCAACCTAGAACTATTTGTGCTAGCTAGAAAAATAATATTGATACGTACTTTGGTTAAATCTATATTTGTAATGGATATGTCTTTTGGCTAAAAACTACCTTCACGTATGTATTTCATGGATCCATATGTTTTATATTACACGTAAATCAGCAATAACACAGGTTCTCACGACTCTCAGGGTATTTCGGACGATTCCCCAGTTCACAGCTTAACATCCAGCTAAGTTGCCAAAGGCTAAAACTCAAAACAAGAACTTATCCTACACATCAACTTTTCAGCAGCACAACCAGCCACAGCCAGCCCAAACAAAGAGACCCTAAGACCTGACAAGCTTGCAGTAGTGACCAGGGTGATCGGGATCGGTGAAACCAGGAGGAGGTTGTCTCATGTAGACCTCCTCATAAGAAATCCATTGAGAAAGGTATTTTGAATATCAAGCTGATGAAGATGCCAACGGTGAGATGGAGCTAGAGCAAGCAATAAGCGAATAGTAGCTAGCATCACAGTAGGGCTGAAAGTATCATCATAATCTAGACCATAATGATGTTTGTATCCTTTAGCAACAAGGCGCGCTTTATACCTCTCAATGGAACCATATGAGTGAAGCTTCACTATAAAAATCCAGCATGTATCAAACAAGTTAATGCCAGGGACAGGAGGTACCAATTTCCACGTGCCATTGTTATGCAGAGCAGAGAACTCAGCCTCCATAGCTTCATGCCATTGAGGAATGCGAAGAGCTTCTTTATAATCGCGTGGCTCCTGAGTGTGTTTGGCGGCAGCATGTACAACAAGGACAAACATCCACATCATTGTCCCGTCAGTACGTACTTTGGGCTGATGAATGTCGCGATGTGCACGTGTGACAGGTCCCTGAGGAGGAGGTGGAGGTGGTGGTGAAGCTGCAGCTGGTGAGCCCGAAGAGGTAACAGCGGGTGACGGGGTCTCCGCGGGGGAGGCAGTCGATAGTGGCATTGCTGCAGGGGAGACACGAGGCGTGGGCACTGTCCAATAAGCATTAGGCGCTCCAGGGGACAGCTGAGGCGAGCTATTGTCGCATTGGTCGGGCGCGGAGGGTGCAGTCCTGCGCGTGGGCATCATCAGCGCGGGCGACCCAGCGCATGTGATGGGCGTGGGCGCGGGCGAGGACACACGAGATGCAGTTTATGCAAGGCCGGAGCATGACGGGCGTGGGAGAGGACGCATGAACTGGCTCCAGGAGCGGCTCTAATGGCACACAACCCGAGGCAGGCGAGCCATGCATGGGTGCAAAGCCAAAGGCCGAGCAATGCACTGATTCCCATGATCAATGTGAATAGGAGGTTGTGGTGGAATTAAGACCTCCAAACGTGCACCACATCCTTTTCCTGCACCATGGTCAGCGAGCAAAGGCAAAGAATGTGCAACATCCATAAACTTGTAAGTTGAAAGTAAAGATGACTTCGAGACAGGTGGCAGTGTGTGAGTTGGGCATATTGACAAAGGAAAAAACATTCTCATCAAATATAACATCCCTCGAGATATAAAATCTATTAGAAGGAACATGGAGACATTTATATCCTTTGTGAAGAGCGCTATAGCCCAGAAAAACACATTTGTTTGAGCGGAACTCAACTTTATTATATGGTTGAAGATGAGGCCAACAGATCGTGTGGTACACGTGATAAGCTACTCTTAAACAAACAAAAAAATGACGCCAACAAGCACACCCGAAGACCTTAAAAAGGAGTAGTCAGGTGTTTCTTTAAGAAATCGCTCAAGGAGAGTTTTCATGTCAATTGTGCGACTAGGTAGCCTGTTAATGGGGAAACAAGATGTAGAAAAAGCATCACTCCAATAGCATAACAGAACACGTGCATGGGAGGGTAAGGTGAGACCGGTTTAAATAATGTGAAGGTGCTTACGCTCAGCAGTGCCATTTTGTTGGTGTTTATGAGGACAAGACACAAGGTAAGAGACACCCAACTTATGAAAGAAGGGATGGAGCTTCTCATACTCTCCACCCCATTTGGTTAGAACATGAATAATCTTGAGATTGAGGAGGTGTTCACTAACAGATGTTTGAGCAGGACCTCATACATCAAAATAAATAATCTCTAGGGGAAATTTTGTTACACGAGTAGACAAAAGAAAAGGCAACTGACGGATCTTCCCTTGCTAACAAGCATCACAAACTGACTCAATCTTATTTGACTCATGTGTGGATGGTAACTCATGACTACGAAGAACATGTTGAACGACTTGAAGGGTGGGATGTCCTTGACACTTGAAAGGGCTTTCCTTGATGACATGAGCTTTGATCTTGTAGAGACCTCCATAGCAACGACCTCTAAAGATGGCTGCTCTTGTGTCCAGTTCCTTTACAAAAATATCATGAGGATGAAGTTCAATAAACACATTGTTATCATGGGTGATGACATCAAGTACACAGATCAATTGTAGCTAGTTTCGAAATAAGAGTATTGAACCACGAGAAGCTACTAGTTAAGGTCTTAATGCCCCTTCCTACTACATATTAAAGGTTACTTGTAAATTGTTCTCTAATATAAAGTTTAAGGTGTTTTAAAGGATGGTTGTAATTGGTTGCAAGAAAGTAAACAAAGCAATGAATAAAAAAGCGTTATGGGAAATGGATTGAAACTTAATAAGACAAAGTGTTCCTAGGAATTATTGGATCCACCTCTAGCATTAGGTTTCATGTTAATCAAGATAAAATATGCTTTTAATCATATTGTGTGTGAAGAGAGATCCATAACAAAATGCACCCAGAAAGCAATGGGTCATCGCATATCTAGATAACCACTGTGGCTAGCCTTCCGCAAACCACATATGGACTATCACAATTATGGGTTTTACCCCATGGTTATCGATATGAGCTTGGTGAATCCCCCTTTATCCCCCTCATCCATGTGTTAAAGTAATGATAGTTCAGTTTACCACACTTCAAAGGATAGTTGATACATCCCAAATGTATCTACTTTTCCAAGCACTTTGCTCAATGAATTTCTCCAGAATCTTACCATACTTGGAAAAAATGCTGAATCTGATGTTGATTGTAGCAAAGTCTCATTTTTGTCATGTTTTCGCAGGAAATAAAACCGGAGAAAAATACCACAGAAGTTTTTCACCAAAAGAAGGGCCCTGGAGCTTTGGGCATGCCACCTAGGCCCGTTCAGCCCTCGATCGTCGTATCGCTTCCCCCCTTCGCGAGGTGCCTTATATAACCCAAAAACTGATCCCCCTAGAAGCACACGATGTTTCGCAAAACATAGCGCCGTCGAGACCATGATCTTCGTTTCGGGGGTTAGATTGATCCTGCTCTACAACCCAGAGAGAGGGATTTCGAGGGCTTCTTCATGATCACCGCCGCCACCATCATCACCAACCATCATGGACTCACTCTCCATCCTCATGAGTGAGTAGTTATCTGTAGGCTTAAGAGGTGGATGGGTTTTGGATGAGATTGATCATGTAATCCTCCATATATATCGAGATTTTAGGTGTTCGTCTTGAAGATATTCTTGTATGAGTGTTGGTACACCTTTGCTATGTTTAATGCTTGTAACTAGGGCCCGAGTGACATGATTTCAGTACTGAACCTATATTGCTTTATCATATATATGAGATTGGTATTTATCTGCAAGGTGTATTACTTGTTATTATGTTGATCATGTGAATCCCTAAGGTGACAGGTGGGGAAAAACAAATGAGAGATGTAATAATTTCGAGGGTTATGTGTGTTCATGAATCTTAATGCTTTGTTCCGGTCTATTTAGAAGGGTAGACCTTAATTGCTTGTAGTTCCAAGTTGGCCCTTGGGAAATGGGCAAGCTGGACAAAAGATGTTATGCAATTTCTCTTAGTTAGTACGCATAACTATATTTGGAGCACACACCTACACACAACTGAAATAGAGATGAGTGCTATGTTAGTTGAATTACATTACATGATCAATATCATCCATATATCACCCCATTGCTGCATCATGCCTACGCTAATAGCCACTACAAGTTTCACATTACTACTTTCGGTGAAAATTGGAAATTTGCTGCTTTAATTTATTGTTTTCTTTTACTGCTTTGAATCAACTGCTATAAAATCACCACTTGCTTTGTGAGTTTATTGATATACAAGTGTGATTGAGAGTGACGTCTCAATAGCTAAGGTCTTATTGGTATTCTTGTGTTCCCCTTCAGTCGAACTATAAATTTGGGTAATACTTTCTGACATGGGCATTACCCCTCGGGTAACTACTATCGTGTTACCCCTTGCGGCCCAACCGGAGGCCCATGAAGACACCCGAAGGCCAGGAGGGCCATAACGTCGGTTCGCAAGATGGATTCTTGAAGTGCAAGGCAAGAAGACGAAGAATAAGAGGAAAGTTTAGAACTAGGACTCTTTGTAACCTAGTCGTACCCGGACAGATCTCTCGAGACCTGGCTCCCAATATAAGGGCCAGGAGAGAGGCTGCCGAGGACACACGCAATCTTAGCAACCATAGCCACCATAAGTCTAGAGCTAAGTCCCTGCAGAACTTAGATTCTCGACGAGATCATAGCCGAAACCTTCGGCACCCCATTCTAACCCGATATTTTCATAATCAAGATCAGACAGGCAGGACGTAAGGGTTTTACCTCATCGAGGCCCCCGAACCTGGGTAAATCGCCTTCTTCGCTTATTTGATAAGCGATGTCTCGTGTCGGCCTATAGGATTCCATCAACCCTAAGCCCCATATGGAGGGCATTGCCGAGGAGTACCCTCGACAATTGGCGCCGTGTGTGGGAAACCTGTTGGCACAAGATTCGTCATCGGAAGATCCAGCCATGTCGTCGGCCGCATCATCAACACCGCCGGCATCACCAAGCTCGGGGAGCCCGATTCGATTCGGCTCCTACGAGTTCACCCCGCGCAGCGATTCGTCTCGATCGACTTTTTCGGGTTTGCAAGGAAACCTGGGCATGACGTTCGGAAGCAACCACTGCAACGTCAACGCAGAAGGAGTCCTTCGGCTGTTGGAGCCGTTCGTCCCCAAATCGGCAAGGAAATCGTCCCCATCGGCAGCAGGATCGATCATGTCATCATCGATTGATCTTTCGGCCGGCTTAACGGATTCAACGAGTCCGTCTCCACCATCGACACCTCGGTCGGTATCGTCAATGTCAACCGGATCCGATGACTCTGAACCATCGGATATGACCTCGTACTACTGCCTGAATTGCGACACCAGGCACGGATTGGGATCGAGTGATACACCGTTCATCTGCAGCGCTAGATACTCATCGGGAGAGGAAAGTATCGACAGCGCCGTCAGGATGACCACCTGGAAGACGGCTCATCATCAAATCTACGCCACCAACGCGGCACACGGAGGAGAAGAAGAAGATCGTACCCCCCGCTCTAGCAGACGGTGTAACTTTGAAAACAGTGCTAGTAACCACGACAGTGATTACACCATCGCGGAGGAAGAATGGGTAGCAGCCCGGGCGGCCATATTCAACAAGACGCCACTCCCCGCTGGAACTTCGGTTGGGACCCTCAATGCCTATCGCACTATCTTGGAGAAGAATCGGCAGCGACTGTCGAACGAGCAAGCCACCCTCGAGCGACGTTTGCTAGCAGCGGATCAATCTAGTGAACGACGGAGGGGCTCGCGGGGAAGTGCGTCTCGAAGCAGCCAAGGTGCAGGAAAACATCGATCAAGGCTGTCCCGACTCTCGGAAGAGGATGCTAGAGAAATAACGTCAAATTTAACCAAGTCCTTCATGACCACGGACACAACAGGTATGTTAAGGCCAAAAAATGTCGAGGGAGCAACCACCAATCTCACGGCATACCTCATCAACCAACAACTAGCACCTGACGGTCACATGGCTCAAGCCCATCGGGGTGCCTTGGAAAGCCTAGCGATCGTGGGAAACAGTCTAGTTCCACAAAAAGATAAATCTACGCTTCAAGCCAGCGGCTCGAAGCACCGTTCAAGGGACGCCCGAGATGAAATCACCCAGAGTAGAATAGACAGAGCGAGGCGACGACGAGCCACAAGGGAAGAGTACGACAGCGACGAATCCGAAGAAAGTCAGGAGTACGATGGCGAGATGAGGGGAGCTGACTGTTTGAGTTACAAGATCCGTGAGACTATGCCACCCAAAAGGTTCAAGCCTACCCCCACTGATGCCGCCAAGTACGATGGACAGCAGGAGCCGAGGTCTTGGATAGATGATTACCTGCAGACTGTGATCTTGCACAAAGGAAACCAAATAGCTGCAATGCAGTGCTTACAACTTTACCTCAAGGATTCGGCACGAGCCTGGTTAAGAGGCCTGCTGAAGGGGTCCATCAAGTCATGGGACGATTTGGTAGATGCCTTCGTCACGAACTTCCAAGCAACATACAAGAGACCTGTCGGAATTGAGGAATTACGGCACTGCCAGCAAAAACCAAAGGAGTCGATGTGCACGTACATCGGGAGGTTTACTAAACTCCTGAACGCTACCAAAGACGGGTTCTGTCGACAGAGCAATCGACGCCTTCAGCGATGGTATCCGATGCGAAACCTACATAGAGGAACTCGGACGCAAAAAGGCAAAGACCATAACTAAGTTAATGGAAATCGCCAACAGTTGGGCTGATGGCGAGGATAACGTACGAAGGCCATGACCACGCAGTGACGACGAAGACGATGATCAGCCGAGGCATGACTCGGGTGGCCGAAGGGATCGTCGCAAGAAGAGAAAAGACCGAAGCTACGATGACAATAACTTAGTAGCGGTGGGATATTCTGACCGTCGAGACGATCGGTACGATGACAGGTGAGACAATCGACAGGACGACAATCGGAGTAACTCTGGGAACCGTGGCAATTACAAACCACGGCCTCCAAGGACCCCTGAGCTACCCTTTGCAGAACAAATAAACGGCCCTTGTTACTTGCACTCGTACTTTGATCCTAAGGACGATAAGAAGAAGTCGAGTCACTTGCTCAGGGATTGTCGACAGTTCATTGAGATTCAGAAGCTTATCCAGCAGCAACAGCAGCCAAATCTACCACCACCACCTCAGCACCAAGTTCAGCAGGTCCAGTCTCGCAACTCTAACGAGTCTTTCCCGCCACCACATGGACAAATGAGCATGATCCATCGAACTGGTGTCTCGAGACGGGAGATGAAGAAGCTCACCCAGGAGATAAACTTGGCGGAGAGTATCATGGCCAATATTCCCGAATACATCGACTGGTCGTCTCAGAGCGTTCTGTTCAGTAGAGCGGACCACCCGATGACAATTCCAAAGTCAGGACATGCAACCTTAGTAGTTGAAGCACAAATTGGAGGATTCAACATGAGCAAGGTCTTCATGGACGGTGGAAGCGGATTAAATCTGATATTCCTCGACACAATTAAAAATATGGGAATTACGATGAGGATGCTGGAAGAAACAGATACCTGTTTCCATGGAATTCTCCCCACTTTACCGGCGTACTCTCTTGGCAAAGTTTACCTGAACGTTGTCTTTGGGAAACCCGAGAACTTTAGGAAGGAAAAGATCGAGTTAGAGTTAATAAACTGGGAATCGCAGTACCACGCTATACTCGGGAGATCAGCTTATGCCAAATTCATGGCTGTGCCACATTATGCGTACCTCAAGCTCAAGATGCCTGGGAACAATGGAACAAACATCACAGTCTATGAAAGTTTTTCACGCTCAGATAATTGTGATTGAGAGTTTCAGAAGATTGCTGCCAAGTTCGGACTGAAGAAAGAAATTGATGACTACCCTTCTAAGTCAGCAACACTCGATGATAAGGAGGATGAACGTATCAAGAAGCTGAAAAAGAAACCGAGCGATCTCGCTCTAAAAGCTTCGACAGTAGAACCTTCGGCAGCTGGTAGCAAAGTCATTATTGAAGGAAGCAAAACTACAGTACTTGCTGCAGGCACCCCTGATGACGCCAGTGATGCATCCAAAGCCATCGGCACGATGGATAAGATCGAAGATAAGAAGAACCCTCCTCTTGTTTAAAAGCATGGGTGTCGTTATTTTTAGCTTTTTTTATTTTCAATAAGGGCCCATTTTTAGCCCCTTAATTCTTACTTATGTTATTAATGAAGACTCAAGTTTCGTTTTTCTGAAGTATTGCAGTAATTCGGGTTACCCGAACAAGATTATAAAGACCTTTTGTTCGCACATTATAGCGAACATTGGTCTAATTGAAAGAACCCCCAGAATTGCACTCTAAAAAGCCTCTGAAATTACGAGTGCTACCAGGCAAAATCGGTGGGAATTTCGCTTTTTCTCCTTTGCTACAGACGCCTCGAGAATATAAGAGAGCCGCAGATAGCAAGGATCACGAAACGCATATAAAAACGACCTATGTTTGGTACTTTAAATTACAGAAGTACTAACGAACGACAGAGTCATCGGCAGGTCTAGTTCCACCGATTTATTCGGGAACTGCTGTCAAGTCATACGTCGGTTGAAAGCAAAAGTTGCACATACAACAGGTTTAGCAAAACCTGCAACACGAGCTGATCACTCAAATATTTTGCTGCCGATAAACATACATCATAATGTGCAACGGGTAATTAAAATTTACCCCACTAAATGAAAATAGCCAACAACATTTACATGCAGTTAAAAAGGTTATACATATATACAATTCCCATCGGGTCAAGCGAACCCGAATATTCGGATGCAATAGGTGTTTACATTGTTTAAACATAAAGATTTTTTTAGGACGCCTCCTCTGCAATCTTTTCATCTACCTTTGAGTTATGCTCTAGCTTGTCGGCTACAATGCAAGAAGGGATAAAAGCCGTGTCGAAAAGGTGATTTACATCTCCCTCAGCATTTACGACGGCCATCAGATCTATCTTGGATGTTTTGCCAAAAGAAGAGCAAAAGCAGACCGAGCCTCGACAATAACTTGCGAACGGATTAACCTTCGGATCTTCCTGATGTTCCCAAACTCAGACATTAATGTCAGTAATGTGGGAGGAACCCCGTTTAATGGGAACATCGTCTTCCAGATTATTCTCAACACTTTATAGCATTTGTCGAAGAAGCGGTGGACTTGCTGAACCCAATCCTGGAACTTCGCGATAGTAGAAGCCTTTGATTGATTCTTCCAGAAAACCTCATCTAGAGATGACAGTTCAGTCAATGCATTCACGCGTTCATGTATACGCATGTTTTCTTCGGTTGGGTTTAGAGGTATGACTACAAGGAGTAACGAATAAAGATAAGAAGATACCTTTATAGAATTCAAAGGACAAGAAGTTAAGGGTACTTACAGTTCAAGCTTTCTGTGGCTTTATGCAGTTCTGCAAGAGCATAGAGTTTTGCGTCGGTAGCCAGCTCGCTCTTTTTCCTGACAATAGCGGCCAAGGCATAAGTACTGCGCATATCCTTTTCCATCTGAGCAATTTGACCTTTCATACGTTGGAGCCGATCATTCTCAGATGAGGCACCCGAAGAATCGTCGGCAAATGAAGGCACAGGAAAAACCTGCAAAAATTATTCAGAAGCATGATGGATTATATGGGTCCAACACTGGAATTTACTCCCATCGGGAGCATTCAAATAAAAGTATTATCACAGGAGGGTACTGGCAACATTGCCAGTACAAAAGTTGTTACAAACACAAGGTCTTGAGACAGGAAATTGTTTCAAACTAAACAAGAATTACAAAAATAAATTCAAGGGGTCTGGGTTTGGTTCGACAAGCTTGGACCAGTAGATGATTTCTTTGCCGAGACCAGTTCAAGGAGTTGGCGAGCACACTTAAGAACTGGAGTTTTAAATTCACCCAAGTCGACAAATTTCCCATCCTGGTCCTTGGACATTTCTTCAATATCGGCCTTGAAACCGTGACCCATCATAAGCTGAAAAGCTAGGAGGGCGCCATAGGTGCGCGAAGTACGTTTGAATACCTCGATGACCTCTTTTGTATTGACGGCGAAAGCATCAATCAGCTGCCCCAGAGTCTTGTTCTGGTCGATTTTGGGGAAGATCATCACGAGCATCCTTTCCACGGCTCCTTTACTGTTCTGGAGAAGGGCTTGAACAAGCTTGTGAGACTCAAGGGCTAACGACAAAGCGTTTGCAGGAGAGTTATTCGGGAGCTTATCCAAAGTCTCAGCAGGGATATCGGCATCTTCTGCAAGGAACGAAAAAAGGAAGAATTTGTTAAATAAATACTAAATCAACAAAGGGAAAATCAAATAGAAAATCCAAATGGGAATTACTGAGCAAGGCCAAAACAGATTGACGAAGGAGATCATCCTTTTCATTCATTTGGGCTTCAATAGCAAGCCTTGATGTCTCTTCGTCCTTCAGCTTCTTCTTTAACCTCTCGAGTTCATCCTTCAAAGACTTGGCCTTTTGGCGAGCTTCGACAACAATTTTAATTGCGCCCTCTAGCTTTGAGGAAGAAGACTCGACCTCTTTTTGGAGACGATTTTTGTCATTCTCAAGAGAAGTATATCGGGAGGCGAAGGCCTCCAGAGATGAGATAACAGCTCGCAAGTCCTGGGGAAGTAGGAGAAAGATGATAATTACCAAAGCAGAAAATTAATCGTCGGAAAGTTCATAATCCGATGAAAACCCACTCAAGAGCTGCCAGAGATAGACATATTATTAAAACAAAAAAAGACTTACAGGCTTCTCAGAAGAAGTCGTGGCTGCGGCAGTCGAAGGGATTTCTTTCCCTTTGGAGAGGGAAGAAGTTGTTGAAATTTGTGCCGCTGGGGCCGTAGCAGGAGTCGAAGCTTCAGAGGCCGCTGGGTCCGGCTTGCTAGTGCTCGTCTTGGCCTTCTTGGGAGGGGGCTCGATGAAACCCTCACTACAAGGATGAGAAGCCGATAATATGAGAATCAAGTACAGATGGTCATCATCAGAGTTTAATTTCAGGAAAAGTAATGAGCACTTACAGATCAAAAGATCATCTTCATCGGCAAAGCCGCCGGATGATCTCTTTGAGGGCAGTTCGTCGGCCTTCTCCGCAGCTGCATCAACAAAGGCAGTGCGATCAGCATCGTCATCATGGATCGACCCCGCTGTGTCACTTATATCATCAGCGAGGGATTGAGGATCAATGAAAGAAGCTTCAGGGTTCATTGGATTGTCATGATCATCTTCCGAGCTTATGTTTCCTTCAGTGCGGAACTCTACAGGGACTGAAGAGTCTCTTCTTTCAGAAACATCATTCGACAGATCTTGCAAACGCTCAGGAGCTATGGGGATCTGTCGAAGTAATCGAGTAAGAATAATGAAAATTGTGGAGAATGAAAGTAACAGGTTAACAAGTACACGAAAAAGAGATTTACCTCGATTGGTAGATGGTCAGCGTCGAATGGAGGCTGGGGAGATATTAATGGGATTGAGTCTTCTTGGCTAAAAAGAGTAAGGCGCCTAACTTCATCAAGCAGTTCCTTCTCAGATAATTCGGCAACATTCACCCTGGTTTCATCTTTGGGTCCCGAATACAACCACATCGGGTGAGCACTAGACATGATTGGTTGGACTCGACGTTTTAAGAACACAGCTGCCACCTCGGTACCTATCATGGTTTGGCCATCGAATTCCTTGATACGAAGGAATCTTTCGAATAATCTATCGACTGCTGGTTTCTCATCGGGTGAAAGGATGTTCTTCCAAGACTTTTTAGGTTTGGCCTCCAGGACGTCGGAGAATTGGGGAAGCTGGGTATCGATTGCTGGAGAGTCTTTGATATAAAACCACTTCAGCCTCCATCCTTGAACGGATTCTTTCATCGGGAAGTTGAAGTAGTTGACTTCCTTACGAACAACAAATCCGACTCCGCCAATGACGAAGGACCCACCACTGCAGTTGTATCTCTTTACAAAGAAGATTTTCTTCCATAGACCAAAATGAGGTTCAATGCCCAGGAATGCTTCACAGAGTGTGATAAAGATGGCAAGATGAAGGATTGAATTGGGGGTCAACTGCCACAGTTGTATCTCGTACTCACGAAGGAGGCGATGGAGAAATTTGTGAGCAGGAAGGGAAAGACCTCGGTACAAGAAAGACAAGAACATCACAGTAAAACCGGCAGGGGGATTAGGCCGCGAGGTCGCACCTGGGAGGATGACGTTCCCCTCGCCGGCAGAAATTATTCCAAGGCTCCGAGCCCTCTTCTCGTCGCGCTTTGTAGTGGTGGAAACTGGCAAATCACCGGGCATAGGCCCAGCCGTGGAGCTTTCCGGCGCGGGCGGCGCCGGAGCTGGGGGAGGAGCATCTGATGCGCTTCTCCTCGATGAACTTGGAGGGACAATTGTCGAGGGTACTCCTCGGCAATGCCCTCCATATGGGGCTTAGGGTTGATGGAATCCTGTAGGCTGACACGAGACATCGGTTATCAAACAAGCGAAGAAGGTGATTTACCTAGGTTTGGGGCCCTCGATGAGGTAAAACCCTTACGTCCTGTCTGTCTGATCTTGATTATGAAAATATCAAGTTACAATGGGGTGCCGAGGGTTTCGGCTATGATCTCATCGATAATCTAAGTTCTGCAGGGACTTAGCTCTAGACTTATGGTGGCTATGGTTGCTAAGATTGCATGTGTCCTTGGCAGCCCCTCTCCTGGCCCTTATATTAGGAGCCAGGTCTCGAGAGATCTGTCCGGGTACGACTAGGTGATACGTCTCCAACGTATCTATAATTTCTTATATTCCATGCTAGTTTTATGACAATACCTACATGTTTTGTTCACACTTTATGATGTTTTGATGCATTTTCCGGCACTAACCTATTAACAAGATGCCGAAGCGCCATTTCCTGTTTTCTGTTGTTTTTGGTTTCAGAAATCCTACACAGGAAATATTCTCGGAATTGGACGAAACAAAAGCCCACGGTCTTATTTTTCCACGGAGTTTCCAGAAGACCGAAGAGGATACGAAGTGGGGCCACGAGGAGCTGCCACCATAGGGCGGCGCGGCCAAGGAGGGGCCCGCGCCACCCTATGGGGTGGACCCCTCGAGCCCTCTCCGACTCTGCCCTTCCGCCTACTTAAACTCTCCGTCGCGAAAACCCTAGTACCGAGAGCCACGATACGGAAAAAGTTCCAGAGACGCCGCCGCCGCCAATCCCATCTCGGGGATTCAGGAGATCACCTCGGCACCCTGCCGGAGAGGGGAATCATCACCGGAGGGCTCTACATCACCATGCCCGCCTCCGGACTGATGCGTGAGTAGTTCATCCTTGGACTATGGGTCCATAGCAGTAGCTAGTTGGTTGTCTTCTCCTCTTGTGTTATCATGTTTAGATCTTGTGAGCTGCCTAACATGATCAAGATCATCTATTTGTAATGCTACATGTTGTGTTTGGTGGGATCCGATGAATATGGAATACTATGTCAAGTTGATTATTGATCTATCATATATGTGTTGTTTATGTTCTTGCATGCTCTCCGTTGCTAGTAGAGGCTCTGGCCAAGTTGATACTTGTAACTCCAAGAGGGAGTATTTATGCTCGATAGTGGGTTCATGCCTCCATTGAATCTAGGACAGTGACAGAAAGTTCTAAGGTTGTGGATGTGCTATTGCCACTAGGGATAAAACATCAATGCTTTGCCTAAGGATATTTGTGTTGATTACATTACGCACCATACTTAATGCAATTGTCTGTTGTTTGCAACTTAATACTGGAAGGGGTGCGGATGCTAACCTGAAAGTGGACTTTTTAGGCATAGATGCATGCTGGATGGCGGTCTATGTTCTTTGTCGTAATGCCCTGATTAAATCGCATAGTGATCATCATGATATGTATATGAATCTTTATTTGTCAATTGCCCACCTGTAATTTGTTCACCCAGCATGCTGTTTATCGTATTGGAGAGACACCACTAGTGAATTGTGGACCCCGGTCCATTCTTTTACATCTGAAATACAATCTACTGCAATCTCTGTTCTCTGTTGTTCTTCGCAAACAAACATCATTCTCCACACCATACGTTTAATCCTTTGTTTTCAGCAAGCCGGTGAGATTGACAACCTCACCGTTAAGTTGGGGCAAAGTACCGTGATTGTGTTGTGCAGGTTCCACGTTGGCGCCGGAATCACGGTGTTGCGCCGCACTACACTCCTCCACCAACAACCTTCACGTGGCCTTCATCTCCTACTGGTTCGATAACCTTGGTTTCTTACTGAGGGAAAACTTGCTGCTGTACGCATCACACCTTCCTCTTGGGGTTCCCAACGGACGTGTGCTTCACACGTTATCAAGCTCATTTTCTGGCGCCGTTGCCGGGGAGATCAAGACACGCTGCAAGGGGAGTCTCTCACATCCAATCTCTTTACTTTGTTTTTGTCTTGCTTTACTTTACTTTATTTTCTATCTTGTTTGCTTTATATCAAAAACACAAAAAAATTAGTTGCTTTACTTTACTTTATTTTCTGTCTTGTTTGCTTTATATCAAAAACACAAAAAAATTAGTTACTTGTTTTTACTTTATTTTATTCTGTTTGTTTAGTTTACTTTTGTTTATTTCATCATGCTTCATCCTAAGTTTACTTTGAAATATATATCGGTAGGTAGTGGTTCTATCATTGGAAAAGATAATATAGAAGATTTTTTCACTCATGTTAGTAAGACTGAAGTTTTTGAAGATAGATCCTTGGTAGAACTTGCTCCTGGTTATGAAATTGCTACTGCCTCTTTAGTGCACATGTTGGAAGCTAGATTTGTTAATCTTAATCCAATAATACAACATATGTTTCTTACACTCGGTGATATGGAAGAAGGAGAAAAGAAAGATTTTGTTCTAGAAACCCTTCTTAGAGAATTTGGTGATGTAGCTAGAGAAGCTAGGAAAGTGTTTATTCGATATAAGATGCTACGCTTGTGTACCAATTTTGCAAATATCCTTGAAAGGAGGGAAAAATATAGGCTAAGATACACTAATAAAGCCAATTGTGAGGGGGAGATTAAAATACCAATACCTTATAAACTCATAGGAATGCATGAGGCATTAGAAAAGAATTTTGATTGGATTGTTCCTGAAAATTTATTTGAGGAGGATAGTAAGCCTAAAGGTAATGAAAAAGGAGTTTCTTACATAGATAAGATACAATGCATAGTTGAGAAAACTCCAAACAATACTGTTGATGCTTCTTCTCTGGATAATACTTGATTTGCACTTTCTGCGCCTAGCTGAAAGGCGTTAAAAAAAAGCACTTCTTGGGAGATAACCCATGGTTTTATTTTACTACTGTTTTGTTGTGTCTTGGAAGTTGTTACTACTGTAGCAACCTCTTCTTATCATGTTTTTGTGCCAAGTAAAGTCTCTATAGTAAGGTTGATACTAGATTTGGATTTCTGCGCAGAAACAGATTTGCTGTTTGTCACGAATTTGCGTCCTTCTCTCTGTAGAAAAATCAAAAAAATCTGCCAATTTACGTGCGTGATCCTCAGATATGTACGCAACTTTCATTAGTTTTGAGTTTTTCCATCTGAGCAAGTTAAGTGCCTCAGAAAAATTCGTCTTTACGGACTGTTCTGTTTTGACAGATTCTGCCTTTTATTTCGCATTGCCTCTTTTGCTATGTTGAATGGATTTCTTTGTTCCATTAACTTTCAGTAGCTTTGTGCAATGTCCAGAAGTGTTAAGAATGATTATGTCACCTCTGAATATGTGAATTTTTTATTATGCACTAACCCTCTAATGAGTTTGCTTAAAGTTTGGTGTGGAGGAAGTTTTCAAGGATCAAGAGAAGAGGATGATACAATATGATCAAGAAGAGTGAAAAGTCTAAGCTTGGGGATGCCCCCGTGGTTCATCCCTGCATATTTCAAGAAGACTCAAGCATCTAAGCTTGGGGATGCCCAAGGCATCCCCTTCTTCATCGACAACTTATCAGGTCACTTCTAGTGAAACTATATTTTTATTCTTCCCGCAAAAAAAAACTATATTTTTATTCCATCACATCTTATGTTCTTTACTTGGAGCGTCTTTTTGCTTTTGTTTTTGTTTTTGTTTGAATAAAGTCGGATCCCAGCTATCTTGTATTGGAGATAGACACGCTCCGCTTTTTCATTTGAACACTTGTGTTCTTAGTTATGCTTTAATGTTCATGGCGAAGCTTCGTTAATTGCTATTTGGTTGGAATCAGAAAATGCTTCATATGGTCTTGAATAATTTGATACTTGGCAATTGTTTTGAGCTCTCATAGATCATGTTTAAGCTCTTGCATCATGTAGTTTAAATCTATTAGTGGAGAACTACCGTAGAGCTTGTTGAAATTTTGTTTGCATGATTGATCTCTCTAAGGTCTAGATATTTTCTGGTAAAAGTGTTTGAACAACAAGGAAGACAGTGTAGAGTATTATAATGCTTGCAATATGTTCTTGTGTAAGTTTTGCTGTACCTGTTCATACTTGTGTTTGCTTCAAACAACCTTGCTAGCCAAAGCCTTGTACTGAGAGGAAATGCTTCTCGTGCATCCAAACACCTTGAGCCAAAACCCATGCCATTTGTGTCCACCATAACTACCTATATGTGGTATTTTTCTGCCATTCCAAAGTAAATTACTTGAGTGCTACCTCTAAAATTTCATTTGTTTGTCTTTGCAATATATAGCTCATGGGAAAATAGCTTAAAAACTATTGTGGTGATGAATATGTAGCTATGTATCTTAGTTCTTATAAGTTGCTTGTTGAGCGGTAACCATGTTTCTGGGGACGCCATCAACTTTTTACACCTTTGTTGAATATCATGTGAGTTGCTATGCATGTTCGTCTTGTCTGAAGTAAGGGTGATTTATCATGATTAAATGGTTTGAGTATGCATATTGTTAGAGAAGAACATTGGGCCGCTAACCAAAGCCATGTATCAAGGTGGAAGTTTTCAGTTTGGACATTAATCCTCAATCTCTTATGAGAATATTATCTGTTGTTGAATGCTTATGCATTAAAGAGGAGTCCATTATCTGTTTTCTATGTTGTCCCGGTATGGATGTCCTTAGTTGAGATCTATCAAAAACGAGAAATCAAATGTGATTTATCTCCTTGGACCTTTGTACAGGCGGCATAGAGGTACCCCTTTGTGACACTTGGTTGAAACATATGTTATGCAATGATAATCCATGTAAATCCAAGCTAATTAGGACAAGGTGCGGGCACTATTGGTATTCAATGCATGAGGCTTGCAACTTGTAGGAAGTTTTATGCATAACACATATGAATTATTACTACCGTTAACAAAATTGTTTCTATGTTTTCAAAATAAAAAGCTCTAGCACAAAAATAGTAATCCATGCTTCCCTCTGCGAAGGGCCTTTCTTTTACTTTATGTTGAGTCAGTTTACCTACTTCTTTCTATCTTAGAAGCAAACACTTGTGTCAACTGTGTGCATTGATTCTTTCATGTTTACTTATTGCACTTGTTATATTACTTTATGTTGACAATTATCCATGAGATATACATGTTACAAGTTGAAAGCAATTGCTGAAACTTAATCATCCTTTGTGTTGCTTCGAAACCTTCTACTTTGAATCTATTGCTTTATGAGTTAGCTCTTATGCAAGTCTTGTTGATACTTGTCTTGAAAGTACTATTCATGAAAAGTTTTTGCTATATGATTCAGTTGTTTAGTCATTATCTTTTGTTAGCAATCTATTGCTTTGAATCACTCCATTCATCTCATATGCTTTACAATAATGTTGATCAAGATTATGATGGTAGCATGTCACTTCAGAAATTATTGTTTTTATCGTTTACCTACTCGAGGGCGAGTAGGAACTAAGCTTGGGGATGCTTGATACGTCTCCAACGTATCTATAATTTCTTATGTTCCATGCTAGTTTTATGACAATACCTACATGTTTTGTTCACACTTTATGATGTTTTGATGCATTTTCCGGCACTAACCTATTAACAAGATGCCGAAGCGCCAGTTCCTATTTTCTTTTGGTTTCAGAAATCCTACACAGGAAATATTCTCGGAATTGGACGAAACAAAAGCCCACGGTCTTATTTTTCCATGGAGTTTCCAGAAGACCGAAGAGGATACGAAGTGGGGCCACGAGGAGCCGCCACCATAGGGCGGCGCGGCCAAGGAGGGACCCGCGCCACCCTATGGGGTGGGCCCCTCGAGCCCCCTCCGACTCTGCCCTTCCGCCTACTTAAACTCTCCGTCGCGAAAACCCTAGTACCGAGAGCCACGATACGGAAAAAGTTCCAGAGACGTCGCCGCCGCCAATCCCATCTCGGGATTCAGGAGATCGCCTCCGGCACCCTGCCGGAGAGGGGAATCATCACCGGAGGGCTCTACATCACCATGCCCGCCTCCGGACTGATGCGTGAGTAGTTCATCCTTGGACTATGGGTCCATAGGAGTAGCTAGTTGGTTGTCTTCTCCTCTTGTGCTATCATGTTTAGATCTTGTGAGCTGCCTAACATGATCAAGATCATCTATTTGTAATGCTACATGTTGTGTTTGGTGGGATCCGATGAATATGGAATACTATGTCAAGTTGATTATTGATCTATCATATATGTGTTGTTTATGTTCTTGCATGCTCTCCGTTGCTAGTAGAGGCTCTGGCCAAGTTGATACTTGTAACTCCAAGAGGGAGTATTTATGCTCGATAGTGGGTTCATGCCTCCATTGAATCTAGGACAGTGACAGAAAGTTCTAAGGTTGTGGATGTGCTGTTGCCACTAGGGATAAAACATCAATGCTTTGTCTAAGGATATTTGTGTTTATTACATTACGCACCATACTTAATGCAATTGTCTGTTGTTTGCAACTTAATACTGGAAGGGGTGCGGATGCTAACCCGAAAGTGGACTTTTTAGGCATAGATGCATGCTGGATGGCGGTCTATGTTCTTTGTCGTAATGCCCTGATTAAATCTCATAGTGATCATCATGATATGTATATGAATCTTTATTTGTCAATTGCCCACCTGTAATTTGTTCACCCAACATGCTGTTTATCTTATTGGAGAGACACCACTAGTGAACTGTGGACCCCGGTCCATTCTTTTACATCTGAAATACAATCTACTGCTGTTCTCTGTTGTTCTTCGCAAACAAACATCATTCTCCACACCATACGTTTAATCCTTTGTTTTCAGCAAGCCGGTGAGATTGACAACCTCACCGTTAAGTTGGGGCAAAGTACGTGATTGTGTTGTGCAGGTTCCACGTTGGCACCGGAATCACTGTTGCGCCGCACTACACTCCTCCACCAACAACCTTCACGTGGCCTTCATCTCCTACTGGTTCGATAACCTTGGTTTCTTACTGAGGGAAAACTTGCTGTTGTACGCATCACACCTTCCTCTTGGGGTTCCCAACGGATGTGTGCTTCACGCGTTATCAAGCTCATTTTCCTTTTATTCTTCGTCTTCTTGCCTTGCTCCTCAAGAATCCACCTTGCGAACCGACTTTATGACCCACCTGGCCTTCGGGTGTCTTCATGGGCCTCCGGTTGGGCTGCAAGGGGTAACACGATAGTAGTTACCCGAAGGGTACGTAATGCCCACGTCAGTAGTTCCCGAGTGTCTAGCCAAAAATATTTCGGGTAGAGACTAAAGCATGCCTCTGTTGAATGTTTGCTCCATCCGATAAATTTTTCCTCCTTGTACCAGCATCATCTTCTTCTATCGGGTGCGCGTCCAGCGCTCCCGATGGGAGTAGCCCCCGAGTCTAAGTATGGATGGTTGCAACCGTGCATAGACTTAAGTTATACTACTCAAATGCTTTCTTCTGTCGAAGCTTTCTGCAGGTCTTTATAGTCCATCCGATAAATATATATCGGGTCTTCAATTCAGTACGTAAAGGATATCGAGTAACGTGTCCAGCTTTGCTGGTTAACTACCGATGGCAAAACAACGTTACCCTACACAGAATCAAGTCCCCGGGCATGATCCTGGAGTGCAAAAATTTTGTCGGATGTGCAATCAGCATTCCCGATGGGAGTAGCCCCTGAGTCTAGTCGCCGTTGCTTGCAACCGAGTGCAGACTTAAGCCAAATGGTCTAAATATTTTAATAATTCTTTAGATAATCTTGAAATGCTCCTCTCCTTGCAATGGAGTCTTCGATTCTGGAATATTTCGGGTGCGCGTCCAGCGCTCCCGATGGGAGTAGCCCCCGAGTCTAGGTACGGATGCTCACAACCGTGCGTAGACTCAAGTTGTACTACCCGACGATTTTAATTTTTCTTCGGATGCTTCTTGTGGACTCGATATTTTTATGACATCACTGCTAACGTTGCCACTGTCGTGGTTTGATTGATAAGACGTGACCTGACGGTCCTGATACGCGTAGATGCACATGTCCGTTGGGAACCCCAAGTGGAAGGTATGATGCGTATAGAAGCAAGTTTCCCTCAGTATGAAACCAAGGTTTAATCGAACCAGTAGGAGCCAAGAAGCACGTTGAAGGTTGAAGGTCGCGAAATGTGATGCGCAACACGGGGATTCCGGCGCCAACGCGGAACCTGCACAACACAACCCAAGTACTTTGTCCCAACGAAACAGTGAGGTTGTCAATCTCACCGGCTTGCTGTAACAAAGGATTAAACGTATCGAGTGGAAGATGTTTGCAAAGAAAACAGTAAAACACAATTGCAGTAGATTGTATGCTATGTAAAGAATAGGACCGGGGTCCACAGTTCACTAGAGGTGTCTCTCCCATAAGATAAAAGCATGTTGGGTGAACAAATTACAGTCGGGCAATTGACAAATAGAGAAAGGCATAACAATGCATATACATGATATGATAAATATAGTGAGATTTAATCCGGGCATTACGACAAAGTACATAGACCGCCATCCAACTGCATCTATGCCTAAAAAGTCCACCTTCAGGTTATCATCCGAACCCCATTCAGTATTAAGTTGCTAAGCAACAGACAATTGCATTAAGTATGGTGCGTAATGTAATCGACAACTACATCCTTAGACATAGCATCAATGTTTTATCCCTAGTGGCAACAGCACATCACAACCTTAGAACCTACTGTCACGATCCCAGGTGTCAATGAAGGCATGAACCCACTATCGAGCATAAATACCCCGTCTTGGAGTTAAGAGCAAAAACTTGGCCAGAGCCTCTACTAATAACGGAGAGCATGCAAGATCATAAACAACACATAAACAATAGATTGATAATCACCATAACATAGTATTCTCTATCCATCGGATCCCGACAAACACAACATATAGAATTACATATAGATGATCTTGATCATGTTAGGCAGCTCACAAGATCCAACAATGAAGCACAACAAGGAGAAGACGACCATCTAGCTACTGCTATGGACCCATGGTCCAGGGGTGAACTACTCACTCATCACTCCGGAGGCGATCATGGCGATGAAGAGTCCTCCGGGAGATGAATCCCCTCTCCGGCAGGGTGCGGAGGCGATCTCCTGAATCCCCGAGATGGGATTCGCGGCGGCGCGTCTCTGGAAGGTTTTCCGTATCGTGGCTCTCGGGGGTTTCGCGACGGAGGCTTTAAGTAGGCGGAAGCGCGGGGGCCACACGAGGTGCCCGGGGGTAGGGCCGCGCGGCGGGGCCGGGCCGCGCCCGTCCCCTGGCTGCCTCGTGGCCCCACTTCGTTATCTCTTCGGTCTTCTGGAAGCTTCGTGCAAAAATAGGACCCTGGGCGAAAGTTTCGTCCAATTCCGAGAATATTTCCTTACTAGGATTTCTGAAACCAAAAACAGCAGAAAACAGCAACTGGCTCTTCGGCATCTTGTTAATAGGTTAGTTCAGAAAATGCATAAATATGACATATAATGTGCATAAAACATGTAGGTATCATCAATAAAGTAGCATGGAACATAAGAAATTATCGATACGTTGGAGACGTATCAGCATCCCCAAGCTTAGTTCTGCTCGTCCCGAGCAGGTAAAACGATAACAAAGATAATTTCTGAAGTGACATGCCATCATAATCTTGATCATACTATTTGTAAACATATGTAATGAATGCAGCGATCAAAACAAAAGTAATGACATGAGTAAACAACTGAATCATAAAGCAAAGACTTTTCATGAATAGTACTTCAAGACAAGCATCAATAAGTCTTGCATAAGAGTTAACTCATAAAGCAATAAATCAAAGTAAAGGTGTTGAAGCAACACAAAGGAATATTAAGTTTCAGCGGTTGCTTTCAACTTATAACATGTATATCTCATGGATATTGTCAACATGAAGTAATATAACAAGTGCAATATGCAAGTATGTAGGAATCAATGCACAATTCACACAAGTGTTTGCTTCTTAAGGTGGAGGGAGATAGGTAAACTGACTCAACAATAAAAGTAAAAGAAAGGTCCTTTAAGAGGAAAGCATCGATTGCTGTATTTGTGCTAGAGCTTTTATTTTGAAAACATGAAACAATTTTGTCAACGGTAGTAATAAAGCATATGAGTTATGTAAATTATATCTTACAAGTTGCAAGCCTCATGCATAGTATACTAATAGTGCCCGCACCTCGTCCTACTTAGCTTGGACTACCGGATCTTCGCATGCCATGTTTCAACCAAGTGTCACAAAGGGGTACCTCCATGCCGCCTGTACAAAGGTCCAAGGAGAATGCTCGCATTTTGGATTTCTCGCTTTTGATTATTCTCAACTTAGACATCCATACCGGGACAACATGGACAACAGATAATGGACTCCTCTTAAATGCATAAGCATGTAGCAACAATTATTATTCTCATATGAGATTGAGGATATATGTCCAAACTGAAACTTCCACCATGATTCATGGCTTTAGTTAGCGGCCCAATGTTCTTCTCTAACAATTTTGCATGCTCCAACCACTAAAATGATAGATCCTTCAGACAAGACGGACATGCATAGCAACTCACATGATATTCAACAATAGTTGATGGCGTTCCCCAGAAGCATGGTTATCGCACAACAAGCAACTTAATAAAATATAAAGTGCATAAGTACATATTCAATACTACGATAGTTTTTAAGGCTATTTTGTCCCATGAGCTATATATTGCAAAGGTGAATGATGGAATTTTAAAGGTAGCACTCAAGCAATTTACTTTGGAATGGCGGAGAAATACCATGTAGTAGGTAGGTATGGTGGACACAAATGGCATAGTAGTTGGCTCAAAGATTTTGGATGCATGAGAAGTATTCCCTCTCGATACAAGGTTTAGGCTAGCAAGGTTATTTGAAGCAAACTCAAGGATGAACAAGTGCAGCAAAACTCACATAAAAGACATATTGTAAACATTATAAGACTCTACACCGTCTTCCTTGTTGTTCAAAACTCAATACTAGATATTATCTAGACCTTAGAGAGACCAAATATGCAAATCAAATTTTAGCAAGCTCTATGTATTTCTTCATTAATGGGTGCAAAGCATATGATGCAAGAGCTTAAACATGAGCACAACAATTGCCAAGTATCACATTATCCAAGACATTTTAGAATTACTACATGTAGCATTTTCCAATTCCAACCATATAACAATTTAACGAAGAAGAAACTTCGCCATGAACATTATGAGTAAAGCCTAAGGACACATGTGTCCATATGCAACAGCGGAGCGTGTCTCTCTCCCACAAAGTGAATGCTAGGATCCATTTTATTCAAACAAAAACAAAAACAAAAACAAACCGACGCTCCAAGTAAAGAACACAAGATGTGACTGAATAAAAATATAGTTTCAGGGGAGGAACCTGATGATGTTGTCGATGAAGAAGGGGATGCCTTGGGCATCCCCAAGCTTAGCCTGAGTCTTCTTAAAATATGCAGGGGTGAACCACGGGGCATCCCCAAGCTTAGAGCTTTCACTCCTCTTGATCATAGTATATCATACTCCTCTCTTGACCCTTGAAAACTTCCTTCACACCAAACTTCAAGCAAACTCATTAGAGGGTTAGTGCACAATTAATAATTCACACATTCAGAGGTGACACAAACATTCTTTTCACTTCTGGACATTGCATAATGCTACTGGACATTAATGGATCAAAGAAATAAATCCAACATAGCAAAAGAGGCAATGCGAAATAAAAGGCAGAATCTGTCAAAAACAGAACAGTCCGTAAAGACGAATTTAAAGATGGCACCAGACTTGCTCAAATTGAAAAACTCAAAACTAATGAAAGTTGCGTACATATCTGAGGATCACGCTCGTAAATTGGCAGATTTTTTCGAATTTTCTACAGAGAACTGTGCCCAGATTCGTGACAGACAGCAATGCTGTTTCTGCGCAGCGATCCCAAATATAACATCAACTTTGACATAGAAACTTTACTTGGCACAAAAACATGATAAGGAGAGGTTGCTAAAGTAGTAAACAACTTCCAAGACTCAACAAAACAAAAAATTGCTGTAGGTAAAAACATGGGTTGTCTCCCATAAGCGCTTTTCTTTAACGCCTTTCAGCTAGGCGCAGAAAGTGCAAATCAAGTAACATCGAGAGTAGAAGCATCAACATTCTTACCAGAGGCTTTGAGCCTACTCTTCTTACTTTTTGGTTTAGGGAATACATGACCGCATCCTGGTGTAGAGGTAAAATTTAGAGTGCCCTTCCCCATATCTATGATTGCTCCCATGAGTTTCAGCAGGGATCTTCCAAGCGTAATTTGTCCTGTCCCTACACATTCAATGACAAGATAATCAGTGGATACCGTTCTTCCAAGAAAGGTTGTGAAAACACCTTCAGCTATTCCCTTAGGAATTATAACAGAATTATCAGTAAGAGTTATTCCTTCTCCTCCTTTAGTAAGTTCCCAAAGTGGCAAAGATTCATAAATGCTTTTAGGCATAAGGCAGAATTCAGACATAATATCACAGCGGGCATAAAAAATTTCATCACAAATGGTAACTTTTATAGTAGGCACCCACATTGAAGGTTCAAAGCTTAGTGGAACATAATCATAAAATTCGCGAATATGGTTGTACCCTTCTTTTAAACAAGATATATTTGTTTCGAGAGTGTTCAATCTATCAAGAATGCTAGCAAGGGATAAATCAAAGTTACTAGCAGAGCCAGATGATGTGACTAATTTTTTTATGGCATTAAAAGCTTGATCTCCATCACAATGGAGGAAATCTCCTCCTACTACAGCATCTAGGGCGTATCTATAACGAAGAGTAAGACCAAAATAAAAGTTACTAAGAAGCAAACTTAGAGGCATTTTAGGTTCAGTTCTACTATATGAATCAAAAATTCTAGACCAAGCTTTCTCAAAACTCTCCTCACCCCCTTGTTTAAAGGTAAAGATCGATTCCTCAGGTGATAGAGCAACAACTACAGGACTAGTCATGATAATAAAATAAATGCAAGTAACTAATTTTTTTGTGTTTTTGATATAGAGAGCAAGACAGTAAATAAAGTAAAACTAGCAACTAATTTTTGTGTGTTTTGTTTAGGTGCAGCAAACAAAGTAGTAAATAAAATAAAGCAAGACAAAAACAAAGTAAAGAGATTGAGAAGTGGAGACTCCCCTTGCAGCGTGTCTTGATCTCCCGGCAACGGCGCCAGAAAGCTTGATACGCATAGATGCACACGTCCGTTGGGAACCCCAAGTGGAAGGTATGATGCGTATAGAAGCAAGTTTCCTCAGTATGAAACCAAGGTTTAATCGAACCAGTAGGAGCCAAGAAGCACGTTGAAGGTTGAAGGTCGCGAAATGTGATGCGGCGCAACACCAGGGATTCCGGCGCCAACGCGGAACCTGCACAACACAACCCAAGTACTTTGTCCCAACGCAGTGAGGTTGTCAATCTCACCGGCTTTGTAACAAAGGATTAAACGTATCGAGTGGAAGATGTTTGCAAAGAAAACAGTAAAACACAATTGCAGTAGATTGTATGCTATGTAAAGAATAGGACCGGGGTCCACAGTTCACTAGAGGTGTCTCTCCCATAAGATAAAAGCATGTTGGGTGAACAAATTACAGTCGGGCAATTGACAAATAGAGAAAGGCATAACAATGCATATACATGATATGATAAATATAGTGAGATTTAATCCGGGCATTACGACAAAGTACATAGACCGCCATCCAACTGCATCTATGCCTAAAAAGTCCACCTTCAGGTTATCATCCGAACCCCATTCAGTATTAAGTTGCTAAGCAACAGACAATTGCATTAAGTATGGTGCGTAATGTAATCGGCAACTACATCCTTAGACATAGCATCAATGTTTTATCCCTAGTGGCAACAGCACATCACAACCTTAGAACCTACTGTCACGATCCCAGGTGTCAATGAAGGCATGAACCCACTATCGAGCATAAATACCCCCTCTTGGAGTTAAGAGCAAAAACTTGGCCAGAGCCTCTACTAATAACGGAGAGCATGCAAGATCATAAACAACACATAAACAATAGATTGATAATCACCATAACATAGTATTCTCTATCCATCGGATCCCGACAAACACAACATATAGAATTACATATAGATGATCTTGATCATGTTAGGCAGCTCACAAGATCCAACAATGAAGCACAACAAGGAGAAGACGACCATCTAGCTACTGCTATGGACCCATGGTCCAGGGGTGAACTACTCACTCATCACTCCGGAGGCGATCATGGCGATGAAGAGTCCTCCGGGAGATGAATCCCCTCTCGGGTGCCGGAGGCGATCTCCTGAATCCCCGAGATGGGATTCGCGGCGGGAAGGTTTCCGTATCGTGGCTCTCGGTCGGGGGTTTCGCGACGGAGGCTTTAAGTAGGCGGAAGGGCAACGCGGGGGCCACACGAGGTGCCGGGGGTAGGGCCGCGCGGCAGGGGCTGGCCGCGCCGCCTGTCCCCGGCTGCCTCGTGGCCCCACTTCGTTATCTCTTCGGTCTTCTGGAAGCTTCGTGCAAAAATAGGACGGGCGAAAGTTTCGTCCAATTCCAAGAATATTTCCTTACTAGGATTTCTGAAACCAAAAACAAAAAGCAATGGCTCTTCGGCATCTTGTTAATAGGTTAGTTCCAAAAAATGCATAAATATGACATATAATATGCATAAAACATGTAGGTATCATCAATAAAGTAGCATGGAACATAAGAAATTATCGATACGTTGGAGACGTATCAGGTCCCACCCTACTTCTGCGCGGTCAGTTTTAGGAAATGACCCGTGCTTGTGCATTGACCAAGGCGCCTCCTCGATTTTCGCACGTAGTGGGAGTAATGGGCTGCCGGTTCCGTTCTCCTGACACGTGTACAACTTAATCTTCGTCCATCTCCCATGATGGCTTTGGAGTTATGGCCATGATTTCCCAACAGCATGTGCTATAAATTAAAGGCCTTTCCATCATTTTTGCTTTTCACGCCTCCATACTGCTCATCTTCCTCCTCAACCTTTTCTCTCTCCTCCGTTCCTAGCTCCAAGAGCTCGAGACACCATGGGCAAGAAGAAGGGATTCGGCGAGGCAGGTTCCGCATCTGGCCTGAGCAAGGCCATCCGCGATTGGTGCGCCTCCACCATCTCCAACCGTGACGTGAACAGGCTGTGCACCCTCGGCTTCATCTCGTCATCCGTCAATGACATTCATCTCCCAAGCCCATCTTCTCGCCCAAAGCCTCCTAAAGGCTTTACTGTCATGTTCGCCGCTTTCTTATTTCGTGGGCTTTCTCTTCCTGCCCATGAATTTCTTCCTTCCCTTCCCTTTGTCTACGGGATTCAGCTCTGGCAGCTGACCCCAATCTCCATTCTTCATCTCTCCATCTTCATTACCCTTTGCGAAGCTTTCCTCGGCATTGACCCCCACTGGGGTCTGTGGAGGAAAATCTTCTATGTCAAGCACCATAATGGCAGTGACACCCCCCCCCCCCCCGTTGTTGGTGGAGTTGGCTTTGTCGTCAGAAAAGAGGTTGGCTACCTCAATTACCCAATGAAGGAGTCAGTTCAGGGCTGGCGACAAAAATGGTTCTACTTGCGAGATATTCCGGCACCTGGGCGACGCTCTAACCTCCCTCCATTCGAAGATGTCTGGGAGGCTCGCCCGAAGAAGTCCTGGCGAACACCCTAACTGCCGAAGAAAGCGCCGTAGCCGATCAGTTGTTCGAGCAGGTTGTTGCTCTGAAGAACACACGAGGCGTAACAATGTGCGGCACTGAGGTAGTCTCAGTGTTTCTAAAACGTCGGGTGCAGCCGCTGATGTCTTGCCCTCACCAGCTGTGGATGTACGTGGGCAAGGATGATAAGTCAAGAGTTAGCTCAGCCGAACTGTCGGATGAGGAACTCCATGACGAAGTGCGGCGCCTTACTCGCTTTAGCCAGAAGGACAATATTGTCCTGACTTCGGCCCGCCTTCCATATGACTTCAACCATCTTCCGGCCGAGGTAATTTTTACTGCACTTGTTGTAATCGTTGTTTTAATTTTGTCACTCAGATCCTTATCAATTCCTTTATCTGTCGACAGCCTTCTTCTGTTGCTCAATGTTATCCTCCTACACCCGAAAGTGGGGTAGAACTTGAGGATGATGATGATGATTCTGAAGGAACCGAAGATGCTCAGCATGCTCTTGAGGATAGCGACGTCCACGAAGACGAAGCTCCCGAAGAGGATGCTCCCACCAGGGATAGACGATGCAGAAGGATCAACGAGGATTTGATAACAACGGCTGAATCGAGTCCTAGCGGACAAGATGATGATGCCAATGAAACCGCATCGCCTCCCCCTGCTGCGAAGAGTTCGACAGGCTTTTGTTGCCTTCGAAGACGATTTAGACCTGTGAGTATCTGTCTTTCCCTTTATAACCACTCTTCTTTATCTAATGTAACGGACGTCCTTGTTTTTAAGCAGTTCTGACGATGATGACGAAGTCCCTCTCGCAAAGAGGGTCAAGTTATTTTCTGAAAAGGCCGAGTTAGCCAAGGAGTCGAATCCTTCGACTGCCGATCCAACGCCGCCCTCAAGAACGGGTGTGGTGAAGATACCGGTGTCGAAGGTCATTCCCTCTGCTAGCACGCCCATTCCTCCAGCTGCCCGTGATCATGTAAGTAAACCACTTTAGCTTGATTTCCCTTTATGGTATACTTCCGCATTTTGCTGAAACTCTTTATCTTTTCCCTAACAGCCAATCTATGCCACAGTTGACGATGTGGCAGATTTTCCGATCAATTCACTCGCCTGGAATCGGAAAATGCTCAGCTTCGAAAGACCATCAAAACTTCGGTTGACCAAGTGCTGGAAGCTAATGAGCTCACAGCCGATGCTCAAAATGAAAACATCCTGCTGAAAGATGAGCTTAAGAAGCTGAAAAAGAAGATGAAGGATGAGGAAGATGCTAGACGCGAGGCTGCTATTGTAGCCGATGAAAAAGAAGGCGTCCTCCGCGAATCCATCACAAACTTGCTGAGTAAGTTCCTTCGTGCATGTCATTTTTCTAATATTATCCTTCGGATTGCTTATCCATTCTTCTGCGGATGCTGCCGATATGACCATCAATCGAGCCCGCAAGCTCCGGGAAGATTCCATGTCTGACGCTCTTTCACTTGCCACTGAGTCCAACATCTAGGTCCTTGGTCTTTTGTAAAAAACCAAGGGAGGATTATCGAAGTTATTCTCGATGATATTCCCAAAGATGAAGCAGGACAAGACTCTTGGCGAGATGGCAGATGCTTTCTTCGTCGACCCTTCTGAGCCTGTAGAGGTACTTAAGCGTCGTTCCCGTTTGTTTGGGGCGGTTCTTACTTTTCAGCTGCTGATGGGTCACGGGTTAGGCTATGAACTAGAAAAGTTTTCTAAGGCATTGCCTGTGGATGACAACAATTGCTTAGTCAATCTCGAACCCTTCAAACAATCGGCTGTGGTATGTGCTAATCAGATCCTCAAGCTAGTCGACGAGGCGAAGACTAAAGCTGTGCCCGAAGCTGCTCCTGGCTCATCGTCAGCTCTTCATTGAATGGATTCTTGTTCTGTCACTGTAACTAAAGCTTGATACAATTTAACCTAGTCTTGTTTTATACTGGCTCTGTTGCCAGTGTCAACGATCTTTTGGATGTAATATATGCACCGCGCTCCCGATGGGAGTTTTTATTAATGCTTGTTCTGAACTGAGAGTTGTGCTGCAGATTCCTTCGACTTCTTCCCATGCCGATTCTTCTTTAAATTCTTCGGCTAACGATGAATCCGACCTTGTTCGTCGTTTGCGTGACCAAATATCCCGATTAAACCAAGACATAACCACTCTTCACGCAATCGCGGCTTTGGTGAAAAGAAAGGGTGAGATTGCGACTCCAATCGAACAACATGCTCTTGATCGTCTCCGTGTTGCTACTGAAAGCTTGAGCTGTAAGCATCTGTCCATCTTCCAATTTTTATTGAAGTTTTTCCCCGAAATATTTTCTTCTGACTGTTTTTTGTTTCCCACCAGTCGTGGCCTTCGATGAATCGGAAGAAAACAGGAGGATTCATGAAAAGATCGAGGCGATGACTGATGTCAATCACCCGAAACATGAATTATGGACCAACCGACCGAAAGCCGTCGCCATAGCTAAATTCAAGCATCGGGCGGAGAAGGTGCATTATTACTTTGATAAGTACAATGCTCATCTCTCAATGATATGGAGAACCCTATTTCCATTAGACCAAGCACCCGAGACTTTGTCTGCTTTGTTCAATCGATTCAAAACTCCAGAAAGAATTCGATTGCTGGTGCGGAAGGAGCTCCTGGCTGGTGCTGAACTTGCTCTTGCTTCAGTTTTAGCATGTCTCCGACCTTGGATTTAGAGGCCATAGGGATTAGACCAGTATTATGATATTGCTAGGAATCCTGCATATGTTATTATCTCCCAGATGGAAACGGGGATTGAGAGGGATCTGAAGGCCCGAGAAGACCAAGAAAACCTGCCATGAAAATTGTAAACATATGTAACAACCTTGCATTGCAAGGGGTATCTCGTATGTATTTTGATGCGAGTTTTATACATCATTTTATTTGAATTTGTTAATTCGATTAATAGATGTTTGTCAAGGGCGGCTGAGTGATCAAGTCAGCCTGCTCACTCGACGACTCCGTTGTAATTGCAAAGTTGGCAGAGTCGATCTGTAAATTTCTGATGCTGAAACTGAATATGATAATAATGAAGAAGATGTGGAAATATCTCAACCACAAGAAGAACCACCTGAAGATACTGTTGATAAAGAACCCGAACCTACAATAAATGAAGATCCTCAATCATCTAAGGATAAAAATAAGAAGAAGAAGGCTCCACTGCAACCCAAAGGTAAAGAAATGGATCTATGGGTTCATAGAACTATACCATATCCCCAAGAGGTAACTAAAACTCCAGGCAATGAAAGATTTGAGAAGTTTATTAAATTGATAAAGAGTTTATATTTTCAAATTCCTCTTGTTGATGCTATTAAAATTCCTCCATATTAAAATTATATGAAAGATATTGTTAACAATAAGAGGAAAATACCTAATGAAGCTATTACTGCTATGCTTGTTGATTATTCTTTTAGGGGGAAGTTACCAGAAAAGTATGGAGATCCAAGTATTCCCATTATTCCTTGCACTATTAGGAATACTTATGTGAAATATGCTCTATGTGATTTAGGAGCTGGGGTAAGTGTCATGCCATTATCTCTTTATAAGAAGCTTAACTTGAATAAATTAGTTCCTACTAAGGTTTCACTACAAATGACTGATAAATCCACTTCTATTCCTATTGGTATATGTGAAGATGTTACTATTATGATTGCTAATGTGAAAATCCCTACGGACTTTGTGATATTAGAAATGCCGGAAGATGATAATTTATCTATTATTCTTGGTATACCTTTTCTAAATATTGCAAGGGCTGTTATAAATTGGACTGAAAGCAAGGTTACCTTTCATGTAAAAGGAAAGGAGCATATTATACATTTCCCGAAGAAGAATTCTATTGAGGTACCTAAGAAAACTGTCAATGTTATTGAGCCCAAGTTTCTATAAATTGGAAGGTTTGAAATACCTATTCCTCCTCTGAAACCAAAGTACCAAATATTAATGGTTGGAACAATTCCAATCCGTTATGAGGTACCCTGAAATTTCCCTTGTTATTTCCTTTGAATCATTGTTTCTATCTTTGTCATAGTAATAATGCGACTTGATCAACCTCATTCTTAACATGATAATGATAAGATTATGATTCCTAGTACTTTATTTTATCATTAGTATTAAAGTTTGTTTCAAGATTTTCCATTTCTATTTTATCTCTTCAATTAATTTCTGCCAGCTTTTAACAGTTTTTGAGTTTCGAAAATGTTTAAAAAATGTTCTCCAAAATACCAAAATAAACAGGGGAGGAAAGAGCAGGGGTGGCGCGCCCTAACTCTTTGGGTGTGCAACCTGTCCTCTTTGGCCCCAAAGAGGGAGTTAGGTGACGGGAAAAGGCCCAGGTGCTTCCCCTCGACTCAAAACTCGACCAGGTATTTTTTAAAAAAAATTCTCTGCCACATGGATCTATCAATTTGGGGAGCCATTTGCAAATTCCTTTGGAGGAATTACTCATCGGTATGTGACTCCTCCACCCATCCAATTTTTTTTTGATATGATGCTTTAGGAACACAACAGTTATTCCTCCTTTCTTAGGAACACAATGCACAGGACTAACCCATCTACTATCAGCAATAGGATATATAATACCTGCTTCAAGAAGTTTTAATACCTCATTTCTTACCACATCCTTCATCTTGGGAATTAGACGACGTTGATGTTCAACAACAGGTTTTGCACCATCTTCTATATTAATGGCATGTTGGCAAATAGCGGGAGAAATCCCCTTCAAGTCATCGAGAGTGTAGCCAATAGCTCCTCGGTGTTTCTTCAATATTTCCAATAACCTTTCTTCCTCAATATCTGAAAGCTTAGCACTAATAATAACAGGATATGTTTTCTTATCATCAATATAAGCATACTTAAGATTATCAGGTAATGGTTTTAAATCAAATACAGGATCTTCCTTTGGTGGTGGTGTTACACCTAGATCTTCAACAGGTAAGTCATGTTTAAGAATAGGTTGTCGAAGGAAAATTTCATCAAGCTCATCCCTTTCTTCCCTAAAAACTTCACTCTCACTATTCTCCAAATGTTGCTGCAAAGGATTATTAGGAGCAAGAGCAATAGATGCACACTGTTCAACTCTAAAATCATCATTAGGCAAATCAGCTTTATAAGGAGTTTTGGCAAATTTAGAGAAGTTAAACTCATAAGATTCACCAGCAAATTTAGTAACAATTTTCTCTTTCTTGCAATCTATAATAGCTCCACATGTATTCAGAAAAGGTCTACCAAAAATAATAGGACAAGACTTATAGCAGCAGAACCAAGTACCAAAAAGTCAGAAGGATATTTAATCTTACCACATAGAACTTCCACATCTCGAACAATACCAATGGGAGAGATAGTTTCTCTATTAGCTAGCCGAATAACCACATCAATATCTTCAAGTTCACAAGAACCAATTTCATGCATGATTTCCGTGTAGAGCTCATAAGGAATGGCACTAATACTTGCACCAATATCACATAAACCATAATAGCAATGATCACCAATTCGAACAGAGAGCACAGGAACACTGGCTTTCCTATACTTATTAGGATGCGAAACAATATTAGAAGCATCTTCACAAAAAATAATATGACCATCTTCCACATTTTCAGTCACAAGATCTTTAACTATTATTGCAACAGCAGGTTCAACCTTTATTTGTTCTTCAGGTTCTATAGGTTTCTTTGCACTTTTATTAACTACACTAGTTATAACAGAATACTCCTTCATTTTAGCAGGGAAAGGAGTTTTTTCAATATAAGCTTCAGGAAGAACATGATCAACAGTTTTAATTTCAATACATTTACCTTTAGGTGAATCAGTTTTATCTTTATAAGGTTCATGATACTTATCAAAATTCTTCCTAGGCAATTCAAAATGAGAAGCAAAGGCTTTATAAATATTTGCAACAACTTGAGAGTCAAGACCATATGTAGCACTTATATTACGATATTCATCAGTATCCATAAAAGTTTCAATGCATTCATAATCATAATTTATACCTGACACTCTACCTTTGTCATTCTCCCATCCTTCAGTATTTTCTTGGATTCGATCAAGAAGGTCCCATTTAAACTCTTCTTTATTGCGTGTGAATGATCCAGAACAAGAAGTATCCAACAAGGTTTTATCTTGAAAAGAAAGTCTTGCACAGAAATTATCAATGATAATATTACCAGGAAGCTCATGAATGAGGCATTTGAGCATTAAAGACTTCAATCTCCCCCACGCTTGGGCAATACTCTCTCCATCATGAGGCCAGAAATTATATATACGGTTGCGGTCTTTGTGAATTTCACTTGGAGGATAGAATTTGGAATAAAATAGAGGCACAATATCCTTCCAATCAAGAGAACGCCCATCCTTCAGCAGTTTATACCAATGCGCCGCTTTACCAGATAGCGACATAACAAATAATTTCTTCCTCACTTCATCCATTGAAATACCTGCACACTTGAATAACCCGCATAATTCATGTAAAAACAGTAAATGATCTCCAGGATGAACAGTTCCATCCCCTTCATAGCGGTTATCCACAACACGTTCAATAATTTTCATAGGTATTTTATATGGTATTACTTCCTCACCTGGCGCCTCATCCACTACCGTTGCAGTAGTAGTAGATTTCCCAAATAGAAATTCAAGGGAGGATCTCTCCATAATGACTTATAGCAGCAAGCAGAAACAAAATCAGCACGTACAGTAAAAGTTTCCTTACCAATTCCACTTACCAATAGCGCTTCACTCCCCGGCAACGGCGCCAGAAAATAGTCTTGATGACCCACAAGTATAGGGGTGTATCGTAGTACTTTCGATAAATAAGAGTGTCGAACCCAACGAGGAGCAGAAGGTGTTGACAAGTAGTTTCGATGAAGGATTCACTGTAAATTCTCACAGACAAGTATTCAGGGGGTTTTGATATAGCAGATAAATAAAGTACAAGTAAATAAAATGCGAGAGAAATAATTGCAGCGAGTGGCCCAATCCTTTTTAGCACAAAGGACAAGCCGGTTTGTTTACTTATAATGACCAAACGTTTTTGAGGACACACGGGGATTTAGTCTAGTGCTTTCGCTTCATATAGTTGATTAATCTTCATTGTTTTGATAAGTGTTGTGTGGGCGAACCTATGCTAATGCACCGCCCTTCCTAGGACTAATACATACTTGTGATTATACCCCTTGCAAGCATCCGCAAATACAAGAAAGTAATTAAGATAAATCTAACCACATCCTTAAACTCTGAGATCCTGCTATCCCTCCTGCACCGATATACTAACGGGGGTTTAGGTTTCTGTCACTCCGGCAGCCCCACAATTAGCAAACGAATACAAGATGTATTCCCCTAGGCCCATGATGGCGTGTAACTCACACGTTCGTTGGGAACCCCAAGAGGAAGGTATGATGCGCACAGTAGCAAGTTTTCCCTCAGAAAGAAACCAAGGTTTAATCGAACCAGGAGGAGCCAAGAAGCACGTTGAAGGTTGATGGTCGCGAAATGTGATGCGGCGCAACACCAGGGAGGCGCCAACGTGGAACCTGCACAACACAACCCAAGTACTTTGTCCCAACGAAACAGTGAGGTTGTCAATCTCACCGGCTTGCTGTAACAAAGGATTAAGCGTATCGAGTGGAAGATGATTGTTTGCAAGAAAACAGTAAACAAGTATTGCAGTAGATTGTATGCTATGTAAAGAATAGGACCGGGGTCCACAGTTCACTAGAGGTGTCTCTCCCATAAGATAAAAGCATGTTGGGTGAACAAATTACAGTCGGGCAATTGACAAATAGAGAAAGGCATAACAATGCATGTACATGATATGATAAATATAGTGAGATTTAATTGGGCATTACGACAAAGTACATAGACCGCCATCCAACGCATCTATGCCTAAAAAGTCCACCTTCAGGTTATCATCCGAACCCCATTCAGTATTAAGTTGCTAAGCAACAGACAATTGCATTAAGTATGGTGCGTAATGTAATCGACAACTACATCCTTAGACATAGAATCAATGTTTTATCCCTAGTGGCAACAGCACATCACAACCTTAGAACTTTCTGTCACTGTCCCAGGTGTCAATGAAGGCATGAACCCACTATCGAGCATAAATACTCCCTCTTGGAGTTAAGAGTACAAACTTGGCCAGAGCCTCTACTAATAATGGAGAGCATGCAAGATCATAAACAACACATAAACAATAGATTGATAATCACCATAACATAGTATTCTCTATCCATCGGATCCCGACAAACACAACATATAGTATTACGATAGATGATCTTGATCATGTTAGGCAGCTCACAAGATCCAACAATGAAGCACAACAAGGAGAAGACGACCATCTAGCTACTGCTATGGACCCATGGTCCAGGGGTGAACTACTCACTCATCACTCCGGAGGCGATCATGGCGATGAAGAGTCCTCCGGGAGATGAATCCCCTCTCCGGCAGGGTGCCGGAGGCGATCTCTGAATCCCCGAGATGGGATTCGCGGCGGCGGCGTCCGTAAGGTTTTCCGTATCGTGGCTCTCGTCGGGGGTTTCGCGACGGAGGCTTTAAGTAGGCGAAAGGGTAGGTCAAGAGGCGGCGCGAGGGCCCACACCACAGGCCGCGCGCCGGGGCCGGGCCGCGCCGCCCTATGGTGTGGCCACCTCGTGGCCCCACTTCGACTCCCCTTCGGTCTTGGAAGCTTCGTGCAAAAATAGGACCCTGGGAGGTGATTTTCCAATTCCGAGAATATTTCGTTACTAGGATTTCTGAAACCAAAAACAAAAACAGCAACTGGCTCTTCGGCATCTTGTTAATAGGTTAGTTCAGAAAATGCGTAAATACGACATATAATGTGCATAAAACATGTAGGTATCATCAATAAAGTAGCATGGAACATAAGAAATTATCGATACGTTGGAGACGTATCAGCATCCCCAAGCTTAGTTCTGCTCGTCCCGAGCAGGTAAAACGATAACAAAGATAATTTCTGAAGTGACATGCCATCATAATCTTGATCATACTATTTGTAAACATATGTAATGAATGCAGCGATCAAAACAATGGTAATGACATGAGTAAACAACTGAATCATAAAGCAAAGACTTTTCATGAATAGTACTTCAAGACAAGCATCAATAAGTCTTGCATAAGAGTTAACTCATAAAGCAATAAATCAAAGTAAAGGTGTTGAAGCAACACAAAGGAAGATTAAGTTTCAGCGGTTGCTTTCAACTTATAACATGTATATCTCATGGATATTGTCAACATAAAGTAATATAACAAGTGCAATATGCAAGTATGTAGGAATCAATGCACAGTTCACACAAGTGTTTGCTTCTTAAGGTGGAGGGAGATAGGTAAACTGACTCAACAATAAAAGTAAAAGAATGGTCCTTCAAAGAGGAAAGCATCGATTGCTGTATTTGTGCTAGAGCTTTTATTTTGAAAACATGAAACAATTTTGTCAACGGTAGTAATAAAGCATATGAGTTATGTAAATTATATCTTACAAGTTGCAAGCCTCATGCATAGTATACTAATAGTGCCCGCACCTTGTCCTACTTAGCTTGGACTACCGGATCTTTGCAATGCCATGTTTCAACCAAGTGTCACAAAGGGGTACCTCCATGCCGCCTGTACAAAGGTCTAAGGAGAAAGCTCGCATTTTGGATTTCTCGCTTTTGATTATTCTCAACTTAGACATCCATACCGGGACAACATGGACAACAGATAATGGACTCCTCTTTAATGCATAAGCATGTAGCAATGATTATTATTCTCATATGAGATTGAGGATATATGTCCAAACTGAAACTTCCACCATGATTCATGGCTTTAGTTAGCGGCCCAATGTTCTTCTCTAACAATATGCATGCTCCAACCACTAAGGTGATAGATCCTTCAGACAAGACGGACATGCATAGCAACTCACATGATATTCAATAAAGAGTAATTGATGGCGTTCCCCAGAAGCATGGTTATCGCACAACAAGCAACTTAATAAGAGATAAAGTGCATAAGTACATATTCAATACTACGATAGTTTTTAAGGCTATTTTGTCCCATGAGCTATATATTGCAAAGGTGAATGATGGAATTTTAAAGGTAGCACTCAAGCAATTTACTTTGGAATGGCGGAGAAATACCATGTAGTAGGTAGGTATGGTGGACACAAATGGCATAGTGGTTGGCTCAAGGATTTTGGATGCATGAGAAGTATTCCCTCTCGATACAAGGTTTAGGCTAGCAAGGTTATTTGAAGCAAACTCAAGGATGAACCGGTGCAGCAAAACTCACATAAAAGACATATTGTAAACATTATAAGACTCTACACCGTCTTCCTTGTTGTTCAAAACTCAATACTAGATATTATCTAGACCTTAGAGAGACCAAATATGCAAATCAAATTTTAGCAAGCTCTATGTATTTGTTCATTAATGGGTGCAAAGTATATGATGCAAGAGCTTAAACATGAGCACAAAAATTGCCAAGTATCACATTATCCAAGACATTTTTGAATTACTACATGTAGCATTTTCCAATTCCAACCATATAACAATTTAACGAAGAAGAAACTTCGCCATGAACATTATGAGTAAAGCCTAAGGACATATTTGTCCATATGCAACAGCGGAGCGTGTCTCTCTCCCACAAAGTGAATGCTAGGATCCATTTTATTCAAACAAAAACAAAAACAAAAACAAACCGACGCTCCAAGTAAAGAACACAAGATGTGACTGAATAAAAATATAGTTTCAGCGGAGGAACCTGATGATTTTGTCGATGAAGAAGGGGATGCCTTGGGTGAGTCTTCTTAGAATATGCAGGGGTGAACCACGGGGGCACCAAGCTTAGAGCTTTCACTCCTCTTGATCATAGTATATCATACTCCTCTCTTGACCCTTGAAAACTTCCTTCACACCAAACTTCAAGCAAACTCATTAGAGGGTTAGTGCACAATTAATAATTCACATGTTCAGAGGTGGCACAATCATTCTTTACACTTCTGGACATTGCATAAAGCTACTGGACATTAATGGATCAAAGAAATGCATCCAATATAGCAAAAGAGGCAATGCGAAATAAAAGGCAGAATCTGTCAAAAACAGAACAGTCCGTAAAGACGAATTTTAAAATGGCACCAGACTTGCTCAAATGGAAAAACTCAAAACTAATGAAAGTTGCGTACATATCTGAGGATCACGCTCGTAAATTGGCAGATTTTTTCGAATTTTCTACAGAGGCCTGTGCCCAGATTCGTGACAGACAGCAATGCTGTTTCTGCGCAGCGATCCCAAATATAACATCAACTTTAACATAGAAACTTTACTTGGCACAAAAACATGATAAGGAGAGGTTGCTACAGTAGTAAACAACTTCCAAGACTCAAATATAAAACAAAGTACTGTAGTAAAAACATGGGTTGTCTCCCATAAGCGCTTTTCTTTAACGCCTTTCAGCTAGGCGCAGAAAATGCAAATCAAGTAACATCAAGAGTAGAAGCATCAACATCATAGCTTGTTCTAATAATAGAATCAAAAGGCAACTTCATTCTATTTCTAGGGAAGTGTTCCATACCTTTCTTGAGAGGAAATTGATATTTAATATTACCTTCCCTCATATCAATAACAGCACCAACGGTTCGAAGAAAAGGTCTTCCCAACACAATAGGACAAGATGCATTGCATTCGATATCCAAGACAACAAAATCAACGGGGACAAGGTTATTGTTAACCGTAATGCACACATTATCAATCCTCCCCAAAGGTTTCTTTTTAACATTATCGGCAAGATTAACATCCAAATAACAATTCTTCAATGGTGGCAAGTCAAGCATATCATAAATCTTTTTAGGCATAACAGAAATACTTGCACCAAGATCACATAAAGCATTACATTCAAAGTCATTGAATTTCATTTTAATGATGGGCTCCCAACCATCTTCTAACTTTCTAGGAATAGAAGTTTCAAGTTTTAGTTTCTCTTCTCTAGCTTTTATTAGAGCATTTGTAATATGTTTTGTAAAGGCTAAATTTATAGCACTAGCATTAGGACTTTTAGCAAGTTTTTGTAAGACCTTTATAACTTCAGAGATGTGGCAATCATCAAAATCTAAATCATTATGAGCTACAGCAATGGAATCATTGTTCCCAAGGTTGGAAAAAATTATCACAAGCAGTTTCAGCAGTTTTAGCAATTTCAGGCAGTTTTGTACGCTTTGCACTAGGAGTAGAAACATTGCCAACACCAATTATTCTACCATTGATAGTAGGAGGTGCAGCAACATGTGAGGAATCATCATTGCTAATGGTGGTAATAGTCCAAACTTTAGCTACATTATTCTCTTTAGCTAGTTTTTCATTTTCTTCTCTATCCCACCTAGCACGTAATTCAGCCATTAATCTTATATTCTCATTAATTCTAACTTGGATGGCATTTGCTGTAGTAGTAATCTTATTATCAATATCATTATTAGGCATAACTTTCAATTTTAAAAGATTAACATCAGAGGCAAGTTTATCAACTCTAGAAGCAATAGTATCAATTTTATCAAGCTTTTCCTCAACAGATTTGTTAAAAGCAGTTTGTGTACTAATAAATTCTTTAAGCATGGCTTCAAGACCAGGGGGTACACTTCTATTATTGTTGTAAGAATTCCCATAAGAATTACCATAACCATTACCATTAGCAGAAGGATATGGCCTATAGTTATTACCAGAGTTGTTCCTATAAGCATTGTTGTTGAAATTATTATTTTTAATGAAATTCACATCAACATTTTCTTCTTGAGCAACCAATGAAGCTAAAGGAACATTATTTGGATCTACATTAGATCTACCATTCACAAGCATAGACATAATCACATCAATTTTATCACTCAAGGAAGAGGTTTCTTCAACAGAATTTACCTTCTTACCTTGTGGAGCTCTTTCCGTGTGCCATTCAGAGTAATTTATCATCATATCATCAAGAAGCTTTGTAGCCGCCCCCAAAGTGATGGACATAAAGGTACCTCCAGCAGCTGAATCCAATAAATTCCGCGAAGAAAAATTTAGTCCTGCATAGAAGGTTTGGATGATCATCCAAGTAGTCAGTCCATGGGTTGGGCAATTCTTTACCAAAGTTTTCATTCTCTCCCATGCTTGAGCAACATGTTCAGTATCTAATTGCTTAAAATTCATTATGCTACTTCTCAAAGATATAATTTTAGCGGGAGGATAATATCTACCAATAAAAGCATCCTTGCATTTAGTCCATGAATCAATACTATTCTTAGGCAAAGATAGCAACCAATCTTTAGCTCTTCCTCTTAATGAGAAAGGAAACACTTTCAATTTAATAATATCACCATCTACATCCTTATACTTTTGCATTTCATAAAGTTCAACAAAATTATTGAGATGGGCAGCAGCATCATCAGAACTAACACCAGAAAATTGATCTCTCATGACAAGATTTAGTAAAGCAGGTTTAATTTCAAAGAATTCTGCTGTAGTAGCAGGTGGAGCAATAGGTGTGCATAGGAAATCATTATTATTTGCATTTGTGAAGTCACACAACTTAGTATTTTCAGGGGTATTCATTTTAGCAAAAGTAAATAAAATAAACTAGATAGAGTAAATGCAAGTAACTAATTTTTTTTGTGTTTTTGATATAGAGAGCAAGACAGTAAATAAAGTAAAACTAGCAACTAATTTTTGTGTGTTTTGTTTAGGTGCAGCAAACAAAGTAGTAAATAAAATAAAGCAAGACAAAAACAAAGTAAAGAGATTGAGAAGTGGAGACTCCCCTTGCAGCGTGTCTTGATCTCCCCGGCAACGGCGCCAGAAAAGAGCTTGATGGCGTGTAACTCACACGTTCGTTGGGAACCCCAAGAGGAAGGTATGATGCGCACAGTAGCAAGTTTTCCCTCAGAAAGAAACCAAGGTTTAATCGAACCAGGAGGAGCCAAGAAGCACGTTGAAGGTTGATGGTCGCGAAATGTGATGCGGCGCAACACCAGGGATTCCGGCGCCAACGTGGAACTGCACAACACCAAGTACTTTGTCCCAACGAAACAGTGAGGTTGTCAATCTCACCGGCTTGCTGTAACAAAGGATTAAGCGTATCGAGTGGAAGATGATTGTTTGCAAAAAACAGTAAACAAGTATTGCAGTAGATTGTATGCTATGTAAAGAATAGGACCGGGGTCCACAGTTCACTAGAGGTGTCTCTCCCATAAGATAAAAGCATGTTGGGTGAACAAATTACAGTCGGGCAATTGACAAATAGAGAAAGGCATAACAATGCATGTACATGATATGATAAATATAGTGAGATTTAATTGGGCATTACGACAAAGTACATAGACCGCCATCCAACTGCATCTATGCCTAAAAAGTCCACCTTCAGGTTATCATCCGAACCCCATTCAGTATTAAGTTGCTAAGCAACAGACAATTGCATTAAGTATGGTGCGTAATGTAATCGACAACTACATCCTTAGACATAGAATCAATGTTTTATCCCTAGTGGCAACAGCACATCACAACCTTAGAACTTTCTGTCACTGTCCTAGGTGTCAATGAAGGCATGAACCCACTATCGAGCATAAATACTCCCTCTTGGAGTTAAGAGTACAAACTTGGCCAGAGCCTCTACTAATAACGGAGAGCATGCAAGATCATAAACAACACATAAACAATAGATTGATAATCACCATAACATAGTATTCTCTATCCATCGGATCCCGACAAACACAACATATAGTATTACAGATAGATGATCTTGATCATGTTAGGCAGCTCACAAGATCCAACAATGAAGCACAACAAGGAGAAGACGACCATCTAGCTACTGCTATGGACCCATGGTCCAGGGGTGAACTACTCACTCATCACTCCGGAGGCGATCATGGCGATGAAGAGTCCTCGGGAGATGAATCCCCTCTCCCGCGGGTGCCGGAGGCGATCTCCTGAATCCCCGAGATGGGATTCGGCGGCGGCGTCTCAGTAAGGTTTTCCGTATCGTGGCTCTCGGTACTGGGGGTTTCGCGACGGAGGCTTTAAGTAGGCGAAAGGGTAGGTCAAGAGGCGGCGCGAGGGGCCCACACCACAGGCCGGCGCGGCCAGGGCCTGGGCCGCGCCGCCCTATGGTGTGGCCACCTCGTGGCCCCACTCCGACTCCCCTTCGGTCTTCTGGAAGCTTCGTGCAAAAATAGGACCCTGGGAGGTGATTTCGTCCAATTCCGAGAATATTTCGTTACTAGGATTTCTGAAACCAAAAACAGCAGAAAACAGCAACTGGCTCTTCGGCATCTTGTTAATAGGTTAGTTCCGGAAAATGCGTAAATACGACATATAATGTGCATAAAACATGTAGGTATCATCAATAAAGTAGCATGGAACATAAGAAATTATCGATACGTTGGAGACGTATCAGCCCATAAAGGTGAAGTATCATGTAGTCGACGTTCACATGACACCACTAGAAGAATAACACCACAACTTAAATATCAAACCATTAAATATTACTCAACATAGTTCACTACTAACATTTCGACTTCACCCATGTCCTCAAGAACTAAACGAACTACTCACGAGACATCATATGGAACATAATCAGAGGTGATATGATGATGAATAACAATCTGAACATAAACCTTGGTTCAATGGTTTCACTCAATAGCATCAATAACAAGTAGAAATCAATACCGGGAGAGTTTCCCCTATCAAACAATCAAGATCCAACCCTAATTGTTACAGCGGTGATGAGATGCAGCGGTGGAGATGGCGGTGTAGATGGTGGAGATGATGATGATGATGATCCCAATGATGTCCAGCTCGATGACGATGGCGATGGCGTCGATTTCCCCCTCCGGGAGGGAATTTCCCCGGCGGATTCCTGCCCGCCGGAGAGCTCTTTTCTCTCTGGTGTCTCTCCGCCCCGCAGAGGCGGCTCTGTCAATTCTCCGTAACTCCCCGTGCCTTAGGTTTTCGGGCGAAGATGTACGCGAAGGAGAGGAGGCCGAGGGGGCTGTGGGCCCCCTCCCCACATGGCGGCGCGGCCAGGCCAGGGCCCGCGCCGGCCTATGGGGGCCATGGCGGCCCTCCTCGGCTCCTCCTTCTGGCTCCCTTCGTCTTCTGGAAAAATAGGATTTTTCATATAATTTCCGTCAATTGTTGATCTTCCGAAATATGGTGTCTTGACGGTGCTTTTTCCAGCAGAATCCTGACTCCGGTGAATAATTCTCCAATGATCATGAAACATGCAAAATAGGTGAAATAACATAAGTATCATCTCTAAATATGAAATATATCAATGAATAACAGCAAATTATGATATAAAATAGTGATGCAAAATGGACGTATCAACTCCCCCCAAGCTTAGACTTCGCTTGTCCCCAAGCGAAACTGAGCTCAATAAACAAGACCACATGTTTATGGAGTGAAGAGTCGATAAATAAAATACGGACAAGAAGCATCATATTGATTCACACAAGATATTCTAGTAAACATCCTCCTCATATAATTCAACTTGAAATAAGTAAAGAGAAATCACAAATAGAGGTGCATAGGAAATCATAAATGGTTATGGCAAACTTTGTTCTTGGTCAGAGAACTACTAACGGATTGTACTTATCTTCTAAGCAAAGCTTTCATATTAGAATTTATATGGCAGGGCTTTCATCCTTAATCATAACAATCTCCTCATAATCATTGATAACTTTCAAAGTCATATTCATTCAGATAAAATTTGTACTAAACAAGAAAGCATAAAAGACATGATTAACTAAATCATAGCATAAATGGTTGGTTCACAACAACTCAATTGCTTGCTTAAGATAGAGGGAAATAGGTTTACTGACTCAATCATAAAAGTAAAAGATAGGCCCTTCGCAGAGGGAAGCAGGGATTAAATCATGTGCTAGAGCTTTGCAAGTTTTGAAATCATATAAAGAGCATAAAAGTAAGATTTTGAGCGGTGTTTGTTGTTGTCAACGAATGGTAGTGGGCACTCTAACTCCCTTGCCAAACAGACCTTCCAAGAGCGGCTCCCATGGAGGACGGCATCTCTACCAGCAAGGTAGATCATCCCCCTTCTCTTTTGTTTACACATGTATTTTAGTTTTATTATGGATGACACTCCCCCCAACCTTTGCTTTCACAAGCCATGGCTAACCGAATCCTCGGGTGCCTTCCAACATTTCTCATACCATGGAGGAGTGTCTATTGCAAAATTAAGTTGCTTACTGATGAATCAGGGCAAAACATGTGAAGAGAATTATTAATGAAAGTTATTAATTGGGGCTGGGAACCCCGTTGCCAGCTCTTATTGCAAAATTATTGGATAAGCGGATGTGCCACTAGTCCATCGGTGAAAGTCCGCCCAACAAGATTGAAAGATAAAACACCACATACTTCCTCATGAGCTATAAAACATTGACACAAATAAGGAGTAATATAGTTTGAATTATTTAAAGGTAGCACATGAAGTATTTACTTGGAGTGGCGCAAAATACCACATAATAGGTAGTTATGGTGGACACAAATGGCATGGGTTTGGTCTAAGGTTATGGATGTATGAGAAGCATTCCCTCTCAATACAGGTCTTTGGCTAGCAAGGTTGGGTAGCAAGCATAAAGGTTGAGGGAAACAAACAAATATACATGTGATAGAAACAATCATGCATCTTTCTCATAAGCACAAGCAATTTTAACTTCAGAATACTAAACTCATTAGCAGAAAGATAATAAAGTAATATATCTACATGTATTTCCCTTTTCTATTTAAACATCAAAGTGTTGTTGCTATTGACCAATGCTAAGTTTGCCAAAACCAAATAGATTTACTTGATGCTCCCAAAGTGATATCAATACTAATGTCAAGAGTGATCATATAACAGAAATTGCAAACTAAAATAAGGTGTGCAAAAAGTAAATGATAAGACTTCTCATTAATATTCCATAACGATAACTCACACCAACGGATACATAGATAACCAACTAAGAGAGAGATACTTCCACACTGCAAACTATTCTATATGATAACTTCCCTACTCATGATATGACACTACTTGATAGTAAAAGATAAAGATAGTGATGATGTGATACCGCGGCACTCCCCCAAGCTTGGAACAAACCAAGGGGATGCCAATACCGATGATGAATTACTCCTTCGGTGGTGATGGTGGTGGATTCTTCTCTTGGTGTTGGACGGATTTGCTATCACGCCAATGCTTGCAATGGTGGCACGCGGGTGTACTCGCGGAATTTCCTCCACTTCTTCCTCATCCTCGCTCTCGACTTCTTCCTTCAATTCAGGGTCTTGAATATCTTCCTCCAAAGGTCCCTTGTCTTTGTTGTTGGAGACCATGGTGCTTCTAGATCAAAACAGATCCTGGCAGAAAACAGCTCGAAACAAAACACGACGAGAAAACGATATACGGACCTCAGGGATCCGGGGGATTATATAGCAAATATTTTTACAACAAAAGGAAGGTTCCAGGCCGAAAACGAGTGGAAACGGGACGCCGAGGGGCTGTCCCCATAGGGCGGCGCGGCCAGGGTGGGGCCCGCGCCGGCCTATGGTGACGGGCCCTCGTGCGTCTCCTCCACTCCGTTTCGATCTCGTAATTTTTCATATTTTCCATAAACAGCAGAAATATTGTTCGGAAAGTTAAACGCGGACTTTTTATTACTAAAACTGTTACCTATTCAAAGTCGAACTCTGCAGAACTGTCAATTTGGTCTTTGATGAAAGCTTCCGGAGTCACCACTTGAATAACATCAATATCTTCATTATAAGAATCTCCAGAAATATAATGCTTGAGTCTTTGTCCATTCACTACTTGTGTGGCATTACCTTGTAAAGAGCTAATTTTAATTGCCCCTGAACGATACACCTCCTCAATGACATATGGTCCTTCCCATTTTGAGAGTAATTTCCCTGCAAAAAATCTGAGACGAGACCGATACAATAGGACTTTATCTCCAACATTAAATTCTCTTTTAATAATTCTTCTATCATGCCATTTCTTAACTTTCTCCTTAATTTTTAGCATTTTCATAAGCTTCACTTCTCCATTCATCTAAAGAACTCAATTGTAGCAACCTCTTCTTACCGGCAAGTTTAAAATCTTTATTAAGTTCTCTTACAGCCCAATAAGCTTTGTGCTCTAATTCTAAAGGTAAATGACAAGCTTTTCCATAAACCATTTTATAAGGAGACATTCCCATAGGATTTTTATAAGCAGTTCTATAAGCCCACAATGCTTCCTTTAACTTACTAGCCCAATTCTTTCTAGATTTATTAACAGTCTTTCCCAAGATAGCTTTAATTTCTCTATTTGATAATTCTACTTGCCCACTAGTTTGAGGATGATAAGCTGAAGCAATTCTATGATTAATACCATATTTGGCAAGAGTTTTTCTAAAACCACCATGAATAAAGTGAGAACCTCCATCAGTCATAATATATCTAGGTACTCCAAATCTAGGAAAAATAACATCTAAAAGCATTTTTAAAGAGGTCTCACCATCAACACTTTTTGTTGGTATAGCTTCTACCCATTTAGTAACATAATCAACAGCAACAAGTATATGAGTGTTACCTTCTGAAGAAGGGAAAGGACCCATGAAGTCAAATCCCCAACAATCAAATGGTTCAATAACAAGAGTATAATTCATAGGCATTTCATTGCGTCTAGAGATATTACCAACTCTTTGACATTCATCACAAGATAAGATAAACTTCCTTGCATCTTTAAAAAGTGTTGGCCAATAAAAACCTGATTGTAGAACCTTTTGTGCGGTTCTATCTCCAGCGTGATGTCCTCCATAAACACTACCATGACATTTACTCAATATCTCTTGTTGTTCATATTCTGGGACACATCTTCGCATAATACCATCCACTCCTTCTTTATATAAGTGTGGGTCATCCCAAAAATAATGCCTCAAATCATAAAAGAATTTCCTCCTTTGCTGAGCTGAAAAGGTTGGAGGCAAATACTTCGAAACAATAAAGTTAGCATAATCAGCATACCAAGGACTCTCTCGCGAGCTCACCTTTATTGCAGCCAATTGTTCATTTGGAAAACTATCATTAACAGGAACAGGATCATAAGCAATATTTTCCAATCTAGACAAATTATCAGCAACAGGATTATCAGCACCTTTCCTATCTACAATATGTAAATCAAATTCTTGCAAAAGAAGCACCCATCTAATAAGCCTTGGCTTAGCATCTTTCTTTTCCATAAGGTACCTAATCGCAGCATGATCAGTATGAACTGTAACTTTTGAATCAACAATATAGGATCTAAACTTGTCACATGCAAAGACTACGGCTAATAACTCTTTCTCAGTTGTAGCATAATTTCTTTGAGCAGCATCTAGAGTTTTACTAGCATAATGAATAACATTTAATTTTTTATCTACTCGCTGTCCAAGGACAGCACCTACAGCAAAATCACTAGCATCACACATAATTTCAAAAGGCAAATTCCAATCAGGAGGTTCAACTACAGGAGCAGTTGTTAAGGCTTTCTTTAGAGTTTCAAAGGCTTCCTTACAATCATCATCAAAAACGAAAGGTACATCTTTTTGAAGAAGATTAGTAAGAGGCTTTGAAATTTTAGAGAAATCTTTAATAAACCTCCTATAAAAACCAGCATGACCAAGAATACTACGAATACCTTTAACATCCCTAGGATAGGGCATCTTCTCAATTGCTTCAACTTTAGCTCTATCAACTTCAATACCTCTCTCGGAAATTTTATGTCCCAATACAATTCCTTCATTAACCATAAAGTGGCATTTCTCCCAATTAAGAACAAGGTTAGTTTCTTCACATCTCTGCAAAACTTTATCAAGGTTTCGCAAGCAATTATCAAAAGAATTCCCATAGACAGAAAAATCATCCATGAATACCTCAACAATCTTTTCACAAAAGCCATGAAAAATAGCAGACATGCATCTTTGGAAAGTAGCAGGAGCATTACATAAACCAAAAGGCATACGCCTATAAGCATAAGTTCCATAGGGACAAGTGAAAGTGGTTTTCTCTTGATCTTTAGCTCTAACAGCAATTTGTGAAAACCCAGAATATCCATCAAGAAAGCAGAAATGAGTATTTTTAGACAACCTTTCTAACATTTGATCAATAAAAGGTAAAGGGTAATGATCTTTCTTAGTAACTTTATTAACTTTTCTAAAATCAATGCACATTCTATACCCTACAACTACTCTTTGAGGAATAAGCTCATCATTATCATTAGGCACAATAGTTATTCCTCCTTTCTTAGGAACACAATGCACAAGACTAACCCATCTACTATCAGCAATAGGATATATAATACTGCTTCAAGAAGTTTTAATACCTCATTTCTTACCACATCCTTCATCTTGGGAATTAGACGACGTTGATGTTCAACAACAGGTTTTGCACCATCTTCTATATTAATGGCATGTTGGCAAATAGCGGGAGAAATCCCCTTCAAGTCATCAAGAGTGTAGCCAATAGCTCCTCGGTGTTTCTTCAATATTTCCAATAACCTTTCTTCCTCAATATCTGAAAGCTTAGCACTAATAATAACAGGATATGTTTTCTTATCATCAATATAAGCATACTTAAGATTATCAGGTAATGGTTTTAAATCAAATACAGGATCTTCCTTTGGTGGTGGTGTTACACCTAGATCTTCAACCGGTAAGTCATGTTTAAGAATAGGTTGTCGAAGGAAAATTTCATCAAGCTCATTGATGTCTACGGGTGCTTCTATTCTTGTAGACAGTGTTGGGCCTCCAAGAGCAGAGGTTTGTAGAACAGCAACAAGTTTTCCCTTAAGTGGATCACCCAAGGTTTATCGAACTCAGGGAGGAAGAGGTCAAAGATATCCCTCTCAAGCAACCCTGCAACCACAAAGCAAGAAGTCTCTTGTGTCCCCAACACACCTAATAGGTGCACTAGTTCGGCGAAGAGATAGTGAAATACAAGTGGTATGAATGAATATGAGCAGTAGTACGGCGCCAGAAAATAGCTCGCTGGCGTGCAGTTGATGGTAGTAATATTGCGGAAGTAAACATGCAGTAGTAACGCAGCAGTAAACGTGTAAAACAGTAAACAAGCAGCGATAGCGTATTTAGGAACAAGGCCTAGGGATTAGACTTTCACTAGTGGACACTCTCAACATTGATCACATAACAGAATAGATAAATGCATACTCTACACTCTCTTGTTGGATGATGAACACATTGCGTAGGATTACACGAACCCTCAATGCCGGAGTTAACAAGCTCCACAATTCAATGTTCATATTTAAATAACCTTAGAGTGCATGAAAGATCGACACGACTAAACCAAGTACTAACATAGCATGCACACTGTCACCTTCACACCATGTAGGAGGAATAGATCACATCAATACCATCATAGCAATAGTTAACTTCATAATCTACAAGAGATCATAATCATAGCCTACGCCAAGTACTAACACGGATGCACACACTGTCACCATTACACCGTGCAGGAGGAATAAAACTACTTTAATAACATCACTAGAGTAGCACATAGATAAATTGTGATACAAAACACATTGCAATCATAAAGAGATATAAATAAGCACTTCACTATGCCATTCATAACAGTGAATAAGTATTCTGTGAAATATAGCCTAAGAGACCCACACGGTGCACACACTGTCACCTTTACACATGTGGGACAAGGAGTCTCCGGAGATCACATAAGTAAAACCCACTTGACTAGCATAATGACATCTAGATTACAAGCATCATCATATGAATCTCAATCATGTAAGGCAGCTCATGAGATTATTGTATTGAAGTACATAGGAGAGAGATTAACCACATAGCTACCGGTACAGCCCCGAGCCTCAATGGAGAACTACTCCCTCCTCATGGGAGCAGCAGCGGTGATGAAGATGGCGGTGGAGATGGCAGCGGTGTCGATGGAGAAGCCTTCGGGGCACTTCCTGTCCGGCGGCGTGCCGGAACAGAGACTCCTGTCCCCCAGATCTTGGCTTCGCGATGGCGGCGGCTCTGGAAGGTTTCACGTACCGTGGCTTATTCGTATCGAAGATTTAGGTCAGGGACCTTTAAATAGGCGAAGAGGCGGAGTCGGAGGGGCGACGAGGCGACGACACAATAGGGGGGCGCGGGCCCCCCCTTGGCCGCGCCAGGGTCATGTGTGGTGGGCCTGTGGCCCCCCTCTGGTCCTTCTCGGGTGCTCGGAAGCTTCCGGTGAAAATAGGAACCGGGCGTTGATTTCGTCCAATTCCGAGAATATTTCGTTACTAGGATTTCTGAAACCAAAAACAGCAGAACTGGCACTTCGGCATCTTGTTAATAGGTTAGTTCCAGAAAATGCACGAATATGACATAAAGTGTGCATAAAACATGTAGGTATCATCAATAAAGTAGCATGGAACATAAGAAATTATCGATACGTCGGAGACGTATCAGCATCCCCAAGCTTAGTTCTGCTCGTCCCGAGCAGGTAAAACGATAACAAAGATAATTTCTGAAGTGACATGTCATCATAATCTTGATCATACTATTTGTAAACATATGTAATGAATGCAGCGATCAAAACAATGGTAATGACATGAGTAAACAAGTGAATCATAAAGCAAAGACTTTTCATGAATAGTACTTCAAGACAAGCATCAATAAGTCTTGCATAAGAGTTAACTCATAAAGCAATAAATCAAAGTAAAGGTATTGAAGCAACACAAAGGAAGATTAAGTTTCAGCGGTTGCTTTCAACTTATAACATGTATATCTCATGGATAGTGTCAATGTAAAGTAATATAACAAGTGCAATACGCAAGTATGTAGGAATCAATGCACAGTTAACACAAGTGTTTGCTTCTTGAGATGGGAGGAAATAGGTAGACTGACTCAACATAAAAGTAGAAGAATGGCCCTTCGACGAGGGAAGCATCGATTGCTATATTTGTGCTAGAGCTTTTATTTTGAAAACATAAAGAGAGCATAAAAATAAAGTTTTGAGAGGTGTTTGTTGTTGTCAACGAATGGTAGCGGGTACTCTAACCCCCTTGCCAGACAAACCTTCAAAGAGCGGCTCCCATTTTATTTTATTTTTGGGTGGCACTCCTTCCAACCTTTCTTTCACAAACCATGGCTAACCGAATCCTCGGGTGCCTGCCAACAATCTCATACCATGAAGGAGTGCCTTTTTATTTTAGTTTTATTATGATGACACTCCTCCCCACCTTTGCTTTCTCAAGCCATGGCTAACCGAATCCTTCGGGTGCCGTCCAACAATCACATACCATGGAGGAGTGTCTATTTTTGTTAATTAATTTGGGACTGGGAATCCCATTGCCAGCTCTTTTTGCAAAATTATTGGATAATCGGATGAAGCCACTAGTCCATTGGTGAAAGTTGCCCAACAAGATTGAAAGATAAACACCACATACTTCCTCATGAGCTATAAAACATTGACACAAATAAGAGGTAATAACTTTTGAATTGTTTAAAGGTAGCACTCAAGCAATTTACTTTGGAATGGCGGAGAAATACCATGTAGTAGGTAGGTATGGTGGACACAAATGGCATAGTGGTTGGCTCAAGGGTTTTGGATGCATGAGAAGTATTTCCTCTCGATACAAGGCTTAGGCTAGCAAGGTTATTTGAAACAAACACAAGGATGAACCGGTGCAGCAAAACTCACATAAAAGACATATTGTAAACATTATAAGACTCTACACCGTCTTCCTTGTTGTTCAAACTCAATACTAGAAATTATCTAGACCTTAGAGAGACCAATTATGCAAACCAAATTTTAGCATGCTCTATGTATTTCTTCACTAATAGGTGCAAAGTATATGATGCAAGAGCTTAAACATGAGCACAACAATTGCCAAGTATCACATTATCCAAGACATTTTACCAATTACTACATGTAGCATTTTTCAATTCCAACCATATAACAATTTAACGAAGAGGAAACTTCGCCATGAATATTATGAGCTAAGAACACATGTGTTCATACGAACCAGCGGAGCGTGTCTCTCTCCCACACAAGGATGAACTTATTCAGAGAACTAAGATAACAAAACAAAAATAAAAGCACACACAGACGCTCCAAGTAAAGTACATAAGATGTGACCGAATAAAAATATAGTTTCAAGAGAAGGAACCTGATACTTTGTCGATGAAGAAGGGGATGCCTTGGGCATCCCCAAGCTTAGATGCTTGAGTCTTCTTAAAATATGCAGGTATGAACCACCGGGGCATCCCCAAGCTTAGACCTTTCACTCTTCTCGATCACATTATATCACCCTCTTCTCTTGACCCTTGAAAACTTCTGCCACACCAAACTTCAAACAAACTCATTAGAGGGTTAGTGCATAATCAAAATTCACATGTTCAGAGGTGACACAATCATTCTTAACACTTCTGGACATTGCACAAAACTTCTGAAAGTTAATGGAACAAAGAAACCCATTCAACAAAGCAAAAGCGGCAATGCGAAATAAAAGACAGAATCTGTCAAAAACAGAACAGTCCGTCAAGACGAACCTGAAAGGGGCACTTAACTTGCTCAAACGGAAAAACTCAAAACTAATGAAAGTTGCGTACATATCTGAGGATCACACACGTAAATTTGCAGATTTTTTTGATTTTTTTACAGAGACTTCTGCTCAAATTCGTGACAGACAGCAAATCTGTTTCTGCGCAGCAATCCAAATCTAGCATCAACTTTACCATAGAGACTTTACTTGGCACAAAAACATGATAAGGAGAGGTTGCTACAGTAGTAAACAACTTCCAAGACTCAACAAAACAAAAATTGCTGTAGTAAAATAAACACATGGGTTATCTCCCAAGAAGTTCTTTCTTTATAGCCATTAAGATGGGCTCAGCAGTTTTAATGATGCACTCGCAAGAAATAGTATTTGAAGCAAAAGAGAGCATCAAGAGGCAAATTAAAAACACATTTAAGTCTAACATGCTTCCTATGCATAGGAATCTTGTAAATAAACAAGTTCATGAAAAGTGTAGTGGCAAGCATAGGAAGACAAAACAAGTGTAGCTTCAAAAATTTCAGCACATAGAGAGGTGTTTTAGTAACATGAAAATTTCTACAACCATATTTTCCTCTCTCATAATAACTTTCAGTAGCATCATGAGCAAACTCAACAATATAACTATCACTTAAAGCATTCTTATCGTGAGTCTCATGCATAAAATTATTACTCTCCACATAAGCATAACCAATTTTAGTAGTTGTAGTGGGAGCAAATTCAACAAAGTAGCTATCATTATTATTCTTATCATCAAATATAGGAGGCATAGTATCATCAAAGTAAATTTTCTCCTCAATGCTTGGGGGACTAAAAATATCATGCTCACCAAAACCAGCTTCCCCAAGCTTAGAATTTTCCATATCATTAACAACAATGGTGTTCAAAGCATTCATACTAATATCATTGCTACTAGCATGCAAATAAGATTCCATAGGTTTTTTAATTTTCGCAGCAAACAATCCATGTCTTAACTCAGGAAATAAAATAAGAAGCTCATTGTTACTTTCCATTATGCCTAACTAGTGTAAACAAGAAACCAAATGTCGCAATTGCAGAGTCTAAAGGAAATAGCTTCGAGTACTTACAACGGCGCCGGAAAATAGCTTAGTAGCCGAGATCCGGAGTGTGAGTACCTTTTACCTTTCCTCCCGGCAACGGCGCCAGAAAATAGCTTGATGTCTACGGGTGCTTCTATTCTTGTAGACAGTGTTGGGCCTCCAAGAGCAGAGGTTTGTAGAACAGCAGCAAGTTTTCCCTTAAGTGGATCACCCAAGGTTTATCGAACTCAGGGAGGAAGAGGTCAAAGATATCCCTCTCAAGCAACCCTGCAACCACAAAGCAAGAAGTCTCTTGTGTCCCCAACACACCTAATAGGTGCACTAGTTCGGCGAAGAGATAGTGAAATACAAGTGGTATGAATGAATATGAGCAGTAGTACGGCGCCAGAAAATAGCTCTGGCGTGCAGTTGATGGTAGTAATATTGCGAAGTAAACATGCAGTAGTAACGCAGTAAAACAGTAAACAAGCAGCGATAGCAGTATTTAGGAACAAGGCCTAGGGATTAGACTTTCACTAGTGGACACTCTCAACATTGATCACATAACAGAATAGATAAATGCATACTCTACACTCTCTTGTTGGATGATGAACACATTGCGTAGGATTACATGAACCCTCAATGCCGGAGTTAACAAGCTCCACAATTCAATGTTCATATTTAAATAACCTTAGAGTGCATGAAAGATCGACACGACTAAACCAAGTACTAACATAGCATGCACACTGTCACCTTCACACCATGTAGGAGGAATAGATCACATCAATACCATCATAGCAATAGTTAACTTCATAATCTACAAGAGATCATAATCATAGCCTACGCCAAGTACTAACACGGATGCACACACTGTCACCATTACACCGTGCAGGAGGAATAAAACTACTTTAATAACATCACTAGAGTAGCACATAGATAAATTGTGATACAAAACACATTGCAATCATAAAGAGATATAAATAAGCACTTCACTATGCCATTCATAACAGTGAATAAGTATTCTGTGAAATATAGCCTAAGAGACCCACACGGTGCACACACTGTCACCTTTACACACGTGGGACAAGGAGTCTCCGGAGATCACATAAGTAAAACCCACTTGACTAGCATAATGACATCTAGATTACAAGCATCATCATATGAATCTCAATCATGTAAGGCAGCTCATGAGATTATTGTATTGAAGTACATAGGAGAGAGATTAACCACATAGCTACCGGTACAGCCCCGAGCCTCAATGGAGAACTACTCCCTCCTCATGGGCAGCGGTGATGAAGATGGCGGTGGAGATGGCAGCGGTGTCGATGGAGAAGCCTTCCGGGGCACTTCCCCGTCCCGGCGGCGTGCCGGAACAGAGACTCCTGTCCCCCAAATCTTGACTTCGCGATGGCGGCAGCTCTGGAAGGTTTCGCGTACCATGGCTTATGCGTATCGAAGATTTAGGTCAGGGACCTTTAAATAGGCGAAGAGGCGGAGTCGGAGGGGCGACGAGGCGACGACACAATAGGGGGGGCCCCCTTGGCGCAGGGTCATGTGGTGGGCTGTGGCCCCCTCGGTCCTTCTCGGGTGCTCTGGAAGCTTCCGGTGAAAATAGGAACCGGGCGTTGATTTCGTCCAATTCCGAGAATATTTCGTTACTAGGATTTCTGAAACCAAAAACAGAAAACAGGAAGCACTTCGGCATCTTGTTAATAGGTTAGTTCCAGAAAATGCACGAATATGACATAAAGTGTGCATAAAACATGTAGGTATCATCAATAAAGTAGCATGGAACATAAGAAATTATCGATACGTCGGAGACGTATCACTCATCCCTTTCTTCCCTAAAAACTTCACTCTCACTATTCTCCAAATGTTGCTGCAAAGGATTATTAGGAGCAAGAGCAATAGATGCACACTGTTCAACTCTAAAATCATCATTAGGCAAATCAGCTTTATAAGGAGTTTTGGAAAATTTAGAGAAGTTAAACTCATAAGATTCACCAGCAAATTTAGTAACAATTTTCTCTTTCTTGCAATCTATAATAGCTCCACATGTATTCAGAAAAGGTCTACCAAAAATAATAGGACAAGACTTACTAGCAGCAGAACCAAGTACCAAAAAGTCAGCATGATATTTAATCTTACCACATAGAACTTCCACATCTCGAACAATACCAATGGGAGAGATAGTTTCTCTATTAGCTAGCCGAATAACCACATCAATATCTTCAAGTTCACAAGAACCAATTTCATGCATGATTTCCGTGTAGAGCTCATAAGGAATGGCACTAATACTTGCACCAATATCACATAAACCATAATAGCAATGATCACCAATTCGAACAGAGAGCACAGGAACACTGGCTTTCCTATACTTATTAGGATGCGAAACAATATTAGAAGCATCTTCACAAAAAATAATATGACCATCTTCCACATTTTCAGTCACAAGATCTTTAACTATTGCAACAGCAGGTTCAACCTTTATTTGTTCTTCAGGTTCTATAGGTTTCTTTGCACTTTTATTAACTACACTAGTTATAACAGAATACTCCTTCATTTTAGCAGGGAAAGGAGTTTTTTCAATATAAGCTTCAGGAAGAACATGATCAACAGTTTTAATTTCAATACATTTACCTTTAGGTGAATCAGTTTTATCTTTATAAGGTTCATGATACTTATCAAAATTCTTCCTAGGCAATTCAAAATGAGAAGCAAAGGCTTTATAAATATTTGCAACAACTTGAGAGTCAAGACCATATGTAGCACTTATATTACGATATTCATCAGTATCCATAAAAGTTTCAATGCATTCATAATCATAATTTATACCTGACACTCTACCTTTGTCATTCTCCCATCCTTCAGTATTTTCTTGGATTCGATCAAGAAGGTCCCATTTAAACTCTTCTTTATTGCGTGTGAATGATCCAGAACAAGAAGTATCCAGCAAGGTTTTATCTTGAAAAGAAAGTCTTGCATAGAAATTATCAATGATAATATTACCAGGAAGCTCATGAATGGGGCATTTGAGCATTAAAGACTTCAATCTCCCCCACGCTTGGGCAATACTCTCTCCATCATGAGGCCAGAAATTATATATACGGTTGCGGTCTTTGTGAATTTCACTTGGAGGATAGAATTTGGAATAAAATAGAGGCACAATATCCTTCCAATCAAGAGAACGCCCATCCTTCAGCAGTTTATACCAATGCGCCGCTTTACCAGATAGCGACATAACAAATAATTTCTTCCTAACTTCATCCATTGAAATACCTGCACACTTGAATAACCCGCATAATTCATGTAAAAACAGTAAATGATCTCCAGGATGAACAGTTCCATCCCCTTCATAGCGGTTATCCACAACACGTTCAATAATTTTCATAGGTATTTTATATGGTATTACTTCCTCACCTGGCGCCTCATCCACTACCGTTGCAGTAGTAGTAGATTTCCCAAATAGAAATTCAAGGGAGGATCTCTCCATAATGACTTATAGCAGCAAGCAGAAACAAAATCAGCACGTACAGTAAAAGTTTCCTTACCAATTCCACTTACCAATAGCGCTTCACTCCCCGGCAATGGCGCCAGAAAATAGTCTTGATGACCCACAAGTATAGGGGGTTGATGGCGTGTAACTCACACGTTCGTTGGGAACCCCAAGAGGAAGGTATGATGCGCACAGTAGCAAGTTTTCCCTCAGAAAGAAACCAAGGTTTAATCGAACCAGTGGGAGCCAAGAAGCACGTTGAAGGTTGATGGTCGCGAAATGTGATGCGGCGCAACACCAGGGATTCCGGCGCCAACGCGGAACCTGCACAACACAACCCAAGTACTTTGTCCCAACGAAACAGTGAGGTTGTCAATCTCACCGGCTTGCTGTAACAAAGGATTAAGCGTATCGAGTGGAAGATGATTGTTTGCAAGAAAATAGTAAAACACAATTGCAGTAGATTGTATGCTATGTAAAGAATAGGACCGGGGTCCACTCACTAGAGGTGTCTCTCCCATAAGATAAAAGCATGTTGGGTGAACAAATTACAGTCGGGCAATTGACAAATAGAGAAAGGCATAACAATGCATATACATGATATGATAAATATAGTGAGATTTAATTGGGCATTACGACAAAGTACATAGACCGCCATCCAACTGCATCTATGCCTAAAAAGTCCACCTTCAGGTTATCATCCGAACCCCCTCCAGTATTAAGTTGCAAAGCAACAGACAATTGCATTAAGTATGGTGCGTAATGTAATCAACAACTACATCCTTAGACATAGCATCAATGTTTTATCCCTAGTGGCAACAGCACATCCACAACCTTAGAACTTTCTGTCACTGTCCCAGATTTAATGGAGGCATGAACCCACTATCGAGCATAAATACTCCCTCTTGGAGTTAAGAGTAAAAACTTGGCCAGAGCCTCTACTAATAACGGAGAGCATGCAAGATCATAAACAACACATGAACAATAGATTGATAATCACCATAATCATAGTACTCTCTATCCATCGGATCCCGACAAACACAACATATAGAATTACATATAAATGATCTTGATCATGTTAGGCAGCTCACAAGATCCAACAATGAAGCACAACAAGGAGAAGACGACCATCTAGCTACTGCTATGGACCCATGGTCCAGGGGTGAACTACTCACTCATCACTCCGGAGGCGATCATGGCGATGAAGAGTCCTCCGGGAGATGAATCCCCTCTCCGGCAGGGTGCCGGAGGCGATCTCCTGAATCCCCGAGATGGGAGCGGCGGCGGCGTCTGTAAGGTTTTCCGTATCGTGGCTCTCGGTGCTGGGGGTTTCGCGACGGAGGCTTTAAGTAGGCGGAAGGGCAACGCGAGGGCCACACGAGGTGCCCAGGGGGTAGGGCCGCGCGGCCGGGGCTTGGGCCGCGCCGCCTCCCCTGGCTGCCTCGTGGCCCCACTTTGTTATCTCTTCGGTCTTGGAAGCTTCGTGCAAAAATAGGACCCTGGGCGAAAGTTTCGTCCAATTCCGAGAATATTTCTTTACAAGGATTTCTGAAACCAAAAACAGCAACTGGCTCTTCGGCATCTTGTTAATAGGTTAGTTCCAGAAAATGCATAAATATGACATATAATGTGCATAAAACATGTAGGTATCATCAATAAAGTGGCATGGAACATAAGAAATTATCGATACGTTGGAGACGTATCAGCATCCCCAAGCTTAGTTCTGCTCGTCCCGAGCAGGTAAAACGATAACAAAGATAATTTCTGAAGTGACATGCCATCATAATCTTGATCATACTATTTGTAAACATATGTAATGAATGCAGCGATCAAAACAAAGGTAATGACATGAGTAAACAAGTGAATCATATGACAAAGACTTTTCATGAATAGTACTTCAAGACAAGCATCAATAAGTCTTGCATAAGAGTTAACTCATAAAGCAATAAATCAAAGTAAAGGTGTTGAAGCAACACAAAGGAAGATTAAGTTTCAGCGGTTGCTTTCAACTTATAACATGTATATCTCATGGATATTGTCAACATAAAGTAATATAACAAGTGCAATATGCAAGTATGTAGGAATCAATGCACAGTTCACACAAGTGTTTGCTTCTTAAGGTGGAGGAGATAGGTAAACTGACTCAACAATAAAAGTAAAAGAATGGTCCTTCAAGAGGAAAGCATCGATTGCTGTATTTGTGCTAGAGCTTTTATTTTGAAAACATGAAACAATTTTTCAACGGTAGTAATAAAGCATATGAGTTATGTAAATTATATCTTACAAGTTGCAAGCCTCATGCATAGTATACTAATAGTGCCCGCACCTCGTCCTTAGCTTGGACTACCGGATCTTTGCATGCCATGTTTCAACCAAGTGTCACAAAGGGGTACCTCCATGCCGCCTGTACAAAGGTCTAAGGAGAATGCTCGCATTTCGGATTTCTCGCTTTTGATTATTCTCAACTTAGACATCCATACCGGGACAACATGGACAACAAATAATGGACTCCTCTTTAATGCATAAGCATGTAGCAAAGTTATTATTCTCATATGAGATTGAGGATATATGTCCAAAACTGAAACTTCCACCATGATTCATGGCTTTAGTTAGCGGCCCAATGTTCTTCTCTAACAATTTTGCATGCTCCAACCACTAAAATGATAGATCCTTCAGACAAGACGGACATGCATAGCAACTCACATGATATTCAACAATAGTTGATGGCGTTCCCCAGAAGCATGGTTATCGCACAACAAGCAACTTAATAAAATATAAAGTGCATAAGTACATATTCAATACTACGATAGTTTTTAAGGCTATTTTGTCCCATGAGCTATATATTGCAAAGGTGAATGATGGAATTTTAAAGGTAGCACTCAAGCAATTTACTTTGGAATGGCGGAGAAATACCATGTAGTAGGTAGGTATGGTGGACACAAATGGCATAGTAGTTGGCTCAAGGATTTTGGATGCATGAGAAGTATTCCCTCTCGATACAAGGTTTAGGCTAGCAAGGTTATTTGAAGCAAACTCAAGGATGAACAGGTGCAGCAAAACTCACATAAAAGACATATTGTAAACATTATAAGACTCTACACCGTCTTCCTTGTTGTTCAAAACTCAATACTAGATATTATCTAGACCTTAGAGAAACCAAATATGCAAATCAAATTTTAGCAAGCTCTATGTATTTCTTCATTAATGGGTGCAAAGCATATGATGCAAGAGCTTAAACATGAGCACAACAATTGCCAAGTATCACATTATCCAAGACATTTTAGAATTACTACATGTAGCATTTTCCAATTCCAACCATATAACAATTTAACGAAGAAGAAACTTCGCCTTGAACATTATGAGTAAAGTCTAAGGACACATGTGTCCATATGCAACAGCGGAGCGTGTCTCTCTCCCACAAAGTGAATGCTAGGATCCATTTTATTCAAACAAAAACAAAAACAAAAACAAACCGACGCTCCAAGTAAAGAACACAAGATGTGATTGAATAAAAATATAGTTTCAGGGGAGGAACCTGATGATGTTGTCGATGAAGAAGGGGATGCCTTGGGCATCCCCAAGCTTAGACGCTTGAGTCTTCTTAAAATATGCAGGGGTGAACCACGGGGGCATCCCCAAGCTTAGAGCTTTCACTCCTCTTGATCATAGTATATCATTCTCCTCTCTTGACCCTTGAAAACTTCCTTCACACCAAACTTCAAGCAAACTCATTAGAGGGTTAGTGCACAATTAATAATTCACTCATTCAGAGGTGACACAATCATTATTTTCACTTCTGGACATTGCATAATGCTACTGGACATTAATGGATCAAAGAAATAAATCCAACATAGCAAAAGAGGCAATGCGAAATAAAAGGCAGAATCTGTCAAAAACAGAACAGTCCGTAAAGACGAATTTAAAGCTGGCACCAGACTTGCTCAAATGGAAAAACTCAAAACTAATGAAAGTTGCGTACATATCTGAGGATCACGCTTGTAAATTGGCAGATTTTTTCGAATTTTCTACAGAGACTGTGCCCAGATTCGTGACAGACAGCAATGCTGTTTCTGCGCAGCGATCCCAAATATAACATCAACTTTGACATAGAAACTTTACTTGGCACAAAAACATGATAAGGAGAGGTTGCTACAGTAGTAAACAACTTCCAAGACTCAACAAAACAAAAATTGCTGTAGTAAAATAAACACATGGGTTATCTCCCAAGAAGTGCTTTCTTTATAGCCATTAAGATGGGCTCAGCAATTTTAATGATACTCGCAAGAAAGAAGAAATGAAGCAAAAGAGAGCATCAAGAAGCAAATTAAAAACACATTTAAGCCTAACCCACTTCCTATGAAAAGGAATCTTGTACACAAATAAATTCATGAAGAACAAAGTGACAAGCATAGAAAAGCAACACAAGTGCAATTTCAAGATTCTCAACATAAAGAGGGGAAACTTAATATTATTAAGATGCATATAACCATGTTTCCCTCTCTCATAATAAGTTTTCAGTAGCATCATGAACAAACTCAACAATATAACTATCACATAAAACATTCTTGTCATGAGCCACATGCATAAAATTATTACTCTCCACATAAGCATAATCAATTTTATTAGTTGTAGTGGGAGCAAATTCAACAAAGTAGCTATCATTATTATTCTCATCATCAAATATAGGAGGCAAAGTATCCTCAAAGTAAATTTTCTCCTCAATGCTTGGGGGATTAAAAATATCATGCTCATCAAAGCCAGCTTCCCCAAGCTTAGAATCTTCCATAGCATTAGCAACAATAGTGTTCAAAGCATTCATATTAATATGTTCCATGGGTTTTTTAATTTTCGCATCAAACCATCCATGTCTTAAATCAGGAAATAGAATAAGAAGCTCATTGTTGTCCATTATGCCTAACTAGTGAAAATAAAAACAAGTACAGGACTAGACATGATAACAAAATAAATTAAATGCAAGTAACTAATTTTTTTGTGTTTTTGATATAGAGAGCAAGACAGTAAATAAAGTAAAACTAGCAACTAATTTTTGTGTGTTTTGTTTAGGTGCAGCAAACAAAGTAGTAAATAAAATAAAGCAAGACAAAAACAAACTAAAGAGATTGAGAAGTGGAGACTCCCCTTGCAGCGTGTCTTGATCTCCAACGGCGCCAGAAAAAGAGCTTGATGGCGTGTAACTCACACGTTCGTTGGGAACCCCAAGAGGAAGGTATGATGCGCACAGTAGCAAGTTTTCCCTCAGAAAGAAACCAAGGTTTAATCGAACCAGTAGGAGCCAAGAAGCACGTTGAAGGTTGATGGTCGCGAAATGTGATGCGGCGCAACACCAGGGATTCCGGCGCCAACGCGGAACCTGCACAACACAACCAAGTACTTTGTCCCAACGAAACAGTGAGGTTGTCAATCTCACCGGCTTGCTGTAACAAAGGATTAAGCGTATCGAGTGGAAGATGATTGTTTGCAAGAAAATAGTAAAACACAATTGCAGTAGATTGTATGCTATGTAAAGAATAGGACCGGGGTCCACAGTTCACTAGAGGTGTCTCTCCCATAAGATAAAAGCATGTTGGGTGAACAAATTACAGTCGGGCAATTGACAAATAGAGAAAGGCATAACAATGCATATACATGATATGATAAATATAGTGAGATTTAATTGGGCATTACGACAAAGTACATAGACCGCCATCCAACTGCATCTATGCCTAAAAAGTCCACCTTCAGGTTATCATCCGAACCCCCTCCAGTATTAAGTTGCAAAGCAACAGACAATTGCATTAAGTATGGTGCGTAATGTAATCAACAACTACATCCTTAGACATAGCATCAATGTTTTATCCCTAGTGGCAACAGCACATCCACAACCTTAGAACTTTCTGTCACTGTCCCAGATTTAATGGAGGCATGAACCCACTATCGAGCATAAATACTCCCTCTTGGAGTTAAGAGTAAAAACTTGGCCAGAGCCTCTACTAATAACGGAGAGCATGCAAGATCATAAACAACACATGAACAATAGATTGATAATCACCATAATCATAGTACTCTCTATCCATCGGATCCCGACAAACACAACATATAGAATTACATATAAATGATCTTGATCATGTTAGGCAGCTCACAAGATCCAACAATGAAGCACAACAAGGAGAAGACGACCATCTAGCTACTGCTATGGACCCATGGTCCAGGGAACTACTCACTCATCACTCCGGAGGCGATCATGGCGATGAAGAGTCCTCGGGAGATGAATCCCCTCTCCGGCGGTGCCGGAGGCGATCTCCTGAATCCCCGAGATGGGATTCGCGGCGGCGTCTCTGTAAGGTTTTCCGTATCGTGGCTCTCGTGGGGTTTCGCGACGGAGGCTTTAAGTAGGCGGAAGGGCAACGAGGGGCCACACGAGGTGCCCGGGGGTAGGGCCGCGGCCGGGGCGGGCCGCGCCGCCCCCCTGGCTGCCTCGTGGCCCCACTTCGTTATCTCTTCGGTCTTCTGGAAGCTTCGTGCAAAAATAGGACCCTGGGCGAAAGTTTCGTCCAATTCCGAGAATATTTCTTTACTAGGATTTCTGAAACCAAAAACAGCAGAAAAAACTGGCTCTTCGGCATCTTGTTAATAGGTTAGTTCCAGAAAATGCATAAATATGACATATAATGTGCATAAAACATGTAGGTATCATCAATAAAGTGGCATGGAACATAAGAAATTATCGATACGTTGGAGACGTATCAGGGGTGTATCGTAGTACTTTCGATAAATAAGAGTGTCGAACCCAACGAGGAGCAGAAGGTGTTGACAAGCAGTTTCGATGAAGGATCCACTGTAAATTCTCACAGACAAGTATTCAGGGCGTTTTGATATAGCAGATAAATAAAGTACAAGTAAATAAAATGCGAGAGAAATAATTGCAGCGAGTGGCCCAATTCTTTTTAGCACAAAGGACAAGCCGGTTTGTTTACTTATAATGACCAAACGTTCTTGAGGACACACGGGGATTTCAGTCTAGTGCTTTCGCTTCATATAGTTGATTAATCTTCATTGTTTTGATAAGTGTTGTGTGGGTGAACCTATGCTAATGCACCGCCCTTCCTAGGACTAATACATACTTGTGATTATACCCCTTGCAAGCATCCGCAAATACAAGAAAGTAATTAAGATAAATCTAACCACAGCCTTAAACTCTGAGATCCTGCTATCCCTCCTGCACCGATATACTAACGGGGGTTTAGGTTTCTGTCACTCCGGCAGCCCCACAATTAGCAAACGAATACAAGAAGTATTCCCCTAGGCCCATAAAGGTGAAGTATCATGTAGTCGACGTTCACATGACACCACTAGAAGAATAACACCACAACTTAAATATCAAACCATTAAATATTACTCAACATAGTTCACTACTAACATTTCGACTTCACCCATGTCCTCAAGAACTAAACGAACTACTCACGAGACATCATATGGAACATAATCAGAGGTGATATGATGATGAATAACAATCTGAACATAAACCTTGGTTCAATGGTTTCACTCAATAGCATCAATAACAAGTAGAAATCAATACCGGGAGAGTTTCCCCTATCAAACAATCAAGATCCAACCCTAATTGTTACAGCGGTGACGAGATGCAGCGGTGGAGATGGCGGTGTAGATGGTGGAGATGATGATGATGATGATCCCAATGATGTCCAGCTCGATGACGATGGCGATGGCGTCGATTTCCCCCTCGGGAGGGAATTTCCCGGTTCCTGCCCGGAGAGCTCTTTTCTCTCGGTGTCTCTCCGCCCAGAGGCGGCTCTGTCAATTCTCCGTAACTCCCGTGCCTTAGGTTTTCGGGAGAAGATGTACGCGAAGAGAGGAGGCCGAGAGGGCTGTGGCCCCCTCCCCACATGGCGGCGCGGCCAGGGGGCCCGCGCCGGCCTATGGGGGCCCATGGCGGCCCTCCTCGGCCCCTCCTCCCTTCGTCTTCGGAAAAATAGGATTTTTCATATAATTTCCGTCAATTGTTGATCTTCCGAAATATGGTGTCCGGTGCTTTTTCCAGCAGAATCCTGACTCCGGTGAATAATTCTCCAATGATCATGAAACATGCAAAATAGGTGAAATAACATAAGTATCATCTCTAAATATGAAATATATCAATGAATAACAGCAAATTATGATATAAAATAGTGATGCAAAATGGACGTATCAGTGTTGTAGGTGTACACCCTCATGGAGAGGGGTAAGGGGTTGTTTAGTAGCCTTAGGTCAAGAAGGAATGCAAGGGTGTCTCTTAACATGGATGATGAACATGATTTTGAGGACAAGATGCTATATAAAGTGGAAGCCCTTGATGTCCATGCCACTAGGTGGCAAGTCCCCAAGATGATCAAGGCAATGCATATAGAAGAAGACTTTGCTTTCTTTCTGGAGCATACTAGGCTTGAAGGATTTGCAAGCCGTCCATACAAGACGTATGCCGAACTAACCCGCGAGCTCCTTGCCACATTCAGGTTTGTGCATACTAAGATAAAGTAAGATAAGCGAGGTAAGACCATCCCCGCCAAATTTGATGTTAAATTTGTCATGCAACATAATAGATATGTTATGTCTATTGAGGAATTTTGCAAGGCCATTAATGTTCCAAATGTTGGGAGTTGGGAGGAAATCCATAGTGATTCCGATGAGGACCTCCGAACATTTTGGAGGAGCATTAGTGTGGATGTTCCAAATGATATCCATAGAAGTAAACTCTCTCATATTCAACACCCAGGGTTGAGGTATTTTGCTTTGTTCCTAGTTAGGGGATTCCTAGCTAGGAAGAATGTAACTGTTTGCACAGGGCCTGTTGTCTATTTGTTGAGGTGTGCTAGGACTGGAACTTATCTTACATTTAACTTGGGAGTAATTCTTCCTAGAATATTGTCTTATGTTGTTTGCCACAATGAATCTAAGCCACTCTTTGCAGGTGCCATTGCCACTATGATCTATGAACACATTAAAGAAGAACAGAGATTATGTAACATTGGTACTGAAATTGTAGAATCCAACTTGTTGGATGCTAAAATGTTGGTTAATATGGATATTCTTGTTGGACCGTGGTGGGAAGATTTTTACAAGTATAAGTATATGGTTAAGCAACGTGTTTTTGCTTGCACTGTGGTCCCGTGTCTTGATTGTTTTGACAGGTTAACAAATAAATGGATCATTGAGGGAGAAGAGCATGAGTGGGAGTTGGCTCCCGCTACTCCACAGGATGATGCATGGCCAGAGGAGGTCCCTGAGCCTCCTCATCAGGAGGAGTTGGAGGAGGTACATGTGCAGCCACAATCGGAGTGGTATGATCCCGCACCATAGCAACATGATTGGTACGTTCCCGTGCCACCGCATCAAGAATGGCAAGCACCACCTCAGCAAGAGTGGAAAGCACCACCTGCACCGGATGCCTGGGGGTTCGCACCTTCCGCACCCGACTACCAGCCTGGGGAAGGACCTTCTTCCCAAGGTGGGAGTGAAGGTGCTTCTTCACAATGGGGGTACTCAGGTCCCTACTACTTTGATGGATTGCACGGTTGGGGTCCAGGCCCTGACTATCCCGGCTACTAGCTTCACCCCAAGCTTGGGGGAGTATGTGTCCTTCGCCTTTATTCATTGTATATTGTCACGCTAGTTTTTATTCAATTTTGTTGAATTGTAGTTTTTGTTAAGTTCACCATTTGATAAACCCAAAATCATTTCCACTTTTTAGTTGTTACATTTTGTTTTCTTTCGAATGAACAACTCAAAAACCCAAAAAGATTTATGTTTTCTAGTTTCTTGTGTTTTGCTTTCTTTTTAGACAAAAACCTAAAAAACCAAAAAAGATTTCTTTTGTTCATTTTATTTGCTTGCTGCATCTTTGTTTTGTTTACATCTTCAAAACTTTAAAAACACAAAAATATTTTTGTTTTGCTTCCAAAAGAGAAAAAGGAGTTGCAGATTTCTGCATGCTAGTCTTCACCGTTTTATTTTTATTTCTAGCCTGTAACTTCGATTGGGCTGAAACTTTAGCAGGCATTTAAATTATTCATCCCCTACTCTAACAAAAATTGGCTAAAATTCCTGGGATGTTTAAGTCAAAATAAAAAGTGTTGCATAGGTGCTGGAATTTATTGCCAGATTTTGTTTTTCATCACTAAAAGTGGCTAGTTGAATTTTCTATTGGTCCAAAATGAACTGCTATACTTCTATGTGGATCCCAGCCACATGATACAACTTATTTACATATTTTTAAAGGTGCTACTATAAGAATGAGATGTTTTGATTGAACCTAGTTTAAATCTCTTAATTCTATATTTGAGCTTGTTGTGCAGTTTCAGTTGGGAGAGGAAGAACAACGATGATGAAACTGTATGTGAGGATCGATAAAAGAGGTATGAAACCTTTGGTATATTCATGTATGGAATTTAACGGTAGCAAATACTTGTGCATGGTTTCATCAATACTTGGGAAAGTGATATTAGATGTCTACTATCTTTGTGTTCTCCTCTCTATTTATGATGCAATCGAGATATTATTGAGAAATGCTATTTATACATGATTGAGAGATAGTTGTTTTGAGTAAAGTCTATGCATCCCATCATACTTGTTATTGCGGACTTGGAATATATTCAGTGATGAATTATATTCCTATGTGTCTTCAAATATGAACATTGATGTCTGTGTGACAGTCCAACCCTTTAAATGGAAGAACTCATCGTTGAAACATACATAAGTCGGTTGATAATATATTTGGTTGACCATGATAGCTGTAAATAACAATGCTAAAAATAATCTTGATACGTTGGGACTCCAAGTGTAGAGTGTTGTATCAAGGGAGTAAAGATTACAACTATGGTTGAAGGAGAATGGGATCGGTGATGGTGATGGAGATGCAGCGGTTGATGATGAAGGGGATGATGTTTTGTCCTCCGATGACCCGCGTAGCAGCCCGAATGATGTCTTCTCCAAGGTTCCTTCTCTAGATCTGACCATGGACGGTGTTTCTGTGTTTTTCAGAGCTATGTGTCTTAGATCTCCGTGCCATGTGCGTGAGGTGAAAGTATTTGACAAGGCGGTGCTCCTGACACACCGCACGGGCGGACGATACGGGCAGGATCCCCCCCGTACCGATGCCCGCTAAACTTACTGAAAGTTTTCCTCGCATCCACCTTTCGCCCAGGTGCATAATTAAGTGCTTAAATGATTTTTATGACGTCAAAATACCATAAAATGATAGTTTTCTATTGATATTTCATCATTACTTTATTATTTTGAGATCCTCAGTAGACAAGTATAAAAGGGCACGGTAGCACGGTGAAATACAAAAAATCCTATTGCTACTCAATGATATCTTAGTGAAATAACGGTGTAAAAACAAGGAAAGAAATGCACTCATCAACTTCCCCAAGCTAGACTCTTGCTCGTCACTGAGCAAGATAGAATCTTCATAGACAGAGTCATCTTTGTTCATGAAGCGTGAGTCATTAAAATAAATGAGGAATTTTAAGAACAATAAATTATAACATCGGACATAGAACTAGAGAATGAATCACAGCATACTATGCTCTTTCTCAAATGACTTAGAGGTCTCCACACCTTTCAAGTTTGATAGTAAGCATGAAGATTATTTTTCTTCACATATCATAAGATCATGAAGCTTATCTTTTGTTTGGAAACTATGAGCAACTCTTTTTATTTTATATGTTTCTCTTTTGATAAACAACTTGATAGCATGGTACTACTTTCACAATCATTTTCTCCTTCTAAAGTTTTCTCTAACATGATTAAACCAATGATCGTAATATGTTTTATAGATAATTTTCTTCTCATATTCTATCAAAACTTGGTGTGGAAGACCTTAAAATCATTATTATGATGCAAGCACAATAATACACATCCTAGTTCATACATCTAACACAATAATCATAATTCAATCATACTTCAAATATCATAACTGGTCATAATTCATTGGATAAAAACCCTTCACTCTCCAAGGGAAATTAAACAAGCACTAATGCAATCCTTATCGAAATTTGAAACTAAATGCATACGGGAAATTAAACATGTGATCTATAAAAGATAAATTACAAGGTGTTATAGATCTCCCCAAGGTTGGAATCAAGCCAGGTGGGATCAAATAATCCTTGTGATTATTTGATACCATAATTTGTTCTTCTACTTCGAGGGGGCTCTGCTTCGAGCTTATGGATCTTGGTCTACAATACGATGGTGAAAGCTTCAAGGTAGATGATGCGAGTAGTACCTTCGTTTGCCAGTTTCTCCAGGAGAGCAATATAGGTCTTGCTCACTTCAATCGTCTTTTTTTGCGTATCAAGAGAACAGAGACAAATATCAAGGTTAACTTCTAGCCTTTTGATGATCTTTTCATCCATCTGATCCAAGTAGCGTCGCAGCAGCCTGATGTGCTCTGCAGACCCAGGAGCTCTCTCCTCAACTCTCTTGATACGCCTATTCAACTTATCGAGAGATTCTTGCATTTCCTTGTCTTCCAGCTTCAACTTGTTTGTAAGGAATAGACCATCATCTTCTTCGACGTCCATGTCGAGTTCATCATGATCGTCATCCTTGCCTACAACCAAGCTAAAAGTTTTCTGACCTCCGATAATCTTCTCCGTTAGCTTAAAGACGTCTTCAGGATCACTTTCATTCCTCCAGGATCCGCCTCTTTCTCCTTTGCAGCGTCCTCCTTCTAGGCCTCAGAGGCGCCTTGCTTCCCATAGGCTAAGAGTGTAATAATCTAGGGATGAGACATGACCACGTCAGCTTGGTGCAATGGCGAGCTTGGATGAGATCTTTGAGAAAGAGAAAAAGACTCGTCCAGAGGTTATGAGGTGTTAAGAGGAGGAAAAACTCGTGGGATTGGAGTTATGGTCGCAGAGAAAAAGAGTCCCAACAAATATAGAAAAATGAAGACTTAAAAGGAATTTTTGGGATGCATGACGACCATCGGTATGGGCGCAGCCCGTACCGTCCACCCGTACCCGATGCCTTACAAAAAATCCAAATATACAAAGGCGGTAAAAACCTTTCGAGAATTTTGTACGGTGGGTTTGCGCCGTACCGCCTAGTCGTACCTGTTACCGACTTAAGAAAAGGCGGCAATTTTTTTACTTACAGGAGAGAACAAAATGAGCAAAAGTACTGTGTAAATAGAGACCAATCGAATGGGTGCGTGTGGTCGTACCGCTCGCCCGTACTGCAGAATGAGGTCGGAGATGAATATTATGAAGAAAACATGGCGACCAATCGTACGGGTGCGTGCGGTCGTACCGCCCACCTGTACTAGTAGAAGTCAATAGACAAAGTTACAGAAAATGTCCAAAGAGAATAGAGACCACGCGTATGGGTGCATGTGGTTGTACCGCCCGCTCGTATCGGGGCTGAAAAACTTTCTTTTAACTCAGAAAACTATAAACAACTTGAAAATATATACACACAGATAAAAAACTGGAGACTTCGAACTGATAAGAATAAAATCACCTCAAACTTACTTGCAATGGTTTTCAGTAAAGTTCTCTTACCTCTTGGACTCTCATATTGTTTCCCCTTTTCCTTCGTATATGGTGGGTAGCAAATGCTTGTTAGCACCATCACAAAGAATAAGAGAAACATCTTCATAAAAGCGAAGAGTATCTGGTGGTAAAAAGACTATGGATATGTTATGCGGTAGTGTTTCTTCATCCACAGACTCTAGATCTTCAAGTTGTTCTTCTTGTATGATCCACAAATCAAATTCTTGCAAAAGAAAAATCCAACGAATCATTCTAGGCTTAACATCTATCATTTCTAGGATTTTTTTTAAGCCTTTACGATCAGTGTAGACTCTAACTTTTGAGTCGGTAATATAAGATCTATACTTCTCACAGGCAAACACAACTGCAAATAATTCTTTTTCTAGCAAGGGATAATTTATCTGTGCATTGTTGAGAGTACGGCTAGCATGATGAATGATATTAAGTTCATAACCATCCCGCGGGCACAAGGCAACTCCGACATACTCGTGGTTTGCCTCACAAAGTAACTCAAATGATTTTCTCCAATCAGGTGGTTTTATCATTGGAGCTTTAAGGAGGGCTTGTTTAAGAATGTAGAAAGCAGTAAGACAATTTTCATCAAACTTAAGTCGAACATCCTTTAAATTTTTTTTGACCAACCACTGCGAGGCAACAGCCCCACAGCCAAAATTTATTCCAAAATAAATAAAGTCTTATATACAAACGAAAGAAAGAAAATAAAACAACTACATAATAGGATAAAGATTCTAAGGCACAGTCTTGATCCAATCTAACAAACCCTTTTTTAGCAAATTAGTTACATGTCTTGCTATCTTGGAAATTATTCTCTAATATCAAGTTTAAGGTGTTTTAAAGGATGATTGTAATTGGTTGCAAGAAAGTAAACAAAGCAATGAATAAAAAATGTTATGGGAAATGAATTGAAACTTAATAAGACAAAGTATTCTCGAGAACTATTGGATCCACATCTAGCATTAGGTTTCATGTTAATCAAGATAAATATGCTTTTAATCATATTGTGTGTGTGGAGAGAGCTCCATAACAAGATGCGCCCAGAAAGTCATCGGCCATCGCATCTCTAAATAACCAAGCATCGGGTGACTGCGCCCTGTCGCCATGAGCCTGCATGGAGGTGACCACATCTGCTTCGTCTTCTGCGTGATGGGGCGACATCGCTCTGCATCCTGCCAAGTGAATTAATGGCCGCACAATGATGCAGGGTCCCCGAGCCTAGCAATGGGTGCCCGCCTTAATGCGCGCCACCGCCCCTTGACTGTCTCCGACATATAAAACATGGCATTGGCGCATCCATTTCCTCACACAACCCTAGCTACCTGCCCAATCCCCAAACCCTAGCGTCAACATGCATCCACTTTCTCTTCCTCCACTTTAATCCCCATGTGCTCCATGGCGGGTCCTAGGGCACGAGGCCGCGGGCATGACCGCCGTGGCCGGAGCAGGGCATGGTAGTCGTGCTGGATCTGTTACGCCTGAATGCTCGTTGTCGCCTGCGCGCTCTCTCTCCCCTGCGGACTAGGAGTTCCCACACTCCATGTACTTCGATTTCGTTGTCCACATCACCGAGGACCCTCTCGGCAGAAAGACACTCCTGGACAAGTTTGCGGAATTTCTCGACGGTTGGGAGACGGCCGCCGTGAACCTACGTGAAGCCATCTGCAGTTGTTGCCGGTGGCCTGTCGAGGTCCTCTTTGACGGGCAAGGAAAGATGTACCTCGACGCTAGCTTTGAGAAGTTTGCCCACGCCCACATCATGGAGGTCGGATGCAGGATGCTCTGCCGCTACGAAGGCGATGGCGACATGCGGGTGAGTGTGTTCGACGACTCATCTTGCCGAATGCACTACCACAGAGACAACTCCCGTAAAGGCAGCGGCGACTTCGGCAAAGACGACATCGTCCAACTGTATGTTCCAGGTGTTCTTTATTTGCAGCGAAAATCACAAATACCAATTGAAGCTACTGGTGCAGGTTTCCGTATGTTCTTCCATCTCATCCAAGAAGGCGAGGACACAGAGAGTCCTCTAGTGTTTCTAGTTTTGGCGTCTGGATGTTTTTTCTTCGTATCGAAAAAGGTGAAGGCGGCACAACCCACTAGTTAGTTTTTCTCATTTTGCAATATTTCAAATTATGTCAACTAAAAATACGTCCGTCCAATGGGTACCTAGAGGCAAACAGACAATAGTGGCGACCCAATGCAAACGGACGCACGCGGTTGATTTTCGTGTCGATTTTGTTATGTTATGTGTCCACTTGAGCAATTTGACATTCCGGTTTCAGAATGGCTACTTGTTAGGAAATGGTGTTCTAGCTAATAGGTCTAAATGCAACTATTGTGAAAAATGTATTTCAAGTTTGTTTCAAAATGTTAAAAAGTTCTGAAAAGAATTCATGTATGTATATCCGGACATGCTATCTCCGCACAAAAAAAATTTATATGAAAAAGATATTTTTCCGGGATGTGTGAAGAAGATAAATAAAAATCTAGTGAGAAGCTATTTTAAAGCACCAAAAATTATCTTTTTTTACAAGTTATAATAAATATTATTTTTCCTGAGACTTTATGTGTGAACATAGAATGTCCAGGTGTACACCTAGAATTTTTTTCATATGTTTTTAACATTATAAAGTATGATTTTTAAGCAGTGGATGCATCCACACCTATGAACTAAAATGCATTTCTGAGTAAAGTTAGACTTTATCCTTCTACCAGTGGGTGGTGTATCATCAGCAAGGTTCCATTCTCCCTCCAAGGGACATTATTAGTCTTGGAGCAGGTTCTTGCGGGACGCATCAGGGTGTGGAGCGGCAGTGGCACCTACCGCGCCGACGGCTGCGTGCGGGGCGGTCGTTAGCATTAAGGGTTTGATGTGTTAGAAACTTAGAATATGTAATCTTGTCTTTTTTATTAATTTATATTTTTTAAATAGTTGTCTAGTGCATTAATCCAATATGTACCGGATTTAGGAGGTTTTAAGTTTAAGCCTTGGCTAATGCACTGTTAATCTACTTCAAATAGTTTTTTTGCGAAAAGAACCTTGTCATTAAGAGAAACATCGAACAATACAAATCACCTTAACAAAAAGGAAAATTACAACCAAATCCTTGAGATGTCCTTCGTCTTCAACCTCTAGACCGTGTCGACGGCGCGCCGCCACTGCCGCTCCTCCTTGAGTCGGCCTGACGTTGTTGGATGCGGACGGGAAGTCGCCGAACGGGGTCAAGAAGACCACATCCGTCCCAGAGATGAGGAAAAGGACGGTTGATGAAGCTCCATGATGATCCGAAGATCCCCCCAGCCAGAAAAGGTCCTCGAGAACCACACCACTCCCACAAGCTTCTCGACGTCGCCGCCGAGATGGGGCTGAAGCCGGGAAGACTTTATTGGACAAGACGTCGCCGCCGCCACCTGAGCCCCGCCCCACCAAAGCTTCAACCTAAAACCAGAAAAACGGAGCCCTCCTATCGACGGGAACCAGATCCACCCCTCCTCCATGGCCCGAAGGCCACAAACTTGGGGCAGATCGGTGGTGCCGGCGGGAGGCGGCTGGGAACTGCCGCGACCGCCTCCTGGTCGCTTTTTCCTGGAGGTTGACTCTACTTCAAATAGTTGCTGCCATAGATTACCCATGTCTAGTATCTTCCTGTTTATCGAGCCTAGATGTAAGAGGGAGTGTCAAGCTCTCTCCAACAATTCGGAATTTTAGAATAGTTGGTTGGTGCATCAATTCAATATGTCAGAACGTTTATGCTTTCGGCTTGTCTTTGGAAGGCTTGGTGAGGCCTCCAGACTTAGATGGTTGGTACCAGTGTGAGGTTAGGGTGCATGGCTATGATCATGTTCACCTCCATCATCAAGCTTGCCGATGTAGACATATGCCGCCAAGAATGTGGCTTTGGATTGATTGATGTATTTGTTTTGTCACATTTTGTTGAGATGTCATAAAAAACTTATGTGCATCTTTTTGATGCAGAAACCAGAGAATTCGACCTCCTTTTCAAAAAAAATTAATGCTTTCCTGACTTTGACAACCTCCTTGTCGGCATAGGTGCCACTAAAAACATCGAGAAGGGGTCTTCTTCCTCTTATTTGTAAGTTGTGTATATCCGAACTAGGGATTAGGTTTTGTTTAGTATCTTTGCAAATCCATTTGATCACACCGTTGCTATCCTATTTAGCAAATTGTATCCATAATTTTATGAGTATTTTATGCGACTAAGTAATTACAACTATGATCATTTTCATGTTCTATGTCTCATACTTCTAGATTAAACTATATAAAAAATTGCTAATATACTCAACAAAAATTAGGAACTAAATGAGACTGGTGTGGCCGTGTGGGGAATTTCCGTAGCTGGGCAATAAACACTGAGATATACAAGAGAGACTCAAATAAAAATGGTGGCGGCATCAACCCTTCGTCGATGCCTATGTGGCGTGTTTTGCCTTCCATGGTCTGGATTTGTACCAAATTGATCACAAATTTGTGAGTGTCCTCTCATGCAGCGTTTTCAACTTTATGAATCACAGATGGAGGCGCTTACAGATACATGGTAACCTTACCTTTGTGAACGTACACGCCCTACCCATATGAACATATTTATAACGCGTTTAAGTGTATATTTGTACATCCGGAACAAAAAGAAAAATTCTTGGCAGCAACATATTGGACAGGTTCATGTAGTCCCGATACATTTTACTTTATTGTTTTCTTATTATTATAGTAGTACTACTACTACTCTACTACTAGTATAAACACAAAAATAGCTAAACCAAAAGGTCCATGTAGAAACACGCCTTCCCATGATGAAAACGCTTTCGTTAATCAATCAATTCACCCTAACGGCCTAACCCGTCAACACCTTCTCCCTTTTGCCTCCCTAATATAATACTCTTCCCAGATTATATTAATAATGGCGACTTTGCTTTGCCTACCCTCTTCCCCCCTCCCTCCCCTTCCCTTTTCGCGCTCGATCTCGCCGGGAGATTAGAGCGATGGCGGCCGTGCCGGCGGTGAGGTTCCCGGTGTTCGGTCTCGTCCGGCTGCTTGGATTGGCGGCGGCGGCGGCCATCCTAGTCTGGGCCGTCCACTTCCGCGGCGGCATGGCGCTCTCCTCTGAGAAAGACAAGCTCCTCATATTCAACGTAATCGAGAAACGAAGATCTCCTTTTTCCCTTCCATTCTGTTACATATCTCCCTTTGGACCGCGGAATTACGTGTTGATCTTGCTGTCGCTCGCCTAGTGGTGAAAAGTTTTTTTTTTGTTGGTCCTGGTATGGGAATCAAGGGGTTTAGATTCCACTATTATACACGGAACAACCACCAGAAATAGTACATTTCTGGTCACAGTATCATAGAGTAATGGATCGAATAGTTCTTTTCTGAGCCCATGCTATGGTTTTTATGTCGAATCTGTGAGATTTAGGACAGTTGAGAATTTTTCCTAGTTGGATAGAAAGAACTTGAGACTTTACGGACAGGAAATTCTTGAAATCAATGACATGCCAGCTTGGTACAGTTCGAAAGAATCGACACTAGCGAGTGAGTATTATGGGAAATTCAAGGCTTGAGATGATTGTATTGGCTACTGAGTACTGCATATTGGCTACTGAGTATGTCATGAAGGGTTATTTTTAGTGTACCGAGAACTAAGTATTTGAGTTATTTTGAGTTCCTGCAGCCTATTGCCATTGCGACTTGGTGAATTATACAGATGAGAGCATCTCCTTTTCACCATTTATCTTCCCTATAGTTTTGGTTATGGTGCTATTGGCTTTCTAGTGATTTTTATTTTTTTACTTTTTTTTCCTTTTCAATTGGGTTAGGACTCAGGAGTTTGGGATTATAACAGTAAATAGCTTGATCTAATGACCTGTGACTAGTGCTTGCCTAGACTTAGCTGCTGACCTATGTGGAAACTAGGATTGTAGGTTACTGTTGTGTTGTGTTTGGAATGTGCATGGTTAGGGAACATCAAAATAACACTTGGCACAATGAGTGTCCCCATAATTTGAAGGTCTCAGCGGAGAATGGCTAGTCTGGAACTCTTTTGGAAATTTTGTTTTAATGTTGATATTCGACTGACTAACTGAGAAGTATACAAGGAAGCATCCTATCAGAAAATAACAGATTGAAACCCAGATACCCAGTTAGGTATTTATAGGTAGCATTATACGAGAGTCTCTAAGGAATTGTTTCTGTGAAAGAAGCAAGAGTGGAGACTGTACATGCAAGGGTGGGTGCTTGAGTATATGTCTTACCTATTCGCTCCATTTCTCTTATGTGCCATTCGACAATTCAAGAATGATCAGAAAATGACAAATACAAGGAAAATGGGGTAATCTTTCTTTCAAGGGACTGATTGTGCAAATGGATTGGAACTAAGATTGTGCTTATAGATTTTGTGCTTTAGCTTGTGGTGCACTAAGAATGAAAATTGGACCAACTCAGTCATGTTTGTGTATTAAGGATTCGGTTCATGCCATCTGTGAGCAAACTGCTGTGAGATCATGCCAATTAATATAGTTAACACATCACAGTTACCTACTAACAATTTTGTATAATGAGTTAAGTTCTATATTTTTAGTTCTATAATGGAAATTTAATTAGGACAAAAACTTATGTACACCTGATGTGTCATGGAGTCAGGTGGTCACAAAATTTAGGTGGATACAGAAGAAAGAATGATAGTAGCCAACTAGCCAACCTTGTGACATGTCAACGATAGAATGTTGTGAACTGATAATCCAAAGCTGGACCTTGCATGTTTCCAAGTCATGAAAAACATTTTAATGTGCCATACTTTATGGAAAATAATTAATCATGCAGGCTTAGCATACCAAATTAAAGTTGGTAACTGTAATTACATTCGCTAAATATGGAATACTATTGTGTATATCAATCTCATCTTCCCATGATGCTAATATGAACTTTCTTTTTTCAGGTACACCCGGTGCTGATGCTGATTGGATTGGTAGTCTTGAATGGTGAAGGTCAGTGATATCAACTCGTGACCCGACAGTAAAATTTTATTTCTGGAATGGCCTTCTTATTGTGGCATATATATTTTATGGCCTTGCTCAATTTTATGCCAAATTTCTTATTTTGGCTACTTCTGGCATGTCCATATAACAAACCAACATTTCTTATGTATGGAATATATAATCATTTCACAGTACTCCTATTAGACTGAGGTTTCCACAAAGTGCTTGTGCAGTCTGATTTTTTGTCGCTGATCAATAAGTGAATGCATCTGAATGGTATCATTCTATTACAGGACCGATTGTTGCTGGTATCAAGTATTTGTCTACTAGCATGGAATCTGTTTCTTTTAGTCATATAAGGTGTAGAACTAATGAGGTGGTCATCTGTTGGCGAGGGCAAGTGAGCTCGTTGTTCATTCAACCTTCATGCAGGATCTTCCTGGTCACATCTAGGATGATGTAAACTCATGTTTGTGTTAATATATGAGCCAGCCTTGATCTAAAAAGAGACTAAGTTGGCATTGAATCTTATGTCCTGGTAAACTATATATTAGAAATTGCGATCTTTACATTATACCTGATGATACTGATTTCATGTTGCGAATGATCCCTAGCCGTGTTCTAATCAGATGAACTTCCAAAGTGGTATCTTTCAGATTGAAATATTAAAATTGGCTATTTTTCTTTGTAGCGTAACTAGTAAAACCCTGACCTGATACCTGAGCAGAAACCACTCCAAGACCGGGTTCCATGACAGTGCAATTAGAACTGAATTTTAATTTGTATTGGAAATGTAGCATATAAGTCTCTGTTGTATAGCTTTTGTGGAGATACTGTTACTAATGGCTCATATACTGTCCTTCATGCAGCTATTTTGGCGTACAAGTCAGTGCCAGGAACCAAGAAACTGAAGAAGTTAGTACACCTTTCATTGCAGTTCATTGCCATGATTTTGAGTATAGTAGGCCTCTGGGCAGTCTGGAAGTTCCACAATGAAAAAGCAATTGACCACTTGTACACGCTCCACTCCTGGTTGGGTCTTTCTTGTATCATCCTCTTCAGCTTACAGGTAGAGAAGAGATACCAATTTCATGTGTAGCTGTTTTCAGTATAAAATTGCAGAGATAAATAGGTTTGTTTTAGTTTATTCTCCTCATCATTTAATCTCCACAGTGGGCTGCTGGATTTTGGACCTTCTGGTACCCTGGTGGATCTAGAAGCGGCCGAGCGTCCCTGCTCCCCTGGCATGTGTTCTTCGGTGTATTTCTCTACGTTCTTGCCATCGCCACAAGCGTGTCAGGACTCCTGGAGAAGTCAATCTTCATGCAGAGTGCGAAAATGATTGGGCGCTTCTCCACAGAAGCGATGCTGATGAACTCACTGGGGATGCTGCTGGTACTGCTGGGGGCGCTTGTTATTCTTGCTGCTGTCAGCCCTGGAGCTGGCAAGATCGACACGTACCGAGGTTCTTCGGAGTGAGACAGAAAGAGTGTCTGGCTCTTGAGCTGCAGCTAGCACCTGAAGTACATCTTTCTTGCTTCAACTTAGAATTTTTGATATGTATGTCTTTGCACTCTGTGCTGTGCTCCCATTTTTTATCTGCATAGTTAACAATTAAATCCGTTATGAACATTTTACCTATCCATTCTAGTGGTGAACTGATCGATTTAGCTGGACAGAAATTACAAATGAGAAATTCCTTTTGGGGGTGTCAGTACTGCGAGACTGTTGTTTCAACCATGGAATGTGAGAAACAACTAGCAGTAGTGTTTGCTGAACAATTATAGCTATCCTCGCATATCCAAGTAGACCGACTCATTTCTGTATGTTGCTGGATGTCAAATCAACCCAAATGGCTGCTCCATTGATTTGCTTTCATTCTGACGTATGTGATTCGCTAGACCTCTTTTCTGGGGGATGTATCGAGGTCTCATTGGTTTGGGCATTGTATTGAGACTAGCAGGCCCTCTCTGAGTGTGGATGGATGCTGTCAGCTAAGAAGTTTATGTATAGCTCTCGGTTGAAAATATACTGCTTAGAGACATTGTATTTGACATTGTCACCATTGGGATAACAGCACATGGTTAGAATTACCCGTGATGTTGCTCTAAAATTACTGCTAGTTGTTTTAGCAGTTTAGTTTTAGGTTTAAATTTCACCGAATTACCCATGAGGCCGCAAGTTCAACTAGTTTAGTTTTAGTTTAAGTTTCATCGAATTTTGTTTAAATCCGTATAATATATAACAAATTTGAATAAATTCAACTGTTTTCAGTTAAATAAAAAAAATCTAAATTTCTATTTTGGGGATTCGACTGAGGAGAGACGCTCCCCAAACGGGGCACCAAGCAACAGCGTTCCCTAAACGCCTAATCCCGTTCCATCCCAGCCTGCTGAACGGTGTGTAGTGTTTCTAGGTGTGTTATTGGGTTAGCCCGGTGAAAATACAGTTCAAACCCAGGAAAAACACCAGCAACGAACGAGGCCTTAAGAGATCTGACACAGACACGAGTTGGAAACGATACAACAAACCACCAGTTACATCACAGAAATCCTAGTTCCTGAGAAAGACCGAACCTACTTCAACAGAAACCTGAGGTCCTCAACCGACTGAAGGTAACTACAGAAATCTACAGAGGGTACGATCGCTAAACCAATGCAATTCCAACAAGAACAAACAGATGATCCAAAAGCATGTCATTAGACGGCACCATATAGTCAGCAATCCCTTCATTTCCACCACCATAGATGACAAGACCTTACGCCAACCTGCCATCAATTAAAAGAGGTTCAGTTAGTTCGGTGTAACACTGTCAGACAGCACAAACTCCCCAAATATAGGATACCAAGACTGCTTGAATAACAAATAATTACTCAATTCAATTGTACCGGATTTTGGCAGAAGGAGTCCAAAAGTACATTTCAATAACATTTCAGCTGCCCTTGGACAAGGTAAATGAGCACTTCAACTAAATGGAAAAGAGAAATCCCCAGGCAACCAGCACCACATTACTAGCATATATATAATAGTATCTCAAGACGTCGAGCCTTCCAAGATAAATTGCAATATTCCAAATATGTTTCAAGCAGGTGGGACCAGCGCTTTCGAAAAACAATATGCTTAGTGCAAAAAAAGTGATCTTGCAAATCCGCTGTACTTAAGGTATATAGTACGCCGATGAAAAAACCAACTTGCGCAAATATTAAAATGGCATCTATTTGTGCATTCACCTGCATAATGCATGCTCCATCCATGCTCTAAAAGGTTACATGATGACGCCTAACTAGGTACTTCATTGAGTTGCTGCAACTCTTAAAGCTCTTTTTAACATTTGACAGGGGTGGTTTGACACATAAAGAAGTTCATTTCCAATCCGTAGATATTACTCTTTGAGCCTCAATACAATGTGATGCACCTGTGATAGTGAGTGGCATTCGTGAGAATGATGGCGGGAATGGATGCATTTTGTGATACAGTGTGATCCATTCGTAGCATTATGCTATGTGCATAGGTAGTCCATTCCTTGAGATTACATGAACGTGCTCTTAAAAATCGGGTATCTCCCAGAAGTGACTTACACTTCGGTGATCGATTTTACAACAAAACTGAGCTACTACACCTATAGGTATCCACAAATAAATTCAATGTTATTTATATACGTAGTACAAACTGAAAAAAAGAAAATTACCTCACGCTACGATGGTTGACATTCTGTCCTGTAGTTCTGTGCTTCTTGCGCTTCTTGGAGCCAGATACAGCTTGGCCAGATGGATCAGCTTCTGTAATGATGTTCGCTCCTTGATCAGCAGTTGGACACGCAGCTCCAACAGCGCGCACAAATATTATAGGAGTGACAGTAGTCACAGCATTTGTTTCTTTGTTGAACCCAGACGATGCAATGGCAATGATAAGCTCTTTCTTTGATCTGATAATTTCCTTCATACAAGTGTTGTTTGTAGCTGCAACAGCATAATGAATCATTAGGTATACTTCGAAAAGTCAGCTAATAATTCTCAATACAAGAAGTTCAAAGAACTTTTTGGAGCTTTCTTTTTAATCATGACCAACACATAGGTTACCTAAAATAGATTTGATTGCAGCACGAGCTGCCTTCTGCTCCGCGTCCTTCTTATTTGTTGCAGCTTCACCAGTGTAAGTGTTCCCAGAGAACAACACAGATGAAACAAACAGGGTCATGGGTGGTAGCCCTTTTGGGCGGTCTACAGAGTAAGTGGGCTGAGTGGCTTTTGTCTTAACAGCGAATTCATTGAGGATTGATTTGCAGAACACCACACCCTGAATAGACGAAGAGGGAACGTGTATGTTAGACAGAAATTAATTCCCTTATTTCGGGCCTGATTATTAAAATCAAAACTAAAAAATGTGATGCGGCATATCAATTAGCAGCTATGTTGCAAAAACAAGAATACAATAGGGTATAGATAAACCAGAATAAATAAAGTCTTCGCCCAAAAGAAGCAATAAGGAAAACACCTGCCAACAATTTTGTTTGGAAGAGCTAACTATATGCAATTGCAGTGATCAGTAGCTATAAATGTTGCCACTTCCAATTTCCAAAAATTATGGGTTCATGTGGCAAGAGCATTAATTCCGTGACTGAAAAATGCAACACAACTAGGATACAGAGGGAAAAGTGATAAAAACACCAAACTGTGTCTGAAATTGTTTATTGTAAGGCAAGCTACAAGAGAAAATGATGAGAAGACATGATTTGGGGTACAATACACAATCCACAGAACAAATTTCAACATGAAATGAAATATGATAAACAACGAAAAAGAAGGAACGGTACCCAAAAAGTACCTGTTCAATCAGCCCAAGCACATCTGTAGGATCATCTATTGTCACCAAGTTCTCACAGGCCACTTTGGCAGCATCCTGCTCCGCATCCTTCAGGCGACTATGATTACGATCTGATGGAAACGTCTTGCCACCCACCTCTACGGTGCTTCTGAACACAAGTTGATGAGGGTCACCTTTCGACTGAGTAAGGTAAACTGGCAATTTCTGGTAATTCCGTTGAGTCCACTCTTGCAAACGGTTTTTATAATTACATTTTTCTGCATAACAAAAACTCATAAATTAGTAGAATAGAGAATTTATTAATTGGTTTCATTCCTATCACAAAACCCTGGGCTCCAGAATAATGTGCCAGCAAATGATACACAAGCAGACCACATACTATTTTTTTAAGAATAAGCAGAACAGATAACTAAAAAAGAGAAAATTATGCAGTTTTAAAACATATATTAATCCTTGGTAATACACTAATACTTACGACACCATTTTAAAGATTACAACGCGGTTTGGCTAATGTTGCAATAACCAAGTGCTACGAGAGGGGAGCAAATAATACCGCAGATATAGAGAGGGAAACAACCACCTGGTACTCAGAAAATAAGAATTTAGTATTTACCAAAACCAAGGGAATACACCCATTGCACTTCATGTAAATTAAGATGAACAATTTACACAAATGTAAGCAAAATTCACGCAATTCCACCGATCAATAGGTGCGCAGCCATAATCACTACAAGGCTAGGAGCCGGAAAGACAGCCAAGCCGGATTCATTCACCAATTATCTCACAAACTGCAAAGAAACTGACCAAGTGTTTGCGGGGATGAGGGGCAATAGATCGGGAGCAAAACTCTCAATAAAGAAAAAGTAAATCTATATAGGCCCTAAGGAAGAGAAACAAGTGATTATCTATCGTACACCTAGATTGTATGACTTACACGAACCATAATCCGAGGGCGGTCGTGCTCTAGGGCATACTCGAAATGTTCGAACAATCTTAAGATAATCATACGAACGCATCTTACCAATTCCCTACGGCGTGAGAAATAAAGTATATATATATAAAAGTATCCGGGAGCAGAACCAAGAGCGATGTATCGATTTTTTTGGTAACACAGGGAGAGCGAACGAGACGAGAAAGGGGGGGCGCACCTGGGCCGGGATGCGGCGGCGCGGGCGGGGCCGGGAGCGCGGCGGCTGGAGGGACGTCCGGGACAGAAGCGGCGGTGGCCGCGGCTGCGGCGGTGGCGGCCATGTCGGTCTCGGACGGATTGGAGTCGCGCCGGTGCGGAGAAGGGAAAATCCGAGGGTTTACGGAGCAGAGCGCAGTCCGCCTGTTTTTGGTACCTAGGGGATCGCAACGAGACACCTATTTTTTTTCTTCTAAAAGAATCGATAGTTTTTCTAAACCATCTTGCACCTCGGCTCCAAATTTCAGTAGGATTTGAATTTCGAGCTCAGGCCAATTTTAGTAGGATTTGAATTTGAGTTTAAAATATTCTAGTCCCAATATTTATGTTTTGGATATCACATGGAAAAAGGAAGTTCTGAAAAATGAATTCTACTATACTACTACTTCCTCCTATGCTTATATTTTGGTCAAAATCAAACATTTTAAAATTTTACTAACTATATAAGAAAGACATAAACATCTAGAATATTAAATACACATAATATGAAAGTATTGGTTTGAGATTATATATGTTGATACATTCTTTATATATAGTTTGGGTATTCTAACAGAATTTTCAAATATTCCCAAAATTATGTTGATGCAGCAGTATTTTAAATAATTTCTGAATTTGACAAGAAAACTATATGCATCTTATTTTGGGAAGAAGATGAACCTGGACACAAACTTTACTCGGATTAATTGAAAGTTGACCTACAATGCCCATTTGCAAAGGAGTTAGAGCATCTCCACCGGCGCGCCCCAAATAGTCGTCGGCCACCGAATTCAGATAGGTTTTCAAATTTGAAGTTTATGCCAACATACGGCCATCGAATCGCCGTCTAGTCCGGCTGCAAAAAACAACTTCGACTTACATGTCAAATGATCAGATAAACGGGGTCATGGGCGGCTCAACCTCGACGACATCCTCATCGTCGGCGAGCCTCGGCGGCAGCTCCATCGCTGCAACAGGATCCACGGTCGCCGGGGGAGGCATGAACGTCGACAGTGCCGGCGGAGACGTGAACGTCGAGGGTGCCGGGGGAGACACCGACGCAGCTCGCGCCGCCCGCACCTCTTGACCGATGCGCTCGCGGTACATCTCGTGCCACGCCCTCACTAACGGGTCCATCTTTGTCATGTTGGCCATCAAGATCTTGGATTCTTGACATCTTGGCCAACGAAAGCTGCGTCGCTTCGTTGGTGGCCTTCATGGCTGCGGTGTGAGCTTCCATCTTCGCCGCCTACACCTTCTCCCTCTCCAACTCGCTCTTCATGTCTTGCTTGTCGAGGATTGCCTTCCACACGACGGCGGCCCTATCCGCCGCTTCCTTGTTCTCCATTGAGAAGGAGGATATCATCTTCTCGAGGGAGGCGTCCATGGCGGCCAATGCCAGCGCCGCATTCCTCTCGGCCTTGGCCTTCTTGTTGCCAATGGGGCGCCCAGTGGAGGCGCCGGCTGGATCGACCGGCCCATCTTCCCGTCCTTGTTGAGAGTGTGGCGGATGTCGTCCCATTTTTTGCAACCTTGTAGCTTGTTGAAGCAATGTGTGAAGGGGAAATGTTTGTCCTCGTGTTGGTTCTCGTACATCATAAGGGCGTCGAGAATCTAACAATACATGATGCGGTAACAAGATATAGAGCAAGATGGATCATCAAATAGATACACTATGGTGCATTATGAAATAGACATCACCAAATGGACATAGATCATACCCAATCCACCATTGTCTTGTCGCTCTCCTTCCGGCCCTTAATCTTCTCATAGTAGCCATGAAACTTGCTACACGCCGCCTTGATGATGTTGCAACGGTGGGAGACGGCACCCTCGTTCCGGATCATGTTGATGGTGGTGTACTCACCATAGTTATTCTTCTCGTTGAATGAATCAAGGATGTGCTTGTAGTACTTGCCGGAGGATTGGTTGGCGCCGGTGATGGGGAAAAAGTTCACTTTCTTCCACGCGTCGATGAGACATTCATCCTCCAAAGACCTCCACCTAGGACCACGAGTGCCGCCGGTCCGCCTGTTCATCGCCGTCGTCGTGGTCACGTCGGTGTCGGCGTCGATTAGCTCCTCCTGGACCTCCTCCTCCCCACCTTCGTCCTCGTCGGCCTCTTCTTCATACTCGACGACGGGGGGGTTCGTAGGCGTGGCCATCGCATATGAAGCCGGTGAGGATCTCGTCCCCGGCGGCAATCTACGCAACAGGTTACCTACTTTGAGTCGCTGTCGGTGTCTATGATGCACATAACACATAAAATGTAAGGAAACTCACCTCGTCCTCGCCCATGGACACACCGGACATGCTGCCGAACACCTGGTGGGTGCTCCTGATCTCGTCGGCAAAGAGATGGCGGGGAAGGCCGGTGCCATCTGTCACGTGGCCGTCGGTGCTTCCCGGGCGGCGAAGGTCAGGCAACGAGTTCAGGTCCACGCCCAAGCGAAAGGCGTTGCTACCCCTCGGCACCGAATCCGACGAGAACAGCGCGTTGGGGTCGAAGGTCATGTCGTTGTCGGCGCACTCGGGGGAGTAGCGGGCGCGGCAGTCCATCTGCGACAGCCGCATATGCGAGAGCGACGGCCCCTCCGCGTAGTACCCCGCGTAGTACCCCGGCGACGACGGTGAGCTCGAGAAGTTGCGACCGGCAGGCTGCTGGCTCCCTTCGGGCTGGCCGCCGCCCAAGCTGAGGCACACTTCCGCAGCAGACGTCGCTTTCGCGGCTTCAAGAGCTGCGAGGCGGGGCCTCCTGCGGTCGGCCGTCGCAAAGGAGCAGCGACGTTTCTCGTCCTCCCACGCCTCCAGCGACATGTTCGCCGGCTTCTCCTTCGGCGCGACGATGCGCGGTTCGGCGGCGCCTTCGCTACCTTCGTCGAAGCCTTTGTCTTCGGTGGCATGGCGGCGGCGAGGGTTTTTCGGGTTGGAGTCTGGATGGGAGATGGAGCGGCGGGCGGGAGAAATGAGCGGCGGAGGGGACGAGGTTTTGGTGGAAAAGATGTATACTTTTGGGATGTGTGGCTGACTGGCGGCTCCCACGCCTAAATTTTTCGTCTCGCGAGGCACCGCCCGATTTGCACCTTTCGCGAAGGGGCCGGCACGGGGTTGCCGACGCTTCCATTGGGCTCGAAAAAGCGTCGGCGCTTTTTGGAACGCACCGGTGTGAGCTCATTTTCGCTGCCGCCCCCAAAACGCTATCGGGACCGCTATGGGACGCGCTGGTGGAGATGCTCTTACAGCCTCAGCGATGCATGCTCCCTATGATCACCCAACAATAAACCACACCTTTATAGCATCCAGTTTAATGTTCAAATTTACATTTAGAGATATATTTGATATAGGTATATTAGGTAGTTAGGATTTGTAATCTCTACCTACCATATCTCTAGGAGAGCTAACTTAGCATCCAAGTCTGTACCACTATATATACTCGCCCGAGAGGCTCAATAAACTTCCATCATGTTCCACCAATCTCTCTCTCTAGAGTTCTCATGGTATCAGAGCGGTGCGGATCTTGACCTAGCCGCCGCCGCATTTTCGCCGCCGTGCCGCCCCGGGGAGATCGATCTCCATGATCTACTCCAGAGGCCGCACAACCCGTATGAGGGTTCGTCCGCCGATCGGTTGATCGGCTGCCCTCACGGCTCGTTTTTTCCGATCTTAGATCGGTTTTCTTTTTTGTCCGTCGGTCGCTCGAACGACGTTTTTTTTGGTTTACCGATCATAGATCGGATTGAGTCGCCCACCGCCACCGTCAACAACGGCGTCGATCTACACCGTCCATCTTCATCAACCGCGCGGCATGGCCGCACGCGTCACACACGGGACGCCTACGTGCGACGCAGCAGGCTGTCTCGCCGCGCGGTTTACATCGCTGGTCGTCTTCGCCGTCATCGCCCGGGACATCGACAACATCGTCAACTACTCCGATCTACGGCGCGCCGCCCACTCCATGGCACATGTAACGCTGCCGTCGGTCTGATCAACCGACCCCACGTACGTCTCCGCCAAGCACGTCCCCGGGCACGCGCCTACCACCGATTGAGCATCGGGCTACCGTTGTGTCGCCCCTTCAGGCCATAACGACGCCGCCTTTGGTCCACGCTACCGGCCTCCGACGCGCCTTCTGAGGCGTGTACGTCGCTGGTGGTCTCCCGCCGCTGCACCGACTCGCACCCTGCACCTACGTCGCCCCCTCGGGCCGAGATGTCGATGCACGCAGTCTACTTCGTCGTCCCCGCACACCGACGTCCCAGGCAACCCCCGCGCCGCCTCCCTTGGCACGCTACGCCACCGTCAGCGCAAGGTCTACGTCAAGCCGCCGAATTCTTCCTCGCCTACTTCGAGTACCGCCGCCGCACCTCCACATGTAACCTACATGACCACTTCTGGTCGTCACAGGCCTCGCCGACCACCTCTACAGTCTAGGCATCCAGCATGGCCACTCCTGGCCGCCACTGGTTTCGCCACCTTCTACGTCTCCGTCCACCACGACCTCGTCGCCAGCTTCATCGTCTCGTCCTCGACCACTTCGTCTACTCCGACAACCGCGGACTGCATCGGCACCTCTCCCTCTTCGCCGCTCTGCGTCTCGCCACCGCTCTGGAGGCCTTCTCTGCTGGTCCCCCTAACACTGGCGCATGGTCCATGATGGTCCCTGCCCTCGCACACCCGGTATTGGCAACACCGGTACGTGCCTTTGTCCCTGACGCGTCCCCGGGCCTGGCAAGCTCGGATCGCCGCCTCGTCCTCATCGGCTTCGACAACGTCTTCCCCGACATCGACTCTTCTATGACTGCCTCAACCGTGTCGCCGACTTTGTCTTTGCGTACTTGGTTCTGGCAAAACCGGAGTATGCCTTCGTCACCGACGTGCGCCTCGTTCTGGCAAAACTAGGGCATCACCTCATCCTCGACGGCTCGGACTGCATCGACTTCGGCATCGACAACCTCTTCGACGACTGCCTTGACGCGTCTCCGTCATTCTCCTCCCGCACTATGTGCTTGCGGCTTCATGTGCGGCTACCTCGACACCGTCACCCAGCCAGGACATCGACCACGGCATCTCCTCGTGCGGCTACCCCGACCAAGGTTGCAGCACCCACGCTCTCGGCTACCTCGACATCGGCACAAAGGACTATCACCTCCCAATTCTTTTGATACTCCATTTTTTTGATACCACCACAATTCCCGGCGTCGCTGGAGTCGTGGCCCGACATGCCCGCGCTTTAGCCACCACCCGACGTCCCTACTTTACAGGTCATCGACATCAAGCCCTACTGCCCCGACCGAGCTCGGAAAGCTCGGGGCGCCACACCCTTTTGGTTTCCCCACCTGGCTGCGAGCATGGGGTTTGGCGGAGGCGCTCGACGAGCCCAAGAGGAGGCATGCCGACACTCGGCCCTGAGCAGGGGGCACGGCTAGGGGCAGCGCTTGGCTGGGAGCACGGGGCGCGATGGCGAATCAATGCAGTATCTCCTGGGCATCCAAGGCCCGAAGAAGATCTTGACCTAACTCTATGTGGGTCTGGGCGGAGAGTGCGGGGAGGACGCATGAGATTTGTCTGGAGGAGCCCATGAGGAAGGAGCTCGGCCCCGAGATTGGCGACGCACCCACCTCGACAACCACATGGAAGGAGAGAAGGGGAGGATGTCGGAGATCTCACTGGAGATACGGAAGGGATGTAGCTGGAGATGAAGCCGGAGCTAGGCGATGGTTGGAGGAAGTATACCATGCCTAGATTGGGCAGATCGGGCCCAGATCTAGCCCGCACCTTCGACTCCATCTCTATGTCGGCGCCATCAAGAAACCATCGTGGTTCGCCCCCCGCACCATGAAGACCATTGTCTGTTGCATATCGGGGCCTCCCTCCTCGCGTTCTGGCCGGATTCAGTCGCGTAGTCGCTGCCTCCTAGGTCATAAACCCGCGCCGCCTTCCAGCACCTGTGTCGCCGCACTGTCGTTATTTGTTGCGAAATCCCTACCGATATCCGCCGCTCCTCCTCGTGTCGCTCCCTTTGATGCCACTCCCCCGTAGGAGGGAGGCCGTCTCAGCCTGCTAATTCTGCTCGTTCATGCCACCGGTTGTACGTAGCATCGGTCGAGGGAGCATGTCAGTAGGGGCTTGTTGGCTAGGGTGCCTCTAGAGCTGCATGCGTGAGTGGCCTAGGGGATCCCTCCTAGGAATTATGTACCAATGGAAGTAATATATAGAAGATGTTCATAGCGCATGGACGTGCCCTCCTTGGGGTGGCAAGGCCGTAAGGGTACATTGTCCCTAAGTGTGTTTTGGTTATTAATGACAATCTTTATTTTTTTTTCGAAAAGGGTTGCCCCAGCCTCTGCATCCAAGAGATGCATACGGCCGCTTTTATCATATCCTTATGGACTAATCTTTTCATTGAGTTATACGTAGGAATACTCCCTAGGAATTTCTTATAGTCCATGTGTTGGATTCAAGTGCGGAAACCATGAAGATAAATATACACCTTGGGTATTGGCATCGTGATCTTGAGTGTTTGGTTTCAAGAGAAGAATTCAAGATACGGCTCTAAACCGGTGTCATGATAGTCTCATGAGTTGAGCTATGGATGACTATGTTTAGAGGATGCAATCAAATGAAGAGTCTCTATATACCTCAAGATGTTATGATGGAGTATAGGGATATACAAGGTTGACCAAGACTAAGAGCGAAGATTGAATTTAATTTGGTCAGTAAGTGAAGCATAAAGATTGTACAACTGTGGATCATGTGATCTTCTGGATGCTTGTCGTCCATTCGGTGATAATGGACGTGTGAACATTCTCTTCAAGGTAGCTTTCCCATAGTGGTGTATTGGGGAACAATCATGAATCTTCACGAAGCAACAACGATCAAGGGAGGCATTCTGGATTGAATGGAGCTTGAAGCATTGTCATCAAGATCAAGCAGGATGTGCAAGCCAAATGTATGTCCTTGCTAGGTTTTCTTTTTACCAGTCTCAAGGTGGTTATTGGGAGACCGGATTATAGATTAGATAGCCGCACTATCAATCCATTGCATACTTTGCATCCTTATATTCGTTACTTCTTGCTGTTTATCCGTGTAATGTTCTTTAGTTTGTTGCTAGCTCTTCAACAAGCCTAAGGTCATCGAAAACGGAATTCTTATGCATCTTCTTTTGCATTTTCAAGTTTGGAGGTCTTACCGGTTCTTTTGTTAGGGTGGTTTCATACCTCTCCTTATTTGATATTTGACCCCTAGATCTTTCTTGGGTCTTATAGCCTCTCTAATATAATAGTTTTTTCTTAGCTTCTCAAAAAGCCCAAGTTTGCTAAACTCGGAGTCTGGATGTAAAAGTCATCACCGTTTTTGTATTATGTCTGGAATTCGGATGTAGAAACCGGTGGTCCCCGTTGAAATCATTCCGGTGTGCCGGATTGTTTCCGGTATATGCCGAGTGGCGTACTAGTACGCCATTTCGGAGAAACTGAAATGATTCCGGCAAGCTGAATTCATTCCGGCGTGGAAACCGGCATGCCATTCCAGCATGGAAACCGGCATGCCAATTTCCTTGCCAGTTTCGCTTTTCAGTTCCGACGTAGAAACCGGTGACGCCGAAATTTTCCGACAGACTGGACTGGACTGCTCGTTTTAGTCACAAAAGGTCATATTTTTAGGGGCTATAAGAGGGGATTCTTCCACAAATGTTTTCTAGGGTTCTTGAGCATGTTTTTTTGCCACCATTGTTAAACCTCTTGAGCTTTCTTCCTCCCCTCCCCTCCTATGATTCTTGCATCTTCTTGAGGACTTTGGAAGAGGAGATATAGATCTACAATCCCCACAAAATGAATCCTCATCTAAGTGAGGGAAACCCCTTGGATCTAGATCTTGGAGTCATTGATTGACTTCCACCTTTGTTCTTCCTCTCTAGTTCCTCCATAGCATTTGTTGCTTTGGTGAGATTTGAGAGAGAAGGATTTGAGCACTTTTCATGGTGTTCTTGATTTGCATCCTTGCATAGTGTTTAGCTGTCCATTGCGATTATTTCGAATGAGAGACCGTGAGCTTATTACTCTTGGATGCTTTCTCTTAGTTGGCTTGGCGGTTGGTGCTCCGATGACCTCTTCGCGGAAAATTGTGAAGATGCCCGAGATTCTCCTTCGTGGAGCTTGTGAAGTGGTTGTGGAGCTTGCCATCTCTGGAGTGGAGGATAATCTAGCCATAAGGAAACGACCTTTGTCCTTCGTGGAATTGGCTTGGAGAAGAAGGTGTGGGAGGACACGGGAATACACCTTCGTTTCCGCGTGCCTCGGTTATCTTTATACCCGAGTTTACTTTCCTTGTGATAGCCATCGAGTTTGAAGTATATTGCTATCTCTTGTTGTTCATATATATATTGTGTCTATCTTGCTTAGCTTGAGTTGTTGTTGCACTTAGTTGAACCTACCATATTTAGATTTTGTGCTTGTAAAATAAAACGTTAGTTTAATTCCGCATTCTTACAATCCATATCTGTAATAGCTTTTTTAAAACGCCTATTCACCCTATCTAGGCGACATCTCGTCCTTTCAAAGGCCACCACACACAAAAGGTGGCAGGAGTTTTTCCGAAATTTCACGTGTCATTCACCATACGCATGAAGATTTGACGATTGGCGACATGCTCGCTCCATAGGGCTAAAATTACTACATTCGCTCAGTACAATTTACCATTTTTATGATCAGAACTTGCAGTCATATTTTATTTATCGGTTTTTCTAATTCTAAGTCGAGCGAGAATTAGCTTAGTTCTCATTAGACTTTTTAACCATAGAGTTGCATTGTGATTCATGCTAACATGAGTTGCAAGAGAAATTTTTTTAGTTGCAAATTAGGTTGCAACTGAGAAAAGAATATCTGGACTATTTGATTGATTCGTGATTCGTTGGTAGCAACTGATCTGGACCTTTAGATTGCTCCGTAGTCCGTGCTACTCATGAGTTATAATGTGGGTTGCAATCCAGATTCGATAACTTCAACCGACTGAGAATTACTTGGCTCTCAGTGAGAATTGGTCACACCCTTTACTAGTATTTGTTAAGGTTTGACCTTGCAACAACAGGGTATGGGTTTATCCAATTCACTAAAATGTTTCTCTTGATTACATATTTATAACTTGTATTTTTCTTGCTACTGTGCACTTGCTATGCGCGTACATTTTTTTACATATACAGTATAAGCATTTGCACGCCAAATCTATGAACTAGGAAAAAAATAATGGAACCAAGAAAAAGCGACGTGCGCTAGTACAAACGCACACCATTCATTTCCGACACGATCCGTGCACCAACGGCCTCAAAGCCGCCATTCGGTGCATGCTGAATCACCTTTGCTGGAAGTTGAGCACCTTGATGGCGAGTCCGAAGCAGACGGCGAAGAGCACGGCGAACCCGGCGACCGCGACGGCAACGATGCCCAGGAAGTCGTGATGGAATCCGAAGAAGTCCTCGAGGAAGACGTTGATGGGCACGTTGGTGTCCTGAAGTGGCTCCGTGAGGTCGCCGAACTGCGATGCCACCAGCCCGTACAGCGTCCACGACACGGGGCACGCCCACGAGTACCACCTCCACCACACCGGCATCGTCTGAAACACCAACAAATCCCATGAGTTTTATGCCAATTGAGGTTGTAAGAGAAGGAGATGCATGATGCGTGAATGAATAATTGCGTACGTACCGGCCGTGCGATGACGAATCCGGAGAAGAGGTTCCAGACGCCGTAGAAGAAGGATGAGACGATGGAGGCGATGTTGTAGCTGGGGGTGAGGCCGACGGCGAGCATGCCGTAGTAGGTGAAGTAGAGCAGCGTGAAGTACATGAAGTAGATGTACCAGCAGAACTTCTTGACGTCCCACTGGAAGCCGATCATGGCGTAGACGATGACCCCGTACACCACCGACTGCACCAGAACGTAAGGGAGCTCCACCACCACCTGCCCGAAGGCGTAGGGCAGCGCCGAGTACATCCCGGCGGCTCTCTCCCGGTAGAACACCGTCCGCTCCACCGCCACCACGGGCTGCACCGACGACGAGTAGGAGATCCCCATGAAGAGCACGGCGGCGTACATGGACCCCATCGCGTTGAACAGGTCCTGCTGCCTCGACCTCCTGCCCCCGAGGCGCCAGAAGATTGTGCCGAACATGAGTGCCACCACGAGGGAGAAGAAGAAGCGGACCACCGTGTACTGCGGGTTCCTCCAGTAGGACAGGTTTTGCTTCCACAGGCACGCCATGCACTGGGTGATGGAGCTCTGTGAGTACTGCGTCGGGAAGTAGAGATCCTTGGACCCAGCAGGGGCCTTGCTGAGCTCCCTGATCGCGCTCTGGTTCCTCCTGCAATACCATGGATCATCCGAAATCAGTCATTTCTTTTTCAGCAGTCACAAGTTTAGAACAAAATGTGGTGTTGTTGGTGGTGACTTACTGGTAGAGATCCGAGTTCTTGTACACCTCCGCGAAACTGACACCCAGTATATCTTCCTGTGCCTGTGAGGTCACTTCCAGCATCCATGTTGCCGGATTGTACCCCGGTTTGATCTTGCTGACCTGTTCGATTCCCTCAAAGTACTCAATGAGGTCATGAGAATGGTGTCCTAGAGGACCCACATATATCTCCTCCCCTCCTCTCTTCATCAGGAACAACTGCATCAATCAAATCAAGGCAAAATCTTAGGATCGCGTTGAAAAAAATCTTGATATGAAACTGCAGAAACGGCAATCTATACCTCATCGAAGGCCTCAAAGATGTCGATGCTAGGCTGGTGGATGGTGCAAACAACGGTCCTGCCTGTGTCCACAGTGTTCCTCACCGTCCTCATCACAATCGCCGCGGCCCTGGCATCGAGGCCAGAGGTAGGCTCATCCATGAATATGATCGACGGATTAGCAACCAGCTCAACCGCGATCGTCAACCTCTTCCTTTGCTCTGTTGACAAGCCATTGACTCCAGGTAGTCCAATGAGTGCATCTCTCAGTGAATTCAATTCTACCAGCTCCATCACTTGCTCTATGAACATCTGTTGGAAATGAACACCATTGTTCAGAAAACACTAGTATACCCTGAGCTAATGATGCAATTTGTACAACGACCCTTACCTTTCTTGTTTCTGACTCTACATCAGAGGGCAGCCGGAGCCATGCAGAGTACACCAGGGACTCGTACACGGTCACATTTGGTGAGTGGATGTCATTCTGCTCACAGTAACCGGAAATGCGAGCGAAGGTTTCCTGCTTCTTCGGGTAGCCGGAGATTGAGATGTCACCTTCAATGTAGCCTCCAGTCTTCCTTCCAGCCAGCACATCCATCAGCGTGGTCTTGCCAGCGCCGCTGACTCCCATCAGTGCTGTGAGGACTCCCGGCTTGAAACTGCCACTGACTCCCTTTAGCAGAAGCAGCCTATCTTGGTCAACACCTTGTGCTTTCATTTCCGCAGGCATGTCAACAGAGTATCTCATGTTGTTGAAGGCAACAGCAAGCGGTGCAAAGGGCAGGACCATGCCCCTCCTGCCGTCGCCTGAGGCAGCCCCTGATCCAGAGTTTCTCCTTGAGTTGTTCGTGTTCCCTACACACAGTATGGCTCTTTAGATTGCATTCACCAAATGACATGTGGCGATGGTTCATGTCCAATGCTAATGCAAGTGGCCTTACCTGCAGATGTAGAGCTTCTTGACTCATCAGGAATTTCGCCGGTGATACTGGCATGCTTTTCCTTCAGCGCATCCTCTGAAAGAATTTGCTGAGATTTCCCCATGGCTGCATGTATTAGGAAAAACAATGGGTCAGATCAAGTGCCTAACAAAATGTGCATTGCAATTTCACCCCAGAACTTCAGAATTACGTTGAAGGTAGCTTAGAGCGACGGTGAAGAGGATGTTGAACACGATGACATATCCCAAGAGGGCGCCACTACCAATCCAGTACCATTTTGCCTCAGTGAAAAAACCCCTGGACTTGAGCACATCTACTCCTAAAATTTCGTTGGATCCCGAGACAACCTGCAGCATGGTCATGACAATCAGAACTATAGTACTTACGTCAGGGAACAATATTGTTGTCGGGGTAAATTGCATACCTTTTGCCATTTCTGTCCAAGGAACTCGTTTACTGTAATGGCGCTCATGGCGTACTGAAGAGGCGACGTCCAGTAGCCCCAGATCCACCATTTCTTCACATCATCTGTCATGAACAAAGCAAACCAGAGTTACAAATGTTCACTCTGAAATTTCAAGTTTAACCCAATGAATAATTTGTTCTAGGAGCATTACGGTGTGACAGGACGAATCCACTCATCACGAGCAGCACTAGGAGTGCAAAGGACGCCAACGTATTTGCAACAACCATGGTCCTGCCCAATGCTGCGATGAACCTGAACAGTGCTGCAGCCATCTGGTTAACAAGCAACAGCAGCAAGTACTGCTTGAATAGCCTAGAAGAAAACAACAACGTTAGTACTTTGGCATAGTATATTTGTACTACTAGTACTTGCAGGTTTAACTGTTAGTATGGCTACAAAGATGGTACGTATTTGTTGAGCCGTACCTTCCAACATCTGGATCGAACCCAATGACATAGTAACCCAAGAATACTGTGATCGCAACCTCGACGCAAGATATCGGTATCTTGAGGATCCAAGTTGGTATGGCATAAGCCCATGCAGGGAAGAAGAGGTAATCTCTTTGCTTGAAGAAGACTGGCAATTTTATGGTGGCCAGAGCGAGCTCAGAGAAGCCGTTGAACATGTGAGCCACTATAAAAAAGAACAGGGCACCTAAGTAGACAGTGCCATCGTTAACCGTACGATGGTGCATGTTTGTGCGCAGGAACAGTGTCATCACGATTGTTGTCATTACCAGAAGCTGCAGATGTATATGGAGTAACGCCATCAGTTCGCCAATCTCATAGGAGTGCATGTTAAACCATGAATATATGCCTGAAATTGGTTTCCTACAAGGCCAAAATAGTTTTACCTGAACAGCCCGGAAACGGTAGACAAACATATTCCGTTTCATGAGCAACCACTCCCTCTCGATGCATGCACGCAGCAGCTCTTTCTTGCTGGCACCGTAAGTTGAGGTTGTCAGAGAAGCAGGGTGGCACTGGCTCCTGTCAAAAGGGTGTGCGAGCTCCGCAGAGAGACTTTGGCCGACATGAAATGCCTGGAAGGCACGAGCAAACTCCTTTACTGGGACATACTGGTATCTCTGATTACGCCTTGCCCAGTATTGTGCCTGATCTTTTCTTGATGTCACCTATAAGTTTATAAACCGTTAATGTTAGCAACAGATGGAAAAAACCATCAATGCAAAGGCATAGACATATTGTCCATTACAGCTGACTTACTTCTTGCAAAAAGTCAGCGACACCTTTCCGATCAGGACACTTGAAGCCCATGGATTCAAAGAATTCAAGCACATTTTCACGTGGCCCTTGATACACAATGTAGCCATCGGACAGGAGGATTATGTCATCAAACAAATTATATGTCTCTGGTGCAGGTTGCAACAGGGAAATGACAGTTGTGCCGCTGAGGATGTTGGTGATCAGTCCAAGTGATTTCACTATCTGGTATGTAGTAGAGCTATCCAGGCCAGTGGAGATTTCATCCATGAACAGTGCTCTTTCTGCTCCAACCATCATCTCACCTTCAAGTTCACGTAAAAGAGTCAGCAAACGTTCAGATCACAGATCCTGCTATGACAAGGAACTGTCAAGGATTTTTGCAATATACCAGTTGTGACACGTTTAAGTTGCCCCCCTGAGATTCCCCTCAGCATATCGTCTCCGACCATGGTGTCGGCGCAAATGTCAAGCCCTAAAATCTGCAAGGTTCAACTGAACAGTTAGCTCTTAGTACATTGAAGAAGAAAATATATTGTTGTTTGATGCAGTACCTTGAGGATGTAATCAGTGATGATATTTGTATCCTGACCACCCACTGCTATCGCCTGCATATTAAATGTGGTAAGCAGAAAGTATTCACAATGAAATGGGTGTACTACCAATATATATATCCATGTATTGTCAGTCCCAAGGGGGAAGAAATTACAGCATAGTCAGTTCAATGCATGAAGGCTAGGTTATGAGAATGCATAAAGCTATCTACAAATGTTTACCTAATAGTTAGTTATGAAAATTATAGCATTCTGAGTTCAGCATCGTGAAGTGTTACAGAACTATAAACTAACCTTCATGTAGACATCAAGATCTGGGTCTGGTTTGATATTTGCAGCCTTCTCCCTTCTAGATAGCTCAGTTAGCATATCTGGGACAAGTTTCACGAGGAATTAGCAAACAATTACATGGTGAGGGAAGGAATTATAGGGAAGTAACAGTCTCTCCTAATGTGATCAAATTTGAGCTCACCGTATCTGCTTCCAACCCCTTGGCATCTGGCTGAGAAGGACAAGGTTTCCCGTACCGTCATCTCAGCGATGTGGAGGTCATGTTGTGATATGTAGGCCGCTGACCTTTGAGCCACAAACTCATTCATTCCATGCCCATTGTATGTCACTTTTCCTGAAACCTGGTTGGTTCGTATCACAACAAAAGTAAGCTTCCCTGGAACTTTGTAACATGAATGCTGAAATCAGTCATGTTGATGTAACAAGTAGAATTTTTAACCTTTAGATCAGAGCCTAGTTTCCCTGCCAAAGCAAGAAGCAGTGTAGTCTTCCCTGATCCTGGTGGCCCCAATAGTAAAGTCATCCTGGATTTTTCATAAAAAACAAGACATCAGTCCACCAAATTCAACTGATATGCGTTGCTGAAGGACGACAAAAATGCCGAAAATTGCCACCAGTAATAATGCAACACTAAATAAAATACATCATCTCAAAACAACGTAAAGTCTAGAAAAACATAACACGGTAGTAGTGATCTTTTTTTTTTGTGGGGAGTAATGAGAAGAAAAGTAAATGGTCCTGTCCAAAAGCCTTACCTCTTTGGCTTGATAATTCCATTAATATCATGGAGGATGTTCATGGGCACCTTGTTGTTGGGAATTATATGAAGTAGATTGGCTATCGACTGAAGGAGAAAGAAAGTGCGAAGAAAAAGGTCAGACTTGAAGAACAGCCTGCTCATAGTTGTCAGAAAATTTGCAGGACGTACTGCCGTCAGTACGTACCTCTAGAGAGTTGAGAGTGGTGTTGATGAAGGTGGGCAGGCCTCTGTTCCCGACATGTGCGAGCGCATCGATGTTGAGGTGGTCGTACCGCACTTCGATGGTCGGAAAGTCGAGCCCAACTCTGAAATAAGAGAAATTTGAGCATGGTAAATTCATCACAACAATACGTACTCTAGTAAAGAAAGCAAAGGCAGAGGAGCAAAGCAAATGGTTAGAGGAGCTACTGTACCTGTCTAGCCTCTGCCTGAGCCTGAGCAAGAATCGCTCGTGGTCCTCCTCCGCGACGCGCACGAGTCGCTCGAGCAGGCGCGTCCTCTCCTGGAAGCCGAGGCCGGCGATGTCGACGAGCTCGCAGCCGCCGTCCCCGACGATGCCCTTGCGGACGCGGCTGTGCGTGGGCAGCCTCTCGAGTGCCGCCCACGTGAGCGCCTCCTCGTCGTCCTCCGAGTCTCCTCCCCTCGCCGACGAAGCCGCCCGCGAGAAGACGTCGCTTCCGCGCTCCCGGTAGGAGCGGCCCATCCGTAGGCTCGCCACCCCGAACGCCGCCGGCCCCGTATCCATGGCCGGCTGGCTCCCAGAACGCACGTAACTAACCCTCGCTCAGTCGGTCGATCGATCAAGGTCCAGGACAAATGCGGCCGCTCCCGCTCAGTTGCTCGCTCGCTCGCCGGATGGATGGAGCTTCAGTTGAAGAAGCAGACGTTATGTGTGCGGCGAGCTTCTTGGTTTGGTCAAAGGGGTTGCTGGGCGGGTACATATAGGTGTAGCAGCGAATGGGTTGGTGGACAGGGCAGGGGTTTCAACGGCCGGCCGGGTCAGGCGGACGACGAGGAGGAAGAAAGGTGTGTGTGCGGGAAGTTTCCCAACTGAGCACGCGCGCGCCCGTGACCCCGTGTGGGTCGGAATGGAACTAGACATTTAGCAGCCTTTGGGAAGAGGAGGAGAATCGAGTCAACTGATAGCGATTTTCACGGCCAACTTCTCTTTCTGAAAAGCAGTAGGATGGGATTGCCATCTCTAGATTAATGAATATACAATGCATTGTATGGATGCTTTTTAAAATGAACGGGAATGTTTTTGATCCAGCTCGTTAGAAACTTGGCCTAATTTCACTTTTCACCCTATCATCTCTCGCCCTCATGTTTGCATTCTCATAATTTTCCTCACATCCTCTCTCATTCCATCGTGTGGCCACAACAAGAACAGTTGATGCCAGCGGTGACATGAAGTCGAGGCATAGCCATGCCCCAATTGGGCCACCATAGTGCCTACTATCCACTTTTGGTGCCTTCTAAGAGCTCCTTAGCATTGTCCGTTGTCTGGTCGAATCATTCCTATTCTTCCTATTTTTGTATTCTTCATTTCTTCCTCCTTGATGGATCGCATCGCTCGCCCCTCCGCCCCAACACACTCGACATCATCATGTCGTACATGCACTAAGCCCATATGTCACACATTGGCGTTGTAGTTTCACCGTACATCCTTTTCAAAGAATAAATAGAAAGGAGAACTAACCAAGTCTATTCATTTAAACGAAGGCTACCTTTAGCATCTTGATTATTAAACATTACAAACAAAAAAAATCTCATTGGACATACGTTATCAAGGTCGCAACAATTTCTTTTATCGAGAACTAACAATTTATAGTATTGTGATGAACATATATGTTGCCCAATTACGGTTAGCCCCACTAAGAGATGAAGAAGAAAGAAGGAAAACATTTTATTACCATACAATGACCAATGCTAGGGTACAAACTCAAACATCTCAACTGGGAGCATCTCGGTCTAATATCAACATTGAGGAGAACGCCGAAGGTTCACTGTGTGAAGGTGAAGCAAATCCTCTTGTTACATGTGTGTGGAAAGAGTGAGAAGAGGAGATCGTGGCTTTATTCAGTACATCTTGTGTGGAAAGGGCACCTTTTCTTTGATAAAGAGCATCTTATTACTTAATAGTTTAAGTATTACACTCTGGTCTTCGCATAACTAAGATGCACGCAGTTGTACAGAACCAAAACTAGAAAATAAAAGTATGGCGCGATTAAAAAGATCATCTCGACACTGTAAGGCGCTTATGATGTTGAAGGACCAATCCGGAGATCACGTCACCAACCATGCAACCATGTTCGACAACAACACCAAAGATGAGTTGTTGTGGTGGCCCTATGCCGGATTGTATGATGGGATCATTGAAAAGAGAGAGTGGAGAAGGGGAAGGATGCATATTGTATGACATTTTAAATTTATATTGATCTTGTGGTTTATAGTAGCCGAAACACCACAATCCCAACAGATCATTGAGAATTCCTTCTAGTTGGTTTGGATGCCCCACAATCGTCATAGCGTGCCGCCGCCTTAGGCCTGTCACCCCAACACCACTACATATTTTCGGCAAAGAGTGTACATTAATGATGCGGGGTGGCCTTCGGACACCTCCTCACCAAGACCAACAAGTCCCCCAAGTGGACCCATGACTCGGGCTCGAGCCAAAGCAATACATGACAAGGTGAACTCGCTCCTCACTTCCCTCGACCTAGATACCCCATTGGATGGAATGCTACCTCATGCCGAAACCCTTTGTGTCATTAGGTACGTGGAGCATCAAGATCACGGAGAGGACGTTACGCCATGGTCAAGGGAAGGAAAGGAGCAGCTGATCGAGAAGATGTACACGGAGCTGGACCCGAAGTCGCCCCAAGAACGCAAGGAAGAGACGGGAAGCGACCAGTCACCCGGTCGACCGGGCTCCGACGGGCCACCGGCTCGAATCCGTCGGCCGGCCGCTGGGGCCACCGGGTCGCAACCGGACTACCACCGGTGCCATCCGGACAACATCCCGGGGCCTCGGAACCTCGTCCGGTCGGCGCCGGTCACAGGCCGGTCAGGACCGGACCGCCCGGTCACAGCCCGGTCGACCGGATCCCGACCGGCCTGCACGACTTAAGTTATAATTTCGGCCCAAACTTACCTTTTCGGCCTGTGTCGCCTTGTAAGACTATATAAGCACCCCAAGCACCCCTTTAGCTCTTTAGACTTGTTTAGAACTCAAACCTACCTTTGAGCTTAGTCTCCCTTGGGTATCATCCCTCTGTAATCAAGGCACCTTGGTTGTTGACTTTGAACTTGTTGAGTGAGATTCAAGTACTTGTTACTCTCTCTCCCTCACCAAGCTCATCCTCTCCAATCCCAATCTCTCTCCGGGAATTCTGCCTCGTGCCTCTTCCACGGAGATTCTATTGGCGTGGTCCATCGAGCCACGGAGGTAAGCATCGGGTGTATCGGGTTGGTGTGCGTGCGTGAGTATCGGAGGTCATCGTGTTCTTCGTCCCCCTCGCGTTTTCCCATCTCTCCCGCTTGGTTTCGAAGTCAATCCGCAAGATCGGGCCACACACGGGGTCTTAGACCTCATCATATGGTATCAGCAGCCTTTGGTTCCCGCGGATTTGACCCTCCACCCACCCGATTTCGTTTCTAGAAAATTTTCCAAAAAATAGCCCTAAATTGCCTTTTGACCGATCTGTGATTTGGTTGAGTTTTGAGTGGTTTTGGTCCGTGGATCTGGTGTTGGTGTGTTTGATCTACTATTTCCCCAACTTTTAGCCTCCAATTCCATCGTTTCCCTTCGATTTGGTCGATTTGGCTTGGTTTTCGTGAAGAACAGGAGAGAGAAAGCTCAATCTCGAGCAATCCGGTTGAGCAGCCGGTCAACCGGGCTACAGACCGGCCGGGCCGGTCCAGACGCCGGTCAACCGGCCACACAACCGGCCGAGCCGGTCCAGGAGCCGGTCCAACCGGGCCCCGACCGGGTGACGCAACGCCTTCTTCGACCTCGACATCTCCACCACCACCACCACCACCACCACCACCACCACCATCGCAGGTATAACTTGCAGGTTTCCCCTTGTAACCCCTCTTCCTTTTGCGATCTACCCCATCGAGCATTGCTTGTCTAGTGTTGCGAGACATTGCACGTGGCCCCGCATTGTGAGGTGTGTGTGTCGCGTTGAGTAAGGCACCCAAGCAAACACTCGTGTGGCAAGATAGCAAAAGCGAGGCTAACGCTAACATAGTGCGTGAAAAAGCCCCAAAAACACAAAAAGAGTGCAAGTAGCACCAAACATCCATACGCCCATACATACAAAAGTGTCCACAAAAGCCACCAAAGATAAAAACGAGTGCAAGTGCCACCATATACAAGAGAGAAAAAGCTTTTAAGCAAAGAGAGATAGGAGAAGAGAGGCCGCGTGCGAATCTTGTTGTCTCTTCCTTTGCAACCAAAGCTTTGGCTCTCCTTGTGTTAGTGTGACACCGAGCAACTATACATACACTTTTCCGCTCACTTTTGGTTGCACTAACCCCGCTTATCTCGTGTGTGAGTTCCACATTTTTCCGTGTTTATAGTGATCGCACTTTGACATTTGGATTTTTGGACCTCATCCACTTTTAACAACATACTTGATCTTGGATTTGTCTTTTGGCTTTCCACAACACTCGCCTAACACCATATTTGCTAGCTTTTGCGTGTGGTTTTGCGTGTGTCCCCGATACACTTGATCTTACTTTCGGCTTGGTTGATTGCCTCAATACTATCTTACCTTGGTAAGAGTGCGAGGTAGTCTCCTTCCACTAACATACACAACATAGTTCTTGTTCTTCCATCATGGATAGGAGCGGAGATGAACCAAGGGATGGAGAAGTCCTTCGGAACACCGAGAGGTTGGCTACTCAACACAACCTATGGACTCAACGCCAAGAGTTCAAGGAGCAACTATCACTCTTCGAGACTCGCATCGACGAACAATATGAAGAAGTGGCTCACAACTTCTCCACGGTGAACCAAGACTTGGCTCTCCTCCGTGAAGCCACGGACAACTTGAATGGCCAAATGGCGGCCAATGACGCGAACATGGAGCGACGCATGGATAACCTCGAGCGCGCCATCACCAACTTGGGTCGTCATCGCCGACACCGCTCTACTTCATCATCATCAAGCTCGTCACAAGATTACTATTCTCATGGCCACCGTTCGTCATCAAGCTCCTCCTCAAGGCATGAAGACCATACTCGTCCTCATCGACCACATGCTCGTCAAGAAGACTCTCGCTCTAACTCAAGGAGAGGTGAATTCCATCGCCATGCTCGTCCTCATGAACGACCTCCACAAGAACAAGCTCCTCACCAAGATCGTCATCAAGCGGCTCGCCATGCCCACCATGGGTATGACGACCATCCCCAAGACAACGTCCTCCACAACATGGCGCCACGTGCTCCCGCCCAAGGTCGTCAAGAGCAACCAAGACGTGATCTACGAAACCACCCTCGCCATGACCAACGTGGAAGAGGAGACCCACAACATGATCAAGACGAGAGAGCCATCCTTGGACAACCTAACCAACAACCTCGCCACCAACCTCGTCAAGATCCGCAACAACTTCCCCAACATGAGCCAAGTGAAGCTAGTGTTCACCTCCAACGCCAACCCAATGCTATGGTTGGTCGTGGAAGACCTCCTCCACCACCTCAAGTCGCAAGAGATGAAGGCATCCGTCCTCGCCGCCGCAACATGGAAGATGAAGAGAATATGTATGGAAAGCTCAAGTTCAACATGCCCAAATTCAAGGGTGAAGACGACGCCGAGGCCTACCTCTCATGGGCACTCAAGGTTGACAAGATCTTCCGCATACACAACTACTCCGGTGCCAAGAAAGTAGCCATGGCCTCCCTCGAGTTTGAAGATTATGCCAACACTTGGTGGGAACAAGTTGTCACTCTTAGGGAAGAAAAGGGTGATCCTCCAATTGATACTTGGGAAGACATGAAGGAGGAGATGCAAGCACGCTTTGTCCCTACACACTACAAGACCGATCTCTTCAACAAGCTACAAAAGTTGAAGCAAGGCACCAAAACCGTTGAAGAATTCTTCAAGGAGATGGAGTTAACCATGATGCGAGCAAACATCCAAGAGTCCGAAGACCAAACCATCGCTAGGTTCTTCAATGGCCTCAACTACCCCATCAAGAGAGTTGTGGAGTTCCAACAATACTCCAACATGGTTGAGTTGGTTCACCAAGCTTCCAAGGCCGAGCGTCAAGTGAATGAGGACATCAAGTACTCCAAGTCCAAGCAATACTTCGCATCCAAGCTTGCCACATCAACTCCTACAACAAGTGTCAAGCCATCCGCATCCTCAACACCTTCCAAGCAACCTTCCATACAAAGTCGCATGAAGCAAACGGTATCCTCCACCGCCTCCTCTAAGGCCTCTACGGGACCCTCCAATGTCACTTGCTTCAAGTGTGGTACTCAAGGCCACAAATCCTTTGAGTGCAAGAACACCAAGGTCATGATCACTATGGAGAATGGTGATATAGAGACGCTAAGTGAAGGTGAATATGAAGCCCTAGTGCAAGCCGCGGTTGCTAATGAGGAAGACTATGATGAAGAAAGTGGAGAAGACCCTCTCTTATGCACACATGATCCAAGCCCTTCTCTTGTGGTCACTCGAGTGCTCACCACTCAACCCCAAGCTATGGAAGACCAAAGATGCAACATCTTCCAAACGCGTGCCGGCATTGGTGGCAAGTCTATCAAGGTCATCATCGATGGTGGGAGTTGCCACAACTTGGCAAGCACCGAGCTATGTGAGAAGCTCAACCTCACGCTTCGCAAGCATCCTCATCCGTACCATGTTCAATGGTTGAGTGACAAGGGCAATGTCAAGATTCAACACACCGTCACCGTCAACTTCAAGATAGGACCCTATGAAGACACCGTCGAGTGTGACGTGGTGCCTATGACCGTGTGCCACATGTTGCTTGGCCGCCCATGGCAATTTGACAAGAAGGCCATACATGATGGTTTCTCCAATGCATACACCTTCAAGGTCAAGGACAAGAAGTTCGAGCTTCGCCCCATGACTCCTAGCCAAATCATCGCCGACAATGCGAAGGCTTTAGCGAGGGCACAACACCACATCCACCAAAAAGAGAGTGAGCGCCACCACCCACATATGAGTGAGAGAAAGAGTGTCCTCCTAACCACCAAAAGCGAGTGGAGAGAAGTGAAAGACAACCCATCCACCACCATACACTACGTGCTCATTTGCAAGGGCCTCTCGGCGGAGACTAATGACTTAACCAACATTCCTTCGTCTTTGTTGTCTCTTTTGAAGGAGTTCCAAGACGTCTTCCCCGACGAGCTACCACATGGACTACCACCGCTTCGGGGCATCGAGCATCGCATCGACCTCATACCCGGCGCTCCACTACCAAACCGCGCCGCCTACCGCACCAACCCCGAGGATACCAAGGAGATTCAACGACAAATACAAGACCTCCTCGCTAAGGGGTATGTCCGAGAAAGCCTTAGCCCTTGTGCCGTTCCCGTCATTCTTGTGCCTAAACCGGATGAGATGCAACGGATGTGTATGGATTGCCGCCCTATCAATGCCATTACCGTCCGTTATCGACATCCCATTCCGCGTTTAGATGATATGTTGGATGAATTGAGTGGTGCCACGATTTTCTCTAAGATTGATTTGCGTAGTGGCTACCACCAAATTCGCATGGCAATTGGTGATGAATGGAAGACGGCATTCAAGACCAAGCTTGGTCTCTATGAATGGCTCGTCATGCCGTTTGGTCTTTCCAATGCTCCTTCCACTTTTATGCGTCTTATGAATCACATCTTGCGACCTCTCATTGGCAAGAGTGTGGTTGTCTACTTTGATGATATTCTCATCTATAGCAAAAATCTCGAGGACCATGTTCAACATGTGAGAGAAGTCTTATGCATCTTGCGCCACGAGAAGCTCTTTGCCAACCTTCCAAAATGCCATTTCGCTCAAAACAAATTGGTTTTTCTTGGTTTTGTGGTTTCCGCCAACGGGATAGAAGTTGATTCTTCCAAAGTTGAGGCCATCCACAATTGGCCCACTCCCACAAATGTTGGCCAAGTGAGAAGCTTCCATGGACTTGCCGGATTTTACCGCCGATTTGTGAAAGATTTCAGCACCATTGCTTGCCCTTTAAACGAGCTTACAAAAAAGAATGTTCCGTTCGTTTGGGGCAAAGCACAATAAAAAGCTTTTGATGAATTGAAAAAGAGACTCACCGAGGCACCACTACTTGCTCTTCCCGACTTCACTAAAACATTTGAGATAGAATGTGATGCGAGTGGTCTTGGGATTGGCGGTGTCCTCATGCAAAATGGAAAACCCGTGGCATACTATAGCGAGAAGTTGGATGGCGCACGCCTCAACTATCCTATATATGACAAGGAGCTTTATGCTTTGGTTCGTGTCCTTGAAGTTTGGCAACATTACCTTTGGCCAAAAGAGTTTGTTATCCACTCGGATCATGAGTCCTTGAAGTATTTGAAAAATCAACACAATTTAAACAAGAGACATGCTAAGTGGGTTGAGTTCATAGAGTCCTTCCCTTATGTAATCAAATACAAAAAGGGCAAGGAAAATGTGGTTGCGGATGCACTTTCCCGCAAGATTACTCTTCTACTCACCCGCTTGGAGTTTCACATTTTGGGTCTTGAGGAGATCAAGGAACTTTACCCTTCCGACGCTTTCTTTGGTCCAATCTTTGCCAAGTGTTCCGTTGACCGCGGATTTGATGATTTCTATTTGCATGACGGCTACTTGTTTAAAGCTAACAAGATTTGCATTCCCGAGTCTTCTCTTCGTAAGTTGCTTTTGCAAGAGTCACATGGAGGTGGTCTCATGGGTCACTTTGGACGAGAGAAGACATATGCCATGCTCTCAACCCACTACTATTGGCCAAGAATGTACCGCGACGTGGAACGCCTTTGCCGCCGGTGTACAACATGCTTACAAGCTAAGTCTACTTCCAATCCCTATGGTCTTTACATGCCTTTACCCATTCCATATGCACCTTGGTCGGACATAAGCATGGACTTTGTACTTGGCTTACCACGCACCAAACATGGTCATGACTCAATATTTGTGGTAGTGGATAGGTTCTCTAAAATGGCTCATTTCATACCATGTCATAAGAGCGATGATGCTTCACACATTGCTTCATTGTTTTTCAGGGAAGTGGTTCGCCTACATGGGATACCGGCAAGCATTGTGTCGGATCGAGACGTCAAGTTCATGAGTTACCTATGGAAGTCGCTCATGGCGAAGTTTGGAGTGAAGCTCTTGTTCTCATCGTCCTCGCACCCGCAAACCGATGGACAAACCGAAGTGGTCAATCGAAGCCTCTCCACACTCCTCCGCACACTTGTGAAGACAAATTTGAAGTCATGGGAAGATTGCCTACCACATGCGGAGTTCGCCTACAATCGAGCCAAGCACTCCACAACCGCAAGGAGTCCCTTCATGGTCGTCTACGGATTCGAACCTCCAACGGCACTCGACATCCTTCCACTACCTCTTCATGAAAGAACGAACATGGACTTCGACGAGCGCACCACCGCCATGAAGAAACTACATGAAGAGACAAGAGCAACCATACAAGAGCATGTACTTCGCCAAGCTACCCGCCTCAACGCCAAGAAAAAGGAACGCGTGTTTGAAGAAGGAGATCTCGTGTGGATCCACCTAAGGAAAGAAAGGTTCCCGCAAGAACGCAACTCCAAGCTCAAGCCAAGAGGAGATGGGCCTTTCAAGGTCCTCAAGCGCATCAACAACAACGCCTACGTCATCGACATACCAACATCAAAGTACTTGGTGAGCAACACCTTCAACGTCTCGGATCTTTCACCCTATCATGGAGATGAGGAGGAACAAGAGTCGAGGACGACTCTCTCCCAAGGGGGAGATGATGCGGGGTGGCCTTCGGACACCTCCTCACCAAGACCAACAAGTCCCCCAAGTGGACCCATGACTCGGGCTCGAGCCAAAGCAATACATGACAAGGTGAACTCGCTCCTCACTTCCCTCGACCTAGATACCCCATTGGATGGAATGCTACCTCATGCCGAAACCCTTTGTGTCATTAGGTACGTGGAGCATCAAGATCACGGAGAGGACGTTACGCCATGGTCAAGGGAAGGAAAGGAGCAGCTGATCGAGAAGATGTACACGGAGCTGGACCCGAAGTCGCCCCAAGAACGCAAGGAAGAGACGGGAAGCGACCAGTCCGAACCCGGCGACCGGCTCCCGACCGGGCCACCCGCCGGAATCCCCGCCCGACCGGGCCACCGGTCGCAACCGGACTACCAACCGGTGCCATCCGGACAACATCCCGGCCTCGGAACCTCGTCCGGCCGGTCACAGCCCGGTCAGACGGACCGCCCCACAGCCGGTCGACCGGATCCCTGACCGCCTGCACGACTTAAGTTATAATTTCGGCCCAAACTTACCTTTTCGGCCTGTGTCGCCTTGTAAGACTATATAAGCACCCCAAGCACCCCTTTAGCTCTTTAGACTTGTTTAGAACTCAAACCTACCTTTGAGCTTAGTCTCCCTTGGGTATCATCCCTCTGTAATCAAGGCACCTTGGTTGTTGACTTTGAACTTGTTGAGTGAGATTCAAGTACTTGTTACTCTCTCTCCCTCACCAAGCTCATCCTCTCCAATCCCAATCTCTCTCCGGGAATTCTGCCTCGTGCCTCTTCCACGGAGATTCTATTGGCGTGGTCCATCGAGCCACGGAGGTAAGCATCGGGTGTATCGGGTTGGTGTGCGTGCGTGAGTATCGGAGGTCATCGTGTTCTTCGTCCCCCTCGCGTTTTCCCATCTCTCCCGCTTGGTTTCGAAGTCAATCCGCAAGATCGGGCCACACACGGGGTCTTAGACCTCATCAATTAATATCACGGAGATACCAATTACATCAAGCATTGCAACAATGCATTTCCCTAGCGGCATTACGGATGCACATAGCTAAAAAAGAAAGAAGAATTACGAAAAAATCACGCTACAGTTATTTATTCCTTGAAACTGTAGCACTCACACCACCAAGACAACACCAGAAGTCCAACTTCTCCATTAGTGACGCCTCCAAGAAGGAAACAATGCACAAGCGTCATCGTCGCTCGATCATAAATCTTAGGTTTTTGCCCTGAAGAAAGTCTTCACTCTCAAAAAACAATGCCTTCAACAAGGTCATTGATAGGTACAACCAATTAAGATTAGACCTTGGGTTTTCACCCTGAAAGGTAAGACTATGAACTTCTCCTATGCAGTCGCCCCCACTTGCATGCCGATACTCCAAGTCACGAATCAGCAAGCCCATGCCACATCACCACCAAGAGTCAAACCACCATTGCTAGTTCTTAGATCTCGGCTTTCATGACATTCTCTGCCAGCACCACATAACGAGAACGTGCCCCATGATATTAACAACCAACAGCGATTCAAAGAGCACCCTCTAAAACCAAACAGTGAGAGAAAAAACATGGGCATGCACGACCGAATCCCACTCGATCCAGCAATCTCCAGGCAGGAGTCTCCCAATGGAGTTCGTCGGTGGAGCCTTCCGGAACACAACAGTCCAACCAGATAGATGAGGACATGCATCCAACAGAACATCATCTTGGCACGGGAAGGAACCCTAGTGATAAGGGGTTGCCCGATCTTCTCAGTAAGCGAGGTGGATGGTGATGAACACACGATGAACACAGCGGAGATACACGATGATGAAGTGGATGATAACTTGTATGACGCTGACGAGTCTCTCGATTGGTCCCTGTCGCCAATGCAACAACTCTCAACCCTGCAAGATATTCGCAACTCCACACACTTGCGCACGTAGCCGCCGACCACGAAGTGGTAAATTGCAATCTTCTAATTCCCAATGCAACGGCAGATCACTCAAACTTCCAGTAGCAAAACACCAGATCGATGCAAATTGGTGTATAGATTCAATAAAGTTGCAAAACAATCAACTATGAACTAGGGTTTATCTTAAACATGGTCTAAAGCTAATTTGGGGGCGTCCTAGGCACTTATATATGCGTCCTGGACGACCAGGGGTCGAAACTGGGGGATACAAACCGACCTGGAACAGGTTCGGTCAAGTCGAGTCGGACTCGGTCGGCGCACATGCCGGCATGCCGGGCCAGGGGCCGGACGGTCCGGCGGGGACCGGGTGAGGCACCGGGTGGATACCGGACGGCCTCGTCTTCTTACTGGAACGGACCCGGTGTGCACCCGTTTGTGGTCCGGTGGGCGCCAGCCACCCGGTGTGGCGTCCGGTGGCGCCGGGCGAGGCGCCGGGCCGAAAGGCCTTTCTTCCTGGAACGTGCCCGGTGCGCACTGGTGGGTGGTCCGGTCGGGACCGGGCCATCTGGTGTAGGGGCCGGTGCCGCCGGTCGTGGCGTCGGCCTGGATTTCTTCTTCTCCCTCCTTCGCGCATGCCTCCCTCTCCTTCCTCGTGCATCCATGGCCTGCTGTTTAAGTAGCTTCGCACGGGCCCTTGTAATGGGTACAATCCTAACTTCATTGGACTTGAGCTTCACAGCAACATCGTCTTCATCTTGCAATGACGGAGGTAGTAGTTCAGTAGGGATTTTCTCATCATCTCCCCCCTTCAAAAGGCGTCGACCTCGATGCTCCAAGGTATTCTCCGCCATACGGTGTCAAATCAGCAACATTGAAAGAATTACTGACACCAAACTCATCAATTGGAAGATCTAAAGAGTATGCATTGTCATTGATCTTGGCAAGCACTTTGTAAGGACCAGCACCACGAGGAAGCAACTTGGACTTCCGTAGCTTTGGGAACCTATCCTTGCGAAAATGTACACTGACCATAGCACCAGGCTTGAACAACATCTCCTTGCGCTTCTTGTTCATCCTTGCAGCATTGTTCTTGCCTTTCTTCTCAATCAGCTCTTTAGTCTTCTCATGTATCTTCCATACAAAATCTGCCCTCTTTGATGCCTCCATATTGACTCTCGCATGTATGGGTAGAGGCAACAAGTCAAGTGGAGTAATGGGTTTGAAACCATACACCACCTCAAACGGACACAGCTGTGTGGTAGAATGTACCGCCATGTTGTAAGCAAACTTCATATGCGGCAAACAATCTTCCCACTCTAGCAAGTTCTTCTTGATCATGGATCTCAACAGTTGTGACAATGTTCTATTCACCACCTCAGTTTGACCATCAGTTTGGGGATGACAAGTAGTACTAAAAAGTAGCTTTGTCCCCAGCTTTTCCCAAAGTGTCTTCCAGAAGTATCTCATGAACTCGACGTCACGATCAGAAACAATAGTCTTCGGGACTCCATGTAGACCTACAATCTCCCTGAAAAACAGGTTAGCATTATGCGACGCATCGTCGCTTTTGTGGCAGGCAATAAAGTGTGACACCTTACAAAATCTATCCACTACCACAAATATAGAATCATGGCCTCTCTTAGTACGCGGCAAAACCAACACAAAATCCGTACTTATATCTTCCCATGGTGTAGTAGGTACCGGTAAAGGAGTATACAAACCGTGAGACTTTAGCTTGGACTTGGACTTGTTGCAAGTAATGCATCTCTTCACATATCTGTCCACATACCGCCTCATCTTTGGCCAATAGAAGTGATCAGCGAGCATGAGTAACATCTTCTCACGCCCAAAGTGACCCATCAAACCTCCAACATGTGATTCCTGCAATAAGAGCAAATGCATAGACGATTCTGGAACACATAGTTTGTTAGCTCTAAACAAGAACTCATCATGTATGTGATATTTTTCCCATGCTTTACCAATAGCACACAAGCGATATGGTTCAGCAAAATCATGATCAGTAGCATACAAATCACATAGAATATGTAATCCAGGAATTTTAACATCAAGTTGAGATAATAGCATGTTCTTCCTAGATAGAGCATCAGCAACAATATTATCTTTTCCCTTCTTATGCTTAATAATGTATGGTAAACACTCAATGAATTCAACCCACTTAGCAAGATGCCTATGCAAGTTAGATTGAGCTTTCAGATACTTTAAAGCTTCATGATCGGAATGTATGATAAACTCTTTTGGCCACAAATAATGTTGCCAAACCTCAAGAACTTTAATTAAAGCATGCAATTCTTTATCATAGATAGGATAGTTCAACTTAGCACCAGAAAGTTTCGCAGAAAAATATGTAATTGGACGACCCTCTTGCATCAACACACCACCAATTCCAATACCACTAGCATCACATTGAATCTCAAATTGCTAATTGAAATCAGGAAGTGCAAGCAATGGTGCAGAAGGTGACAATCGTTTCAGTTCATCAAAAGCATGATCTTGGGCTGCGGCCCACTCAAATGCAACACCATTTTTAGTCAATTCATTCAAAGGTGTAGCAATAGTACTAAAATTGGGCACAAAACGTCCATAACACCCAGCAAGACCATGAAAACTTCTTACTTGACTCATATTCATGGGAGTAGGCCAATTTTGAATTGCTTCAATCTTAGATGAATCTACCTCTACTCCATGCTTATAGACAACATAACCCAGAAATATGACCTTATCTTTGCAAAATGTGCACTTCTCAAGGTTACCATAAAGTTGATTATCACGCAACACTTGCAAAACATGTCGAATATGCATAGTATTATCAGATTCATTGCGGCTGTAAATTAACATGTCATCAAAGTATACAACCACAAAATTTGCCAATAAAATCACGCAAAACATGGTTCATCAATCTTATGAAAGTACTAGGTGCATTAGTTAAACCAAAAGGCATTACTAACCACTCATATAAACCAAATTTTGTTTTAAAGGAAGTTTTCCCTTCATCCCCCTCTTTCGTCCTAATTTGATGATAACCACTATGCAAATCAATCTTAGAGAAAACGGCAGCACCACTCAATTCATCTAGCATATCCTCTAAACGGGGCATAGGATGACGATATCGAATAGTAACGTTGTTTATCGCTCTACAATCAACACACATGTGCCATGCACCATATTTCTTAGGAACTAAAATAACAGGAACAACACAAGGACTTAGGCTTATGCGAATATAACCTTCGTCGAGTAGCGCTTGTACTTGCTTCTGTATTTCCTTCGTCTCTTCGGGGTTCGTCTTGTATGGCGCCCTATTGGGCAGCGATGCGCCGGGGATCAAGTCAATTTGATGCTCAATTCCACGCAATGGTGGCAATCCTACGGGCACCTCCTCCGGAACCACTTCGCTGAATTCCTGCAAAACATGCGATACACCAAGAGAAATAGGGGTCATGTCGTTAGAAACCAATACCTCACCCTTGTACATGAGCACAAGAGTCATCGCTGTAGGATCCTCACTAAATTCTCTCATATCCTCCTTGGTGGCTAATAGGACTAAGAAATTTACTTTCTCACTTTTCGTTATATCACTCACGGCATTACAATTCTCTCGCCTATCTATGGATGCATCCTCCAAGTTCACTTCAGTTTTCTGACGAGATTCATTGACAATTTGCTGTGGTGACATAGGCTGCAAGTTAATTTTCTTGCCCTTGAACTACAAATGATATGTATTGGCACGGCCATTGTGTTGCACAGAACGGTCATAGAACCATGGCCGACCCCATAGTAGGTGACACACCGTCATAGGAACCACATCAAAATCAATGGAATCTTTGTATGGTCCTATCTCAAAATCAACACGCACCATGTGGTTTACCTTATATCTCACCATTGTCGCTCAACCACTGAATATAATATGGATGCGGGTGCAGTAGATACTTCAATTTCAGCTTGGCACATAACTCCTTGCTTGCTAAATTTCGAAAACTTCCGCCATCAATAATGACCTTGCAAGCTTTATCCGGACCAACTAGTGCCTTTGTTTGGAACAAATTACAACATTGAGTAGATGCACTCGGCTGCACATTGAGAGCACGCTGTGACACAATAATAGTGCGAGCTTCAGAAGTATAAGCATCTGCACCATCACTGTCATATTCATCATCTTCTGGAGCATCTGGATCAGCATCATCTCCAGTCTCATACTCATCGTCCTCATTAATAATCATGACATTACGGTTAGGACAATCTTTCTTGAAGTGACCCTTGCCACCACATGTATGACAAGCCATATCGCGGTTGCGTGCCGTAGACATGCTAGAACCACTTCCACTTGCGGCAGGTTTGGGCTTCTTTGTGTTGGACACATTGGAGACCGACTTGCTAGACGAAGTAGGAAAAGTTGCGGGGCGCGAAGATGGCGTCGGTGCCGTAGAAGGTGGCGCCCGAGACGTGTAGTGCCCAGCTCCCATAGCATGACCTTTGATTTGTGCTTCTTCCGCTAACTGTGCTTCAGCTTCTCTTGCATGATGTAGCAGCTCATTCATATTGGTGTAACAGTGATGACGAACAATACCCTTGATGGTATATTTCGGACCATGAAGAAAACGCTGCATCATCATCTCAAGTGACTCACGGACACGGCCACGCTGCATAAGCATCTCCATCTCAATGAAATAAGCATCAACCGTCAAAGTTCCTTGCCGCAGTAGGGTCAACTGATCATAAATTGATCGCAAATAATTAGTGGGAACAAAACGAGCTTGCATGATCGCCTTCATTTGGCGCCAAGTAAGAATAGACACCTCTCCATCTTCTTCGCGAGCATGAGTAATTCCATCCCACCAACATAATGCATAGCCATCAAATTATGAGGAAGCCAACTTGATCTTCCTATCTTCAGTATAATCATGTAGTCGCCACAACTTCTCAATTTTCAGCTCCCATGTGAGGTATGCTTCAACATTAGGACCTCCTTCAAATCTGGGTATTGAGAATTTTGGCTTACCCAAACCATCGTCTTGCGGTTGTGGAGGAACACGGCAGGCTCCGACGGGGACAAAACCACGACCACGGACACCATGCCCAATACCACGACCAACACCACGCTCATTAGCAGTGAGTTCTTCTTCAAAGTCACCATGAACACTGTCCTCGTCTTAATGGTGTGATTGTTGTCGTTGTTGGGTCAAGTTGTCAATAGCAAGATTCAATGCTTGAAGAGAACGTTGAATATCCATCACTTGTACTTGGATTGTATTGACGGTCTCATTAGTAGCCTCAAGGTTCTTGCCAACGTCCTGAATCTCTTCCTTAAGATCATTGCCCTGCCGACGAAACTCACGTCGCACATCATCACGAAGAGCTTCATACTCCCTCCACGAAACAAGATCCGCATCATCCTTCTTTTTCTGGTCAACAACATTACCATCACTAGAAGACATGATTAGTAGGTTAGTGCACTAAAACAAAAATCTGTGGTGGTACTCTCACAACTCACTCAAAACTGTTAAGAAAGGTAAATATTACCACTCCAAAATGAATTAGTATTGCTTACCAACTTGGATTCACAAACTAGTGCACGGATGTACCGAAGCGAATATCAAGGGTATAAGAACAATCACACGACATAGCAGGATATATGTGGGGCTGTAGGTAGGCTACTTATATGCACCAATAACAAGCTCTAGCGATGACCGTATAACAACCAATGATACTCACAAAAGGCGATAAATGTTTCAATGCAACTATATGGATGAATAGGTTGCAATGCACTCGACAGGCTCTACCAAAGCTCAACGGAACAGGCACAAGATTGCTCAACTATGGGTGCAGAAAAGTAAACTAGGCCTTCACTTGATTTTACTAGCACTTCACTTTTTCTCTTCACTCTTTTTGTCTTTTTTATTTTTATAACACACGCAGCAATGTAGCTCTTTTTGCTTTTTTTTGATTTTGTGACTCTTCTCCTTGGAACACGGCCAACAGAAATTGCAAAGCACCGAAAACCTAATGAGCAGCCTATCGAGCGGTAAAACTAGTCTCTTTTGGGAAAGTTCCTAGCCACTTATATCGAAAGGCTATGTCTATGGTTGGGAACAAGAAAACTGTATGCTATGTGGACTCGGAGCAACAAAAACTGAAAACTAGATGAGAACGAAACACAAACCCTAGACAATCTACTAGATAGAAGAAAAAGATACGCAAAAACAAGACTACGAACAACAACTAAAACTCGAAACTGATGCAATCTAAGGCTATGGCAAAACCCTAACCCTAATATTTTAGCTTTTTCTGGATAGGAAAACACTAACAACTCAACTATGGGGTGGATCGGCTCACTGAGGAAACGTTGAAATCTGATACCAAGATGATAGGGGGTTGCCCGATCTTCTTAGTTGGTGATGAACACACGATGAACACAACAGAGACACACGATGATGAAGTGGATGATAACTTGTATGACGCCGACGAGTCTCTCGATTGGTCCCTGTCGCCAATGCAACAGCTCTCAACCCTGCAAGATATTCGCAACTCCACACACTTGCGCACGTAGCCGCCGACCACGAAGCGGTAAATTGCAATCTTCTAATTCCCAATGGAACATCAGATCACACAAACTTTCAGTAGCAAAACACCAGATCGATGCGAATTGGTGTATAGATTCAATAGAGTTGCAAAGCAATCAACTATGAACAAGGGTTTATCTTAAACGTGGTCTAAAGCTAATTTGGGGGTGTCCTAGGCACTTATATAGGCGTCGAGGATGACCAAGGGTCGAAACTAGGGGATACAAACCGACCTAGAACAGGTTCGGTCAAGTTGAGTCGGACTCGGTCGGCGCACAGGCCGGCAAGCCGGGCCAGGGGCCGAACGGTCCTGTGGGGACCGGGTGAGGCGCCGGGTGGATACCGGGCAGCCTCGTCTTCTTACTAGAACAGACCCGATGTGCACTGGTCTGTGGTCCGGTGGGCGCCGAGCCACCCGGTGTGGCGTTCGGTGGCGCCGGGCGAGGCGCCGGGCCAAAAGGCCTTTCTTCCTGGAACTTGCCCGGTGGGCACTGGTCAGTGGTCCGGTCGGGATCGAGCCATCCGGTGTAGGGGCTAGTGCTGCCGGCCTGGACTTCTTCTTCTCCCTCCTTCGTGCATGCCTCCCTCTCCTCCCTCGCGCGTCCATGGGATATCTTCATGTCCGACACCATGTCCAGGTGCTTCTCTTCTCCTCATGCGATGCTTGCTCCATCTTCGTACCTATTCATACATAAATGAAAGGATTTACACAGTATAAAGTTCTCATCGATCAAAGTATCATTTAAGAGCAAATTCACATGTTTTTTAGTAGCTTCGCACGAGCCCTTGTAATGGGTCCAATTCTAACTTCATTGGAATAGCTTCACAGCAACATCGTCTTCATCTTGCAATGACGGAGGTAGTAGTTCGGTAGGGATGTCCTCATCACCTAGGACCACCTCCTTTATTCTAGCCGAACTAGCAGCCCCCACGCCACCCGCCGGCAACCTACAGGATCTGCCTCCCCGAGACCAACTGATGGCCATGGCCAGCGGCGCGCAAGGAGGCGGTAGCGTAGGGTTGATCCTCCACCGGATCGGGCCATGACACACTGAGGAGGATATGGGGACATGGCAGAAAGATCCACCCAGATCAAAGATCTAGGGTTCGTACCGAGTCAACCAGACTAGCCCAACCCCCACCGCTGGTCAAGCGTCGCCAAGGAGGACCTCCTCCACCACCCTGGCCAGGGGCACCGCCCTAGCCGCTCCTCATCAACGCGTCATCTGCCTCTTCCGCAGCAGCCCTGGCGACTGTCTCCGGCAACCACCACGCCCATGCCTCCATCGGCGGTCGGGCTCGCCACCGCGGCGAGGAAAAACAGCAGCAGCGGCGAGAGGTGCAAGTGGTGGGGGCTAGAGGCAGCACGAGGGTGTCTCCCCCAACGGTGCCCTGGGGGACGGTGTGAGGGTTCTCCTCTTCATGGATTACTAAAGAAATACGTCGGTTAGCTCAGCCGCTTCTCCGAAGCAAGCCCACTAACTGTGTCGCCTTCTGACACATAGGCCAAAAGTTCATACTATGGACAGAGAACGATAAGAATGGTAGCATGAGAAAAAAACATACCCACCGCTGTCGAGAGCGGGCCAAGAGACCACCCCAAGATGGTTGAAAAGAAGGGTGGCGATGGTGCTGGTCGAGAGGAACCCACTAATTGTGTCGCCTTGTCCCGACATTCGCACACAAAAATAATTCTATGTGTTCCCATTTTTCCATAGCATTGAACACATGAGTTTATTTATTACCACAATTCTAAATAGTTCTAATAGTTTACCAGGAGTAAATTAAGTTGTCCAAGTATTTACCAGGATACCCGCAAAAAAAATTACCAGGAGTAAATAGCTAGTTGACATACCAAGTATTTGTATAGTGTTTGTCAATTACTATATTTCCTAGTACGAGATTTTGTCAATACTTGGATATTCTACTATCACGTCAAACGTGAGCTGAAACCCAGAACACCAGATTTAGTCTAATTACAAAATTTAGCAATTAATATGTGTGATGATATTTAAATCGGATAAAAATGTCACAGGTCCACAACTATCTGGTTAAAAGTGACATAATTTTGCATGACTGTTGGAAATTTGGTAGGAACGAGCAATCTTGTCTTGCATTGTGGTAATAGTACGATATATCCACGTTCTGATGGAGACACGTACATTTATTTAAGATATATTGTCCCAAGTCAAGTCGTTGCTAATGGCCTCTAATTCTCGCAAGGTTAGCTTAAAAAATGGCAATGATTGAGAACCAGTCAGTACATGTGTGCACATATCTCTAATCTTTTCTATGAAAAATATCTACATTACTATTGTTCACTATCAGTCCCACCAACAAACTAATAGTTTCAAAGCCGTGCCGAAGGAGGAATGAAGGGTATGCGAAAGATGAAAACAAACAACGTCGACGACGACTAGGCACCCAAGGACGCACATGTGCCGAACAAATAAAATGACAGGGCTTGTAGTGAAGCGCGGTCAAGGCGTTGGCTCCCCAAGTCGATGGTAGTTAGGGCATCTCCAACCGGGCGACCCAAAGGGACGGCCCAGCGCGTCTGTTTTGGGCCGTTTGCGTGGCCGAGCGGACGCGCGGACAGCGGCCCGCGTCCGCGTGTCCGTTTGGGTCGCGCGTGCGCCCAACGCGCGGACGCACCGCATAATCGGACAAATACGAAAACAAAAGAAAAATGGAAATTTGAAACGATATTTGATAAACATATGCCCTATTTTGGGCAAAATTTGTACATAGCCCTATTTTGGGCAAATAACTGACAAAAGAAGCCCCTATATGGGCTTTTAAATTTAAACTAAAAACCCTCTATTAGGGTTTGGTCGGCGGCGCGGTGGCCGCCGGTGCGCCGCCTAGCCCCTGTGGGCAAAGTCGGTGTCGTCGTCGTCGTCGACGACGTCCCCGGGCGGCGAGGCACTGTTGTGGCTCGACCGCGCCGGGGACTCCGGCCACGGAGACCACAGGGCCTCCTCCCAGGCCGAGTGGGGGTCCGGAGCGACCCGAGGTAGCGGCGGCGCACGGAGCAGCGCCTCCTCCCTGAGGCGCTGCTGCCTCTCCTGCCGCGCGGCGCGGCGCCCGGCGGCGCCGCCTCCGCGCGACGCCTGGCCTCCTGCCGCCGCTGCTCCTCGTGGCGCTCCTCGTCGGCGCGGCGCCTGGCCTCCTCCCGCCGCGCCGCTTCGTCCTCGTCCCGTCGCGCCTGGCGGGCCTGGGCGTAGAGCTCCCAGAGCTGCGCTTCCTCCTCCGCCAGCCGCGCCGCTTCCTCCATCTCGGAGGTGCGAATGGCATCTCGGAGGTGCGGCCAGTTGGCCTCCTCCTCCGCCGCCGAGATGAGCTTGGCGGCGCGGATGTCCGGGTCCTCCTCCGAGGACTCGGGCTTCGGCTCGAGCAGCAGCGGCGGCGGTTGCGGCAATGCCGCACCGCCGCGGGCGGCCTCTCCGATGTGGAGGCCGCCTCGGTTTCCGCCGATGGCCGCAGCGCCGGCGGAGGACGGCGGCTGCTGCTCGCCTCGTCGTCGTGGGCTCCGGGAGCGAAACCGCGCTTCGGGGCCATGGCGGCGGTTTCGCTGCGGGAGTGGAGTGGGGACTGGAGTGGAGTTCCAGATCCCCTCCAGTCCCCATTTAATACCCTCCCGGGTCACCGCCAGGTGGGCCCAAAGGAGACGAGGCGACGGACGCCCGGACGCGAGCGGACGCCGCGTGCCATCCGCGGCCACGCAAACCCGGCCAAGATTTGGGCCGGATTTGCGTCGTTCGACGCCGCGCCGTCCGCTTTTGCGGTGCGTCCTCGCGTTGGCCGGGATTTTGTCCGGATCGACCCATCCGGACGCGCGGGATGGGTAGCCCGGTTGGAGATGCCCTTAGATCCTTTTTTTTGGCGTGAGCCCAATATACTTGGTTAGATCAATTCACTAGTAGAAACAAGGGCTTTGGTTTTTTGCCCCAAATGGCTTTTGCACCGGATTTGGCACGAACCGGTGCTAAAGGGGGTCATTAGCACCGGTTCGTGGGGAGCAGCCGGCCGAGGGACCTTTTGCACCGGTTTGTGTTACCAACCGGTGCAAATGAGATATCTTTTGCACCGGTTGGTAACACAAACCGGTGCAAAAGGTTTGTCGCCAGGCACGTGTCAGCCGAGGACCCTTTTGCACCGGTTCGTGTTACAAACCGGTGCAAAAGATAGCTCATTTGCACCGGTTTGTAACACGAACCGGTGCAAAAGGTCCCCAGCCCTTATATCAGCTCACCTCCAACTAGCCAATTCACAACTTCACTTTTTCTAGGAGAAAGGTGTGTGTGTTGAGTGCTACCTTGCATTTCTTTGGCATGCACACAAGGTGCTCGATGAAATGTCTGAGAGAATGATGCCGCTTGATTTTACACAAAACAAAAATGAGATGAGGTGCCGGAGCGACACTTAAGCTTTCTCCTCTTAATTTCTTTCCCTCCTCAATCAAGGTTAAACAACTTTATCCTTTCATTTGTACGGTGCTAATATCCACTATATATATATATATATTATGATGTTTTGTAATGGTTTTTTGATAAACTTAATTATTTGATGTAGATGAACCGGCGGCAATGGATGTACGTTGACCGACGTCTGCCCGAGTTCACTTCGGGCCTGAAAGAATTTTTCCGTGTGGCTGAGGAAAACCCACAGGCGGATGGTTATATATGTTGTCCATGTGTTGATTGCCGGAACTTAAAGCAATACCCTGAATGGCAAGTCATTCACTCCCACCTGCTTTGGAAAGGTTTCATGCCCAGCTATAATTGTTGGACCAAGCATGGAGAAAGAGGGGTTATGATGGAAAACGACGACGAAGAAGAAGAGGATGATGATATGTACCCTAACTACGGTGATACTGCAACAGGGCATGATGAAGATGAGGAGGCAGGTGGAGGTGATCAAGATGAAGAGGCATCAGATGAGCCCGTTGATGATGATCTTCGTCGGGCCATCGCTGATGCACACAGAGATGCAGAAACTGAAAACGAGAAGCGAAAGTTAAAGGGCATGTTAGATGATCACAAAAAGAAGTTATACCCAAATTGCGAAGATGGCAACACAAAGCTCGGTGCCACACTGGAGTTGCTGCAATGGAAGGCAGAGGCTGGTATATGTGACAAGCCATTTGAGAAGTTACTGAAAATAATGAAGAGGAGGTTTCCAAAGGATAACGAATTGCCTGACAGTACGTACGAAGCAAAGAAGGTTCTCTGCCCTCTAGGATTAGAGGTGCTGAAGATACATGCATGCATTAATGACTGCATCCTCTACCGCCATGAGTACGAAAATTTGGAAAAATGTCCGGTATGCAATGCACTACGGTATAAGATCAGGCGAGATGACCCTGGTGATGTTGAGGGCGAGCCCCCTAGGAAGAGGGTTCCTGCCAAGGTTATGTGGTATGCTCCTATAATACCACGGTTGAAACGTCTGTTCAGAAATAAAGAGCATGCCAGGTTGTTGCGATGGCACAAAGAAGACCGTAAGAAAGACGAGAAGCTGAGACACCCCGCTGATGGGTCGCAGTGGAGGAAAATCGATAGAGAGTTCCCGGACTTTGCAGATGACGCGAGGAACTTAAGGTTTGGTCTAAGTACAGATGGAATGAATCCTTTTGGGGAGCAGAGCTGCAGTCATAGCACCTGGCCTGTAACTCTATGTATCTATAACCTTCCGCCTTGGTTGTGCATGAAGCGGAAGTTCATTATGATGCCAGTGCTCATCCAAGGCCCAAAGCAACCCGGCAACGACATTGATGTTTACCTACGGCCATTATTTGAAGAACTCTTACAGTTGTGGAGCAAACCAGGTGTTCTTGCATGGGATGAGTACAAACAGGAGGCATTCAACCTACGAGCGTTGCTTTTCGTGACCATCAATGATTGGCCTGCTCTTAGTAACCTTTCAGGACAGACAAACAAGGGATACAATGCATGCACGCACTGCTTAGATGAGACCGAAGGTGCTTATTTGAAGAAATGTAAGAAGGTTGTGTACCTGGGGCATCGTCGATTTCTTCCAAAGAGGCACCCCGTCAGAAAGAAAGGCAATCATTTCGGAGGTGAGGCAGATCACCGGGAGAAGCCTGAACTCCGTACAGGTGATGCTTTACTTGATATGGTCAAGGACATAAAAGTAATATTTGGAAAGGGTCCTGGCGGCCAATCTGTTCCCAAAAAAAGGCTTCGAAGAAAAAATCTGTTCCCAAAGAGGTTGTTACCGGACACGCACCCATGTGGAAGAAAAAATCTATATTTTGGGATCTACCCTATTGGAAAGTCCTAGAGGTCCGCTCTTCAATCGACGTGATGCATGTGACGAAGAATCTTTGCGTGAACCTGCTAGGCTTCTTAGGCGTGTATGGGCAGACAAAAGATACACCAGAAGCAAGGGAGGACCAGTATCGTATGAAAGTCCCAAAGAACAAGCAAGAACAGGATTACAAGACGGATACAGGGAGTCGCTTAAGTCCTGGCAGCTACGCTCTTACCAAAGCAGAGAAGGAAATCTTTTTTGAAGTCCTTTACAGTATCAAGGTGCCGTCTGGATTCTCATCAAATATAAAGGGAATTATAAATATGGCGGAGAAAAAATTCCAAAACCTGAAGTCGCATGACTGCCACATTATTATGACGCAGCTGCTTCCGGTTGCACTGAGGGGGCTTCTGCCGGAAAATGTTCGAATACCCATTGTGAAGCTATGTGCATTCCTTAATGCAATATCTCAGAAGGTAATCGATCCAGCTAGTCTTCCAAGGTTACAGAAGGATGTGGTGCAATGTCTTGTTAGCTTTGAGTTGGTGTTTCCACCATCTTTCTTCAATATTATGACACATCTCCTGGTTCACCTTGTCGAAGAGATTGCCATCCTCGGTCCTGTCTTTCTACACAATATGTTCCCCTTCGAGAGGTTCATGGGGGTCTTAAAGAAATATGTTCATAACCGTGCTAGGCCAGAAGGAAGCATCTCCAAGGGCTATGGAACAGAGGAGGTCATCGAGTTCTGTGTTGACTTTATTCCTGACCTTAAGTCGATTGGTGTTCCTGAATCGCGACATGAGGGGCGACTAAGTGGAAAAGGCACGCTAGGAAGGAAATCAATGATATGTAGGGACGACATTTCTTTCACTCAAGCACACTACACAGTTCTACAAAGTTCCACCTTGGTGGCCCCGTATATCACTGATCACAAGAATATTGTACGCTCCGAATATCCGGGGCAGTCTGAAGACTGGATTACACATAAACATATGCAGACATTCGGCGGTTGGCTCCGAACACATCTCATGAATAACAACGCCATTGATGATCAATTGTACTTGTTGGCCGGGTCACCATGTTCGACTATACTGACTTTCCAGGGGTACGAGATAAATGGAAATACCTTCTACACGTTCGCCCAAGATAAAAAGAGCACCAACCAAAACAGTGGTGTCCGCATTGATGCAACAAACACTAACAGTGGGGAAAAAGACACATATTATGGTTACATAGAGGAGATATGGGAACTTGACTATGGACCTAATTTTAAGATCCCTTTGTTTCGGTGCAAATGGTTCAAGCTTGATGGAAAAGGGGTAAAGGTAGACCAGCTGTACGGAATAACAACAGTGGATCTCAACAATCTTGGTTACAGAGACGAACCATTCGTCCTAGCCAATGATGTGTCTCAGGTTTTCTATGTGAAGGACATGTCCTCCAGACCGAAGAAAAGAAAACATAAGGAAACGAGCTCATCCGATGAGCCAAAGCGTCACATAGTTCTTTCAGGGAAAAGAACCATCGTGGGAGTCGAGGACAAGACAGACATGTCAGAGGATTATAATAAGTTTGCTGAAATTCCACCCTTCAGAGTGAACATTGATCCAACCATCGCGTTAAATGCTGAAGATACTCCATGGTTACGGTCGAAGCGATCATAATGTATTAATTATTATCCTGTACCTTGATGAGCTCATATTGTGAAGCGTTTGTTGTGATATGTATCAGTAACATTATATTGGTCGTTTGAACTAAATGCTCTTTCCTTCGAGAAGCTCCCAGAAGCCCTCTTTAATTACCCTAGGTACTGGTTGTTGGGTATATATACTAGCTAGCAGCTTCCGAGCGGGACTTGCGGGAAGAGTTACTCGGGCAAAGCTTCCGAAGATGTCTAAGACGGCCAGCCATCTAAGACATCTTCGAGAAGCTTCGCCGGAGAGGCTCTTTCCTTCTTGGTCGTTGCCTCTCAGGCTGCTCTCTCTACTCTCCCCGGAGGGGGCTATATATAGCAACATGTGCCTCCAGATAATCCCCCCCCAGATGAGGCCACCCCAGATAAGGCAAACACCAGATAAGCCTCCCCCAGATTTAGCCCCCATCTTTATAGCACTGGTTCCAGCCAGGAACCGAAGGGGTATATAAACTAATCCACCATCTTTAGCACCGGTTCAAGCCAGGAACCGAGATAAAAGGGGTATATAATCTAATCCACCATCTTTAGCACCGGTTCAAGCCAGGAACCGGGATAAAAGAGGTATATAAACCAATCCACCATCTTTAGCACCGGTTCAAGCCAGGAACCGGGATAAAAGGGTATATAAACTAAAGACAACGACTTTATTGAAATTTAACAAGATACATTAACTAAACTTAATTAAACTAAAACAACGACAACGACTTTATTGAAATTTAACATTAACTAAATTTAAACTAAAATAATAACAACTTCTACTAGTTCTTCCGCGCATCCGTTGCTGCCCTCCTGGCTGCCGCCTCCTGCCGCAGCTCCTCCTCACGACGACGCTTATACATCTCCTCACTATCCAGATCCGCCACACGCGGCCGCTTATGCAGCTCCTGGAGACTCTGCCTCTCAAATGCTTCTATGGTAGCCGCTAGCGCCGCCTCCTCCCACTCCTCTATCTCTGCAAGTTGCGGGTCCACCTCATCCTCTGCTGCCCTCCTTGCTGCCGCCTCCTGCCGCTGCAGCTCCTCCCACTCCTCTATCTCCGCGAGCTGCGGGTCCACCTCCACCGGCGGCAGCTGCGGCTTTGGGGGCATTGTGCAATGGCCTAGGGTTTGGTGATGATCGAAGTGGGAGAGACGGGGACGTACTATTTATAGAGGGAAAATATCCCGCGCGGCGCCGTGGCGGGAAAATATACCGCGCGCCGCTTGCGTCGTGGCGGGAAAATATACCGCGCGCCGCTTGCGTCGTGGCGGGAAAATATACCTCGCGTCGTGGCGGGAAAATATCCCGCGCGGCGTCGTTTGACGGGAACCTACCACGCGCGCGTCGTGGCGGGAACCTATCCCACGCGAAACACGAAAAATAAATGGCGGGAAAATACAAAAGGGCAGGAAACCTGGAACCGGCGGGTCTTTTGCATCGAGCCAACAACCGGTGCAAAAGGCCCTTCCATTCGCGCGCCCTTTCTTCTCCATTCGCGCGAGGACCAAATTAGAGGCGAAACTCTGCCAAAATTTCCCACGCCCGCGCCGCCGCCGTCGACCGCGGCCGCCGCGCCGCCGATCGCGCCGCCGCTTCCCTTCTTGCCGCCGATCTCGCTTTCTCTTCTTCCGCGCCCGCTCACGCACGCGCGCGCTTCGCCTGCCCACTGGCGCTTTGCCCCGCGCTGCCGCAGCATCGCCGCTTTCGCGCGCCGCCAACCTGCCGCTCTGCAGCTAGAGGTGAGCCCCGTCTTTTCCTTTTTTTTTTCTTTTTTGTTTTAATTAGTTAGAAAATTTAGTAGTTAAATTTAGAAATATAAGTTAGATAAATTTTAGTTAGATCTATTTAGAAAATTGTAGTTAGAAAATATTTGTTAGAATTTAGAATATAGAATTTATAATATGTTAGATAAAAATGTTAGAAAATTGTAGTTAGAAAATATATGTTAGACAAATTTTTTTACTAAGATATAGAAAATTGTAGTTAGAAAATTGTAGTTAGAAAATATATGTTAGACAAATTGTAGTTAGAAAATATTTGTTAGAATTTAGAATATAGAATATGTTAGATAAAAATGTTACAAAATTGTAGTGAAATATAGAAATTTAGAATTTAGAATATGTTAGATAAATCTTAGAATCTTAAAAATAGTAGTGAAATTTAGAAATTTAGAATTTAGAATTTATAATATGTTAGATTAAAATGTTAGAAAATTGTAGTTAGAAAATATATATTAGACAAAATATATGTTAGACAAATTTAAAAATAGTAGTATTTGTTACTAAGATATATATATATATATTCATAAGTAATTTATTCAAATTCAATATTAGTTTGCATACGATGCCGCGCCCGCCGCGTCCTGGAGCTAGGACAATTTTAGAGGAGTTGCGGCAGTTGGGGGAAGTTCGGGACTGGGCTCCGCCGGGGTGGCACTGGGAGGTGTTATCTTCCGGGGCGCGCACCTTGGTGCGGAATCCGGGTCCCGTCGTCGACCCGGATATTCTCTGGTGGAGGTCTTATGGGCCACGTTCGTTTCAGAGGGAGCCGGCCCCGCCGGAGGTGGTAGCTCAGCGCATTGCAGCGGAGGATGAGCATGTTCGCCGTTACATGTATGCGTTAGACACCATGTATAGGACCGGATGGTCAGTTATGCAGGGATCTCATGTTAGCTATGCTCCCGTTACTGTTCCGTGGCTTTGGGTGTTCACCCGGCGCGGCTCGGGACCCGGTCGGCGCCGTTGAGAGCTTGTAGTGTGATGTATTAGGGACCGATCGAGCTATATGTGTAACTCAGATCTTTGATTATGTATTCAGCATTATCCTTTATTTGCACTTATATATATGTGTAACTCTAATATTTGATCATTTATTTATATCATTATCTTGGTTAGAATAACTTGTAAGTCTTTGCAGAAACTATGGAACGAGACCTAGAAAAAGAATACATGGTCGAGGAGATTATCCGTGATGATGAGGATATCACCTCTTTTTACCTAAACCAATCCGGCGAGGGAGACGAGCGAACCCGTGGAGACGCCTCCGGTGAGGAAGATGAGCAAGACAACCGTGGAGACGGCTCCGGTGAGGGAGAAGGTGACGACTGCGAGGGAGAAGCTCACGACGCCGCCGAGGTGTATAAATATTAATTAACCAAGCCTCCAGATTTGTGCATATACATGTATTAACGTTGTTTCTTCTTTTAGACCTCCCGATCAACAAACTCTACTGGCAGAACTAAACGAGGCGCGGCCAGAAAGATGGAAGACCATGAAAGGTGCACCATCACGGAAATCGCGATAGATGGCGAACCGATTTCTCCCAAGAAGTTCGCAAAAAAGTTTGTAAGTCAATGTGGAGTTATTGTTAGGGACACCGTCCCGATCACCACTCAAGAATGGAAGAAACCTGTAAAGGGGGGCGAAGGAGTTACTTATGTCGACACGAGATTAAAAAGTGTGATGTTTAGGAATCTGCTGAAAAATTTCATCTTTCCGGAGCCAACTGACTCTGATAGTGAGAATGACAGGCCAGACCCTGAGGATCCCGAGCTGAATAGCGTACAGCGAAGAGTTAAGAAGTGGGCTCTTAAGAAGATGGCAGTACAGTTCAACGACTACAAGAAGAAATTGGACAGCTTCTTTGTCAAGAAAGGGAAGACTCCTGATTTCAAAGGCCCCTATGAGAAGATAAAAGACCACTGGGAGGAATTTGTGAAGTTAAAGAAATCGGACAAGGCAAAGAAAAGGTCTGACACCAATACGAAAAATGCTTCTAATAAGATGTACTTCCATACCATGGGGCGAGGAGGCTACAATGCTGGCAGACCTAAGTGGGAGAAATGGGAGAACGAGCTAATTAAAAAGGGGATCCAGCCAGAGGTACTGAAATGGAACCAGCGGTCAAGGGATTGGTTTTACGCGCATGGGGGCACGTTGGACGCACAAGGGTTATGCATATATACACAAAGACATAAGGAAAACCCACTTCCCATCGAAGCCTTTAGAAATGTTGCAAAGGAAGTTGAAGAGGGGAAGTTCCGTCCCGAAAGAGAGAAGGACCAGCTCACACGCGCCCTTGGGAATCCTGAACACTCAGGACGAACACGAACCACATCAGGTGGCAAGCCGTGGTGTATTGGGTTTCCTGCAGAAACGAAGAAATATCCCGATAGAAGCCGTCAGAGGCAAAAGGATGTGGTTCACGAACGCGTTGCTAAGCTAGAGGAGCAAGTGAGGATGATAATGTCAGGCTCAGTCACAGTCACCCAACCTCAACCTAATCCGCAGATAGAAGAAGTTGCATTCGATGCTACCGGCCAGGGATCTCAGCGGAAAAGCAGCGTGGCTTCCACGGAGCTGCCTGGTGATGATGCACAGATGGCTCCTCCCTCCCCTGTGGAACCGCAGATGGATCTTGATCTCTACCCTGTGGACTTTATCACAGAGTCTACACCTTGTGAGCTACATTTCCAAACGATGGGCTACTTAACGCTCAAGGCGGCGGTCGGCTATGTCTTACCGCCAGTACCCGATCAAAGATACCACTTCAAGCCGGTTCCACCTGGCTACGCTGTTGCCGGGGTGGATCAAGTTATGGATGGGTATGGGCCGCTGAGGCTTGACCACCCAGCCGGTGAAGGGGATTTGCTAGAGCTGGGAGAAGCCAAGAATAATTTATGCGGGTATTACGTTTGCGAGTTCATCCGCCAGAATACCCACCATAAGAGGGACATTTTGGAACAACTTGATGTAAGTAAACAACATTCATGGCTTTATTTTATCACCTTCTGTTTCATTCACATACACACACATATATATTGACCACCGTACCTTTTTCAAATGATTAGATCGAACGGTTGCGGGACGGTCTTCTAGCAACCGAGCGTGTACGAGCAATTCAAGAAGAGCTGGCGGGATTCTTAGTTGAGCAAGTCTTAGCTCCAGACGGAGAACACTATGTGGCCGACATCCAGTATCAAAGTTGATGTAGACATATATATATGCATGAACGTGTGTCACTTTGATCGATATATGTAATATAATGGTTTCCTATATATATATATATATATATTTGAATTGTCTGCATTATTAATATTATACCGTGTTTCGAATGGGGCAGAGTCTCTGCCGCGGCAGCGTTTTAGTGCAATTCCCTGCCGCGGCAGAGTCTGCCGCGGCAGGGAAGGGCACTAAAATGCTGCCGCGGCCCAACCCTTTTGCACCGGTTCGTATTACGAACCGGTGCAAAAGCTTCCCCGCCGAGCGCCCCACAGCCGGCCACGTGGAGACCCCTTTAGCACCGGTTCGTAAGCCAACCGGTGCAAAAGGGGGGGCCTTTTGCACCGGATGGTTTGCACCGGTTGCCCATCCGGTGCATATGGCCTTTAAAAACCGGTGCAAAAGGCCATGTTTCCACTAGTGATTGGCGAGTATACTATGATGTCGTTACGCGCTTGTTCATGCTCTTGATTTGGTCTTCACTAGTTTCCATTGTTTAGATCAATTGGCGAGGATGCCATGTGTTCAGGCACTTGTTCATATGAATACCCTTGATTTGGTCTTCACCGCTTGGATTCGACGATGACTTTGAGGGCATTGTCTCCAACGTTGGTGATGTGGTCATTGGACTAGATCCAGGAAAAAGTGTATGGCGGTGTCTCGTGCAATGGTATATGGTCTTGTACGCGCGAACTCTTGATCTTGTTTTTAGTGGTTGGATTGATAACTTCACGTATGTGCTACATCATATTTTTGAAGGCTTCTGTCTTGAAATATGAAAATCTGTTTTGTAGTGTCAATGCTCCCACATCGGGACCACGCGGCTTCGATCGTGCTAGTGTCATCGGTGTTTAAACGAACTCTTGATCTGGTTTTTAGTGGTTGGATTTGATAACTTCACGTATGTGCTACATCTTATTTTTGAGGGATTTTATCTTGAAATATGATGATCTGTTTCCTAGTGTAATGCTCATCCATCCTGACCGCCCGGCTCGATCGTTGCTAGTGTCATCGGTGTTTAATTGAGCTCTTACTTTTCTCCATGTTATGATTGGTTCCTCAAAAATAGGGCATCTTTTGAAATGTATTTATCATCTTGGTGTTTTCACCATGTTTGTTGGCATTAGTTAATGCTCTTTGTGCTACTTGTTTTTTTAATGGGAGAGACCCTGAAGGGTCAGCAAACTTGTATTAGTAGCGGTCGGTACATATTGCAAACAAACCCCTTAAGGAAAAAAAGAAGAAATGCAATACATGCCTTGAGAATTACAACCAGGACCCTGAAGGTTTTCGTGAAAACGTGATCCAGTTCTCGGTCGTCGTCGCCGGTCGGAGACCTCCAGCTTCGGGCACCATCATCGCCGCCGGGGAACTTGCCACTTGGGGCGTCGCTGACGTTGCTTCCCGAAGTGGGGTCGGAGAAGATCCTCGCGCATAGGAGAAATAGCCGACGAAATCGTCGGCTTGGAGTGGCTCCAAACGCCAAAGATAGCGCCGACGAAACCTAGCCGACGCTGATGAACTCCAACAGCTACGGCTTCCAGCGGGCAGCGCGCACGCTCGTCGTCTCCATGCCGAACTCTAAATCGAAGAGCTTTGGGCACCTCTTCCCCCCTCTATAACCACGACCACAAGGGGAAGGGGGTCCGAAGCTTCCTCGACCTTTGCGATTTGGAGGCCGACGCCGAGCTTTATTGACAGGGATGGAGGGGGAACTCCATTCGTTCCCATCTTCAGCCGCGAGCTCAGCAACGAATGAGAGCGGCACCCTCTTCCAGCCGGAGCAGCTCACGAGCTCCCGCCGAGTCCACCCCACCGGCTTGACGCCAGACTGGCACCTAGGCCAACAACTACAACTACACCTACAGTAATATAAATACCGGCTGTCGTTGCCTAATCGACGATACCTCGGAAGGGGGATCCTCACGAGGGGGAGAAGAAGTAGGGGCCATAGGGCGGAGTGCACACGGGACGGTGGTACGCGAGTTACCCAGCCTTCGGAACACCCGCACGATGACAGGGCCTACCTGCTTGTCCGGAATTATCTGGGCGCTTGCGCGTTGTTACAATGGTTGTGGTTGTGCCTCTAGGGCTCCCGGGATCCGGCTTATAAAGGCGCACGGATCTAGGGTTTACACGGAGAGTCCTAGCCGGATTACAGATTGCCTAGTCTACGTTACATTATCTTGCCGTGTACGTCAAGGATCCGTCTCCCTTATACGTCGTGCTGGATCCGGGTTCCTCATGGGCCTCCACGGATCCGGGTTCCTCCAAAGGTCGGTGCGGATCCGGCTATCTGATCCTGGGCCGGACTTCATCCTTCATGATCAACAGCAACTGGGCCGCCCGATGGGCCACATGCCACCATCACCGTCTATGGGCCACCCGGGCTTGCCGGATCTAGGCACTGTCGATGGTACACCCATGAAGTATACCCACAAGAGCCCCAGAGTTCTCCGAGTTTCTCCTGCTGTTTCCGCCATGCTTGCACCTTTTGATCTCCGGCATTGATGGTAACGCGGAGAAAGTTGAAGAACTCCAACTTCATATCTTCTTTCTTCCAACCATAAGTCGGAAGATCTCCCATTCTGCGGGACTTCATCCATCGACAGCCTTAAAGCATGTCTCCGGGTTACTCCCCTGCTTGCGAATGTGAACTGCTTATCTTCACGCTTTTACCCGGAGTCTTAACAGACTCAAACGGTTCCGCCAATTCTGGCGCCATTTTCGCGCGGTTTGTGCGGTAACTTATCTCTAGCCATTTTTACCGTTAGGGTTTGGGACACGTGTCACGCATCCAACGGCGCGACGCTTGCGTTCCGACCACAGGATGCGAAGCGCGAATCTCATCCCCCCGGCCTATAAATATCCACCGTCGACCCCATCCTCTCATTCACCCCCCATTCTCACCTCTCTACGCATCGCCGCCCGTGAGCTCTACCTCCGCCGTGCCGGAACTCGCCGGAAAAGTCGCCGGAGCATCACCGGAGCGAGTCCACCACCGTGGTGTTCTTCGTGTTCTTAACTCCGACGAGCCACCGCACAAAAAACCTCGCCGCCGGCGACTCCGACCACCGCGAAGCCCATTGCGGTAAGTTCTCCGAGCTCCGATCCTTTGCCGTAGTTGGTAGGGATGATCGGTAGGTTGACGACAAGGATCCGACTAAATTACGTTTCCTGCTACTGCTTTTACACCTTCAGATGTCGTCCATGACTCCGCCTCCTGCTGATGAGCCGATCATGGCGACGCCCATTTCCTCCGCTCCGCCTCCCTTCGTCCCAGTTCAGCTGGATCCTGCTAAGGATTCCGGCAAGGTCACCGAGGGCACCTCAGCTGTCCCGGAAAAAACCTCTGAGGCGGAGAAGAAGGCGGAAGAAATTGCTGCCAAGAAGTCCAAAGCTCGCCAACGGGATTCGGAATCCAAAGGGAAATGGTGGCCCTGCACCACCACGAACACTGAGCTGCAAAACTTGGAGGGGGAAGGGTTCCTGCTACCCGGAAGTTGGAGGACGACTCCGAATGCCTTAGCTCCGGCCCCTCAAGACAACGAGATGGTGCTGACGAAAGCGTTGGTGGAGCGAGGCTTCTCATTTCCGCCTTCAGACTTCTTCCTAGAGATCCTGAAGGCCTATGGGCTCCAGCCCCACAACATCTCTCCGAACAGCGTGCTTGCGATCAGCAATCACGTCACTCTCTGCGAAGGCCATCTCCGGGTAACTCCCGAGCTCTCCCTGTTTCAATATTATTTCACTGTCAAGAAGGAGAGGATCCGGCAGTCCTCCGAGCTGGCGACATGCGGAACCATCACCTTCATGATTCGCCCGGGCCGCGTCTATCCCCACACCGACCGCCACGAATCTGCGCGGTACTGGTCCGGAGGCTTCTTCTACTTGAAGGACGTTTCCGACCCCGCGAACGCAAAGAAGTTGCCACCGTTCAAGAACTGCCCCGCCACCGAGCTTCCGACATGGTCGCATTGCCCCCACATCTCCGAGTCACTCCAACTCACGCGCGCCGTCAGGCGGATCTGTAAGCTGACGGAGGAGGGGTTGACGGGGAAGGACTTGACCCTTTCCTGGTTCACCAAGCGGATCCAGCCGCTTCAACACAGGGACCGCTTGATGTTCCAGTACACAGGGCGCGATGACCCGATGCGCGTCACAAAAGACAATCTCTCCGCCGACGCCCTCGACAAGAGAATCCGGGTCCTCATCAAAGTTCCGCGTGAACTCCACGTTCACGTGTGCAACAAAGATATCCACATGAATGGTTCCGGAACCGCGGTACGTCGGCTTGACTGTAATCTCTTGTTTCTTTTCGCATTCAAATTTTTGTCTAAGTGTTAAACTCTGTATCAGCTCGAAGCGCTCGAAGAAAACGAACTCGGAACTCTTCTCCGGGTTCCTTCCACCGGCAACACGGATCCGGAGGCCGCGTCGGAGGCGGAAGCTCCCGAGGCTTCCCGCCCCGCGAAGAGGAAGAAGGCCGCTCCTTCCAGCCCCCATGCGAAACGCGCCCGCGAAGTGCCTAGCACCGCTGCTACCCGGAGAGCGGAGGCGGAAAAGAAGCGCCTTTCACTGATTGACACCAGCAACAAGGGGCAACCTGACATCCAGCATTTCTTCAAGCCTTCCGGGTAAGCGCCTATTTCCGAGATCCAAGTTCTAGTTTCACGCTCAAGCTCTTACTTATACATTTATGTTTTTTCCGAAGCTCCGGAAGCCAGCCCCCCAAGGCCCCAAGGGCCCCGAAGAAAAAGGCCAAGCCATCTCCGGCTTCTTTTCCTATTACTCCTGAGGTTGAAGTTCCGCCCAAGGCTTCATCCGCCTCCAAGCCGGATCCGAAAGATGTCATCAATGTTGATGATCTTCCTGAAGATCCCGCCCACCATGGCGACTCCGCCAAGGGGACCTCCTCACCCGTTCCTCCGTCAGATCAGCCAAGCTCCGCTTTCGCGGGGCCCACAGAAGAAGAACAGGAGCAAAAGGCAAAGCTCCTTCAAGTTACCAACGCGACTCGAGTCCACCTCCAACCAACTCCGTCCCTTCAAAAGCTTACCCTTTCACAGCGTCACGCGGAAGTTTCCGACATGCTGAACAAAGTGTGGGGAAAGCCGGACGAGGAGGTGCGTGAACTCGCCGACCTGGAGGACAGCCTGAAGGAGTTTTTCGCCAAGCACAGGGAAGTGCGGCAGGTAATACTAGCCCCCAAGCATTGGGTGATATATTTCCGTGTAACATGTATTAGCCGATGCTTTCCCAAAATGTACCTGAGGCGGAAATTTAAAATTTTTATACCAAGACTTTGAATTCCTCGCTAGCCCCCAAGATTTTAAATATCCGACTAACTCCTTGCTGCTTTGCAGACCACGCGGAAATTGCACGAAGATCTGCGCGTGCACGTGCTGGAGCAAATCACGGAGATCGAGGGGCTGCGCCAGAACGCGGAAAATAGCCAACAAGCTATCCGGCTGCTTGAATCCCGCCTTCAGCGTACGATATCCGGGTTTTCATTTTTTGTGCTGATATATTTGTTCAGGATGCATAATATGTGCAATTTTTCCACCTTCAGAAGAGACTGCCAAGCACTCCAAATTTGACGAGCTATCCGCCAAGGTCCAGGTGCTTGAGGCGGAGAACGAATCCCTCAAGAACTTTGTGAAGGAATCCGCTTCCCAGGAGAATCAAGCGAGGAAAGAGCTGTCCGAAAAACATGCCCGTGACCTGGCGGAGCTGAATGAAAAACTGGAGAAAAGCCAGGGCCGCGTGATTTCCGTGATATCCAAGAACAAAGTTCTGGAAGCGGAGGCGGAGGCCATTGACAAACTTATCTTCCGTAAGCGTTTTCCGTGTCGTTGCTCCGACTACCTTGTAAGCTTTCTTTCTAACGGAACTGAACCTCCTTGTTTCACAGCAAGCCTCGGCTTTGAATGGTCAAAAGAATCAAACCTGAAGAGGACGGAGGCATACGATGAAGCGCGGATTTCAATCGACGCATTATTCGAAGCCTGTCGCGGAATTGCCAAGACCCTGTCTTTGAAGAAGGCCAAAACCACTGTGATCGACACAATGACCAAACTTATGCAACAAGTGCCGGATTTCATCAAGGACTGGCAAAAATCTTCAGCACGCGGAGCCGCCTCCCTAGTCCTGGCCACCTGCAAGGCTCACTTCCCCACGCTCAAACTGGCGGATGTTGCACGCGGAGCCCCCGAGGATTCCGACATGGGTGCCCTCCTCGCGGAGACCGAAGGCTATGAGCAGTTGTTTGTCAGGCGAGTGGATCACTCGTTCTGGTACAACCAACACGATCTGCCCTCGGGATTTTCCGATGCAGAGGAGGAAGCAGGTGAGCCGGAGTATTATGGGGAAGGCTCCGGGTCAAGCGGCGAGCATTCCGGAGGAGACTCTGGTGACGACTCCAAAGCCGGATCTGGTGACAGCGACGGCGGCTCCAACTACCAGCAATCTGAAGAAGAGGACTCCGAGTAGAGTTCCTGTTTGAACAATGAAACATAGTTGCATCATTTTGGCCCCGGAGTGGGTTTGTAATAACTTAAATTCTTAAGTTAGCTAGGGACGAAAACATGTTATGTGCGGGCGGAAAACACTTATCCTGCTATCCGTTTTAATATTATTTGCATGTTTCGTTTTGTTGGAAAGCAAGTGCTGGTTTGATAATTTCCGGCTTGCCCACTTGACCTTCCACGAGCCGGAAAACCTGTGCCGGAAACGCTCGCCAGCGGCGACGAAGCCCAATGGCAATCCGTCAATAACCGCGGAAACAAGCCCCCAGCCCAAGTGCCGGAAGTCGCTACCAGGAATCCATGGGTTTGCAACAGAAAAAATTTCCGCCAGAAAACTTAAGCTTACGTCCTAAAGGACGATTTTGAAAATCACAACTTTCATACACGCCTAGGCGGAAAAATCCAGCTCTGCGGTTTTAGTCGGAAAAAACATACACGATCCAGAAATGAAAAATTAAAGGAGGTAAATGACTCTAAGAGTGAACCAAAAGCTTTATTTCATTGATCATGTATCATAGATATTACAAGGTATGTAATGCGTAAAGCGCTAAGTGTGGAAAGGACGTAGCTGTGCTATGTTCCAGGGACGATCTGTTTCATCATATATGTCACCCGGATCTTCTCGTTTTCGTTTCCGATGCCAGTTAGCAGGTCTATCCTTTAGTTCCCGGAAATCAACGAGATAGTAGGATCCGTTGTGTAGTACTTTGCTGATGACAAAAGGTCCTTCCCATGGAGATTGCAACTTGTGATCTTTCACCTGGCGAAGGCGGAGGACTAAGTCTCCGACCATGAACGAGCGGTTCCGAACTCGACGGCTATGATAGCGTCGGAGCTTCTGCTGGTAAATGGTGGAGCGTTGGTCAGCTAAATTCCGAGCTTCTTCGATCAGGTCCACAGATAGCTGTCGAGCCTCGTCAGCAGTTTCTTCATTGTAGGCGGAAACTCGCGGTGAATCATGGATGATGTCAGTGGGGAGCACAGCTTCGGATCCGTATACTAGGAAGAAAGGAGTAAATCCTGTTGATCTGTTAGGGGTGGTTCGTAAACTCCACAGAACAGAGTCTAGCTCATCAGCCCAAGCTCCGGCTGCGCGGCGCAGCGGTTCTTCAAGGCGAGGTTTGATTCCGGCTAGTATAAGGCCATTGGCTCGTTCGACCTGACCATTAGATTGTGGATGGGCCACAGATGCAAGGTCAAGCCGGATCCCAACTTCATCGCAGTAATCCTTGAGTTCTCCCTGCGCAAAGTTTGTGCCGTTATCTGTGATTATGCTGTGCGGGATGCCGAATCTCGTCACGAGGCTGCAAACAAATTTTAGTGCCGTAGCACCGTCGGCCTTTCTCACTGGCTTTGCCTCGATCCACTTACTGAACTTGTCAATAGCGACCAGGAGGTATTCATGGCCACCAGGAGATGATTTCTTTAACTTACCAACCATATCGAGCCCCCAGACCGCAAACGGCCAGGTGATAGGTATGGTCTTCAGCTCTTGGGCTGGAGCGTTTGGTTGAGTAGCGTAGTACTGACAACCTCGGCAAGTTTTCACCAGCTTGTCAGCGTCTTCTTTAGCTGTTAGCCAGTAAAATCCTAACCGAAAAGCTTTTGCAACGAGGGACCTGGGGGCGGCGTGATGCCCGCAATCCCCTGCATGGATCTCTCTGAGGATTTCAATGCCATCTTGACTAGAGACGCATTTGAGAAATACCCCGTTTGCACTTCGTTTGTAGAGCTGTCCATCAACAATTGTGTAGGATCTTGCTCGTCTGATGATCTGTCGTGCGTGGACCTCGTCCTCCGGCAACTTTTGATCAATGAGGTAATCCAAGAACGGCTGAGTCCAGGCCGGAATGACTGCCATCACTTCCTTAGCCGGAGAAACTGCCAGATCAGGATTTTCCGGGTTTGCACCCTTCACCGAGGGTACTCGCAGATGCTCAAGGAAAATTCCAGGCGGAATTGGTTTCCTGCCGGATCCGAGCTTGGACAGCATATCTGCTGCTGTGTTATCGTCTCTCCTGACGTACTTGACTTCGTATCCGAGGAAGCATTTGGCGATCTCGTCAACTTCGTCTCTGTAGGCCGCCATGACGGAGTTTCTGGCGTTCCAGGTTCCGGCTACTTGTTGTGCCACCAGGTCGGAATCTCCGCAGCATATGATGTGCTTGATCCCAATTTCCTTAGCGATGCGCAGACCGTGTAGTAGAGCCTCGTATTCCGCCATATTGTTGGTTGCTTCGAAGTGAATCTGCAGAACGTACTGCAGTTCTTCTCCGGTAGGTGACTTCAGGGTAACTCCAGCCCCCGAGCCTTGATGTTGCTTGGATCCGTCAAAGTGCATGACCCAAGCTTCAGGTTCCGGCACAGGTGTGCCCTCCGGTGCTTCAGTCCAATCCGCGATGAAATCCGCTAGAACTTGAGACTTGATTGCAGTTCGGGCTTCGTAGTTGATGTCAAAGGCAGATAACTCGATGCCCCATTTTGCTACGCGTCCTGTTGCGTCGGAGTTGTTGATGATCGTTGCCAGGGGAGCCTTGCTCACCACTTGATAGGGCAAAGGTGGCCGATCTTTCGATGAGACGTGGATAATTCGATTTGTTGGTGGAGTTCGTGCTTGACGATCCGACTACACGTGCAAAGCTCGTGCGCCAATGCAATCGCTAGGACAATCTCCGGGAGTTACTGATCTTGCGGATGCACGATCAGCCTGACCAGCGAGGGTCTTAATTCCTACCTGAAATCGAGAACAAGTAAGAACTAATATTGCAATCAGAATATTGCGGATATAGATGAAAGCTTTATTGAAAAAGGTGGGATTCCGAATAGTCGGTCTTGTTCTGGGCGTTGGCCTCAAAAGAAGTACACGAGAGTTGCAGCGATGGCTAACTTTTAATCTAATCAAAATCCGAGTCTAAACGTGACGGCTATGGGGGTATTTAAAGGAGGAAAAGGTGGGGTTTCGACCAGCCATACGTATGGTGGCCGAACCAAACCCTAGAAGGCCTTTCCCCCTTCAATACGGACTCTAAAAAGTGGCTGACTTAATTCCGACGAAAATGACATGGGCCTGGCCCAAAACTAAAGGTGACGCAGCACCATATTAGGCTATGGACGAAATTATGAAGTGGAGAACTCTATATTTCGTCCATGTCTTCATCTCTTCTTATGGTGGCTTCAAAGTCCTGAAATCTCCACTTGTGGCGTCATCTTCAATCCTCAAGTGCTTGCTGCCATCTCCTCCATGTGTGATCATGCTCCAATGCTTGTTCTCCTCATCCATGCTAGGTCCATCATTCCTAAGAGTAACAAACATATCTGATTTAGGCAGCATCATATTCTCATGTATATGAGGAACAGTTCCAAGAAACGAAAGTACCTGATAGTTAAGTTGTTTGGCACGAGCTCGAGTGATTGGTCCTTGTATTTGTGTGGCTGTAGGTACAGCGGTTGTATCAATAGATGGGATGTCCTCATCATGCCCCCCTTCTTGAATTGAAGTCGTCCTCGACGCAAGCTCATCTTCTTCACCAAAGTAAGGCTTCAAATCTGCAATGTTAAATGTAGGACTTACCGGACCCAATTCTGCAGGAAGCTCAAGTTTATATGCATTATCATTTATTTTCTCTAACACCTTAAAAGGACCAGCGGCACGGGGCATTAACTTAGACTTGCGCAATGCAGGAAAACGATCTTTGCGCAAATGCAACCAAACAAGATCACCAACATCAAACACAACATGCTTTCTTCCTCTATCCCCAGCAATTTTATACTTAGCATTCATGCGTTCTATGTTGTCTTTAGTAGTCTCATGCAATTTTAATATCAGTTCAGCACGTTGTGTAGCATCCAAATCATTTTGCACCGAAGATGGTAAAGGCAATAAATCAATAGGTGCACGTGGAACAAAACCATACACAATCTCAAAAGGGCACATCTTAGTAGTAGAATGCAGCGAACGATTGTAAGCAAATTCAATATGAGGTAAACATTCTTCCCACAATTTTAAGTTCTTCTTCAAAACAGCCCGCAGCATAGTAGACAATGTTCTATTTACTACTTCAGTTTGTCCATCAGTTTGGGGATGACATGTAGTACTAAACAGCAATTTAGTCCCCAACTTAGCCCATAAACATCTCCAAAAGTGGCTAAGAAACTTAGTATCACGATCAGAAACAATAGTATTTGGCACACCATGTAAACGCACAATTTCGCGAAAGAACAAATCAGCGACATGTGTAGCATCATCAGTTTTATGACATGGAATAAAGTGTGCCATCTTAGAAAACCTATCCACAACAACAAAGATACTATCCCTCCCCTTCTGTGTACGAGGCAAACCCAAAACGAAATCCATAGAAATATCCTCCCAAGGTACACTAGGAACAGGAAGAGGCATATATAAACCATGTGGATTAAGTCGAGACTTAGCTTTTTGACATGTAGTGCAGCGTGCCACAAATCTCTCAACATCTCGACGCATACGTGGCCAAAAGAAGTGTGCAGCAAGTACATCCTCCGTCTTCTTCACACCAAAGTGACCCATCAATCCTCCTCCATGCGCCTCCTGCAACAACAAAAGACGAACGGAACTATCTGGGATGCATAGCTTGTTAGCACGGAACACAAATCCATCATTGAGGACGAATTTGTTCCATGTTCTACCATCTTTACAATTCAGCAACACATCTTTAAAATCAGCATCATGCAAGTATTGTTCCTTTATGGTTTCTAATCCAAAAATCTTGAAGTCAAGTTGAGATAGCATAGTATAACGGCGCGACAAAGCATCAGCAATAACATTATCTTTACCCTTTTTGTGTTTGATAACATAAGGAAAAGACTCAATAAACTCAACCCACTTTGCATGGCGGCGATTCAACTTAGCTTGACTACGAATATGCTTCAAAGATTCATGATCAGAATGTATAACAAATTCTTTAGGCCATAAATAATGTTGCCAAGTTTGTAATGTCCGAACCAGCGCATATAATTCTTTATCATAAGTAGAATAATTCAGACTAGGCCCACTCAATTTCTCACTAAAATATGCAACAGGTTTGCCCTCTTGTAATAACACACCTCCTAAACCAATTCCACTAGCATCACATTCAAGCTCAAAAGTCTTATTGAAATCAGGAAGTTGGAGTAATGGAGCATGTGTTAACTTATCTTTCAGTATCATGAAGGCGTCTTGTTGTGCATCGCCCCACACAAAGGGCACATCCTTCTTTGTAAGCTCATTCAGCGGCGCAGCAATGGATCCAAAATCTTTCACAAAGCGCCTATAGAAACCAGCGAGGCCAAGAAAACTCCTCACTTGTGTGACCGTCTTTGGCTGTGGCCAATTCTCAATTGCCTCAATCTTGGCTGGATCAACTTCAATTCCCTGCGCAGTAACAACATAGCCAAGAAACGCAACTCGATTGGTGCAAAAGGTGCACTTCTCAAGATTACCATACAAACGTGCATCACGTAAAGCATTGAAAACAGCACGTAAATGATCCAAATGTTCCTCCAAAGATTTGCTATAAATCAGAATATCATCAAAGTATACCACCACAAAACGTCCAATAAAAGCACGTAAAACTTCGTTCATCAGTCTCATGAAAGTACTAGGTGCATTAGTTAAACCAAAAGACATTACTAACCACTCATATAAACCGAACTTAGTTTTAAACGCTGTTTTCCATTCATCTCCTAATTGCATACGAATCTGGTGGTAACCACTACGCAAATCAACTTTAGAGAACATAATAGAACCACTCAATTCATCAAGCATATCATCTAAACGAGGTATAGGATGACGGTAACGAATGGTAATATTATTAATAGATCTACAATCAGTACACAGGCGTGAAGAACCATCCTTCTTAGGTACCAAGATAATAGGAACAACACATGGGCTAAGAGACTCACGAATGTAACCTTTATCTTGGAGAACCTGAATTTGTCGCTGAATCTCTTTGGTTTCTTCAGGATTGGTACGATATGGCGCACGGTTGGGCAGCGAAGCACCTGGAATCAAGTCAATCTGGTGTTCTATCCCACGGATAGGTGGTAGTCCAGGTGGTACATCTTGTGGGAACACATCAATGAACTCCTGCAAAAGGTTAGCAACCGCAGGTGGCAAAGAAGGAGGCATATCCTCAAATGAAAACAGAACTTCTTTGCAAATAATAGCATAGCATTGAGTAGTGTTCTCATCAAGTTCAGCAATATCAGATTTGCTAGCAAGCAAACAAGGATTTTTCAAACGAATTTCAGTAGCATGGTTTGAATCAGATTTAGTATTAGTCTTATGTGGCGCAAAATCTGCAGCAACAATCTGATTCTCACTCTTAAGTTTCTCCTCGTTTTTTACTCTACTAGCTCTAGCAAGATCATCTTTTAGTATTTGTTCAGGAGTCATAGGTTTGAGACCAATTTTCTTTCCATCATGCATAAGAGAATACTGATTAGTTTTACCATTATGAACAGATTCTCTATCAAATTGCCAAGGTCTACCAAGTAACAAAGAACAAGCTTGCATAGGTACAACATCACAATCCACAAAATCAGAATATGTACCAATAGTAAAATGCACACGTGTAGTTCTTGTTACCTTGAGCTTCCGAGAGCTCTCAAACCATTGAATGTAATATGGATGTGTGCGCTGTCTTGTAGGAAGAGAAAGCTTCTCCACCATGTCAACGCTAGCCAGATTATTGCAGCTCCCTCCATCAATGATGATCCTTATAGCTCGCTCTTTGACAACGCCTCTTGTTTGGAATAGATTGTGGCGTTGATCATGCTCAGCTTTGCTCAATTGCACGCTCAACACACGCTGTGCAACTAAGCTCCTGTACTGATCAGCAGTGTCAGCTTCCATTACCTCCATCTCTCTCTCAGAATCAGAATTGGCGCCATCACGTGCAGCAATAAGGGCCAATGTATCTTCATCAAAGTCACTTGCAGAATCATATTCGCCATCTTCACGCACCAACATCACACGCTTGGTTCTGCATTCTTTCTCTATGTGTCCAAATCCCAAGCATTTGCGACATTGTATGTCGCGCGTCTTCCCCGTGGAGGCCATCGAAGATGAACTCCGAGGAGGACCAGCAGATGGTGGTGGAGTAGCAGCCGGTGGTGCTCGTGATGCAGGCGCGGTGTACTTGGAGGTAGAAGGTGCTGGTGTAGTCCCACGAGATTGTGGCGCTGATTGTCGCGGAGTCCATGACGATGTACGACCTGCAGAAACATTAGCTTTTCTCCATGGTGGTTGACGATCCTGCACTTCACGTTCAGCTTTGCAAGCAAGATGAAACAAGCGAGTAATAGTATTGTACTCCTTATAATCTAAAATATGCTGAATCTCTTTATTCAAACCACCAAAGAAACGTGCAAGCATAGCCTCATTATCCTCTACAATACCACAGCGAATCATGCCAGTTTGCAATTCTTGATAATAGTCTTCTACAGAATTTTTTCCTTGCTCTAAGCGAGACAATTTTTTCAGCAAATCACGTTGATAATGTGGAGGAACAAAACGAGTACGCATAGCAAGTTTTAAACCAACCCAAGTAGTAGGAATATTAGCATGGTGTACTCTACAATGTTCAGACCACCAAATAGATGCAAAATCTGTGAACTCACAAGTGGCAGCACTAACACGCAAGTGATCAGGATATTTTAAACATGCAAAGCGTTGCTCTACTTCCAATTCCCATGTAAGATATGCATCAGGATTATATCTACCCTCAAATGGTGGAATATTCAATTTTAGTTTAGCAACATGATCATCATCACGTACCGGCCGTGGAGGTGGTCGAGCGTGGCGGTTCAGCTGCCGTGGACGACCAGGTGCAGGTTGTTGGACCTCCTCGTCATCCAGCTCGTTCTCATCGACTTGCTCATCCGCGTCCCCTTCATAATCTTCGTATCCTTCATCAGAAGGCGCGTCAGGTGCGGCTGCTGCCGCAGGAGCGGTACCCGCAGGAACATCCGCACGAGGAACGCGGCGTGCGCGGCGTTGCACGTGGACGCGAGGTGGCGGCAACCGAGTCAAGAGCTCCTGGAACTTGGCGTCGAGCTTGGAGTTGAAAGCTGCCTCGAGGCCATCGATCTTGTCCAGCGCGTCAGTGAGTTTGGCGTCAACATCACCGAGGCGCCCATCCACGTCGGTTGTATGCCCGCCCAAAAGATGGAGGAAGTGAGCATGCATCTCTGTATTCGTCATCTTATCCGGGTCAACGTTCGCCGACTCTGTGCCTGTCATGGTTAGTACAGAAAAAGCACAAATGTATATGCCTACAAACTACGGAATATGGTGGTTCACGCGCAATTCGTCAAGCAAAATACAAAGCTCTTACAAGTCCTTACCAAACAGGAGGAAGGCGATGTAACAACCAGCAGGAATCAGCGTCTCCAAGGATTGCCAAAGCGATTACCAGGGTCGACACAGTGCACGTGGAGACAATATGTAGAGCTGTAGGAAGGCTAATATGGTAGCAAAACAGCAATTGTCAAAACAGCAATGCAGTATTGAAAGTATGCTCAACAACGGTACTGTGCTGGTCCTAGGCTAGACCGTAGTAGAGACGCGAGCCTAGAACACAAACGAGGTCACGGCGCGGCACACAAGCAACGAGCAGCGATGAGGTGGCGATGATGTGGCGACGCGAACGGCGAAAAATCACTATGATGGCAAGTGTCTCAAACTGATCCCCAAGGTCTAAAAACAGTATAGCCTCAGAAAATTTTTTGTCGAAATTTCTGGAAAGTGCTCCGGAAAGCGCGCAGGCGCCAAAAAAATGTCGCTATAACGGCCAGTGGCGAAAAGTGATCGCCAAGGTGAAAAACCAATGTAGCCAGAAAATTTTTTCGGAAGCGTTTCCAGACTTTTTTTTTTTTTTTTTTTTTCTCCTTCACAATTTTTCCCTGGCGGCCGAAACTGATCTCACGGAAATTTTTTCTACAGCACAGATGGAATTAGAAGGCAACAGCTAAGAGGGGAAAACAAATAAAACCTAATTCTACTCGGACTCTGTCACGGCAGAGAAACAGCAACAATCCGTGTCGCGGTAGGAGACAGGGTATATGGCGGATACGGATGTATGTGGCAGGGTGTATATGGCAGTGGCGGAAGTATATGGCAGGGTGTATATGGCAGTGGCGGAAGTATATGGTGGTGGTGGTGGCGGTGATCTGCGTATGGTGCGAGTGGCGGCGGCGGCGTGACTAATATGACCAGAACTCGAAACTCTAAAGGAACTAGACGCTAAGACCAGCAACTCGACACGAAGATGCAGACACAAATTCAACTATGCAAAACTGAAAAGACAATGCAAGGCGTGGCAGGGGGTTTATGGGACGAGATGATCTAAACCCTAACTGTATTTTTGGCTTTTTCGTGGTTTATGGGTATGATGGCAGATGCAATCTACACTAGGAAAACAGTAAAATCTCACCGAGCAACCTGAAATCTGATACCACTTGATAGGGCAAAGGTGGCCGATCTTTCGATGAGACGTGGATAATTCGATTTGTTGGTGGAGTTCGTGCTTGACGATCCGACTACACGTGCAAAGCTCGTGCGCCAATGCAATCGCTAGGACAATCTCCGGGAGTTACTGATCTTGCGGATGCACGATCAGCCTGACCAGCGAGGGTCTTAATTCCTACCTGAAATCGAGAACAAGTAAGAACTAATATTGCAATCAGAATATTGCGGATATAGATGAAAGCTTTATTGAAAAAGGTGGGATTCCGAATAGTCGGTCTTGTTCTGGGCGTTGGCCTCAAAAGAAGTACACGAGAGTTGCAGCGATGGCTAACTTTTAATCTAATCAAAATCCGAGTCTAAACGTGACGGCTATGGGGGTATTTAAAGGAGGAAAAGGTGGGGTTTCGACCAGCCATACGTATGGTGGCCGAACCAAACCCTAGAAGGCCTTTCCCCCTTCAATACGGACTCTAAAAAGTGGCTGACTTAATTCCGACGAAAATGACATGGGCCTGGCCCAAAACTAAAGGTGACGCAGCACCATATTAGGCTATGGACGAAATTATGAAGTGGAGAACTCTATATTTCGTCCATGTCTTCATCTCTTCTTATGGTGGCTTCAAAGTCCTGAAATCTCCACTTGTGGCGTCATCTTCAATCCTCAAGTGCTTGCTGCCATCTCCTCCATGTGTGATCATGCTCCAATGCTTGTTCTCCTCATCCATGCTAGGTCCATCATTCCTAAGAGTAACAAACATATCTGATTTAGGCAGCATCATATTCTCATGTATATGAGGAACAGTTCCAAGAAACGAAAGTACCTGATAGTTAAGTTGTTTGGCACGAGCTCGAGTGATTGGTCCTTGTATTTGTGTGGCTGTAGGTACAGCGGTTGTATCAATAGATGGGATGTCCTCATCACCACTGTCATTGGGTGCTCCTGGAAGTAGTGTCTCAGTTTTCGGCTTCCTAGGAAAACTCCGTATGCCAGCTTCTGAAAGTGAGGGTATCGCTGCTTGGATTCCGTCAGGACTTCGCTAATGTAATAGACAGGCCTTTGGACTCCGTGCTCAAATCCTTCTTCCTTTCGCACCACCACGATTACGAGGCTGATAACTTTGTTGGTAGCCGCTATGTAGAGGAGCATAGGCTCTGACTCAGCTGGAGCTGCCAATATAGGTGGGGAGGAGAGTATGTTCTTCAACTCCTGAAGTGCTTTATCTGCTGCCTCATCCCAGACAAATTTGTCTGTTTTCTTCAGCAGCTTGTATAGAGGTAGGGCTTTCTCGCCAAGACGGCTAACAAATCTACTGATTGCCGCAACGCAACCAGTTAATCGTTGCACATCTTTGAGACAAGTTGGCCTTTTGATGTTCAGGATAGCCTTGATTTTTTCCGGGTTAACTTCGATGCCCCTGTGAGAAACAATGAAGCCAAGGAGTTTTCCTGCTGGTACGCCAAAGACGCACTTCAGCGGATTCAACATCATCTTGTACCGTCGGAGATTATCAAAGGTTTCCTTAAGGTCGCTCAGCAGGTCGGATCCCTTTCGGGTCATGACCGCGATGTCGTCGACGTAGGCGTGCACGTTCCGGCCAATTTGGTCCTTCAGGCACCGCTGCATCGTACGTTGGTATGTGGCACCTGCGTTTTTCAAGCCAAAAGGCATGGTAACATAGCAGTATGTGCCAAAGGGTGTGATGAAAGAGGTCGCCTTTTGGTCAGACTCCTTCATCAAGATCTGATGATACCCGGAATATGCGTCAAGAAAACACAGAAGTTCCGCCCCTGCCGTCGAATCAATGACTTGGTCAATGCGCGGCAAAGGGAACGGATCTTTCGGACAATGCTTATTCACGCCGGAGTAATCGATGCACATTCTTAGTATTTCAGAATTCTTTTTGGGTACAAGGACGGGGTTTGCGACCCAATCAGTATGGATAACTTCTACTACAAAACCTGCCTCTAGTAACTTTGCTAATTCCATTCCTATGGCGCGGCGCTTCTTATCTCCAAAGCGTCGCATAGCTTGCTTCACCGGTTTTGCACCCGGATTTATGTTGAGGTAGTGCTCGGCGAGTTCCCTTGGTACTCCGGACATGTCAGAAGGTTGCCATGCGAAGATATCCATGTTAGCTCGGAGGAACTCGACGAGCGCGCTTTCCTATTTGGGGTCCATGTTGGCTCCGACTGAAACCTGCTTGGAGTTGTCACCTTCAATGAGGTCATGCTTCTTGGTTTCTATCGCGGCCTTGAACGAGGTCTTCTGTTCGGAGATCTGCTTCTTGGTGGTCTGCATCTCAGTCGGATCCACCGCGGCTCTGTAGCCTTGCAGCTCTTCTCCAGATATGACGGATTCTGCAAAGGCGGCTTCGCCTTCCTCGCAGTCCCTAGCTTTCTTGTAGTCTCCGGACACGGTGATCCAACCGTTAGGGCCCGGAATCTTGAGCTTGTTGTAGATGTAGCATGCCCTGGCGTGGAACTTGTGGTAGGTGGGCCTGCCGAAGATCACGTGGTAGGAGCTTTTGAAGGGCACCACTTCAAACGTGATCATCTCTTCGCGGTAGTTGTTCACATTGCCGAAGGCCACGGGAAGTTTGATGCTGCCCAGAGAGTTTGCCTTCTTACCCGGAACCACACCATGAAATTCAGTGGTGCTGTGTTTGAGCTGTTCCTTGGTGAGGTTCATCTTCTCCAGGGTCTCCAGGTACATGATGTTCAGGCTAGCTCCTCCATCCATAAGACACTTGGAGAAGTCATACCCGTCTATGCGGGGACTCACAACCAGAGCGTAGCACTCTTTGGGGATGACGGCCGGATGATCCGACCTGTCAAAGGTACAGGCTTTCTCCGACCACTTGACATACTGCGGCACAGCCGGAACTGTGGCGTTCAAGATCCGGAGCGCCGATTTTTTCGCGCGGACAGTTGGGGTTCCGAGGAAGGTGTGGTAAGTTCCGACACTCTTCTTACCAAAGGGGTTGGACTTGTTAGCTGCGGTACCCTCCTTGGGTTCCGGCGAAGCGTCATCCTCGTCCATGGCCTCGGAACTGTCCTCCTCTTTGTCCTTGTTCTTGCCCTTGCCTCCTTTGCCGCGCGGGCGGTGCTTCCGGGCTCGCTTGTATCCTGCCTCCGGGTCGTTCTTCAAATCGTTGACCCACTTGCAGTTGCGATTGGTATGGGTGGATTTGCCCGTAGCCGGATCCAGATGGGCCAGGCACGGCATATCCCTGTATTCTTCGTACGTTTGGGGAGCGCGGGATCCGGCTGCGGTGACCTCGTCAGCGCGCTGCTGGCCCCTGCCTGCTCCGCCTCCACGTCCGCGGCCTCTTCCGCCTCCTGAACCTCCGCGTTGGAACGTCATGGCTACCATGTCGGATCCTCCGCCCTTCTGGTCTTCAGGGGGGTTCTTCCGCTTGTTGCTGTTGCTGACGCCGTTATCACGGTTTTTCTTCTGTTGGTGCAGGGGTATGGCTGTAGCTGCGAGATCTCCGCCTGCGTCGTCATCGGCGGCAGTATGATCGCTGGCGATGTTTATCATCTCATCAAGAGTGAGCTTGTTCGCATTCACCAGGCAAGTGAGCTTGTGGCGCAGCAGCCCCCCACGCTGCAAACCACCGATGAAGGCGTGCATTGCTGTGCGGTTATCTACGTTCTCGCACTCGTTTCTGGTTGCCAACCATCGGGTAAGGAAACTTCTGGATGTCTCACCCTTCTTCTGGATGCAAGCTTGAAGATCGCTGGTGGTGGCCGGTCTCTTGTAGGTACCCCTGAAGTGGTTCTCGAAAGCCTTCTTCAGGTCCAACCAGCAAAAGATGGTGTTTTCCTCAAGGTCACTGAGCCAAACACGAGCTGGACCAATAAGGTACAACTGGAGCATGCGGCAGGCTATATTCGGGGTTCCTCCGGCGAAGGTTACTGCATTGTAGTAATCCTCAATCCAGGTATCCGGCCTCTCGCTGCCATCATAATGCTTCAGGTTTCCTGGTAGCTTAAGGTTCAAGCTTCTTGGCTTTGGTTCCTCTCGGATCATCTGGCCAAAGCACCTTGGACCAATGTAGTCGGATCTGTACTCGTTGAGGCGATCCCGGGCATCACGGGGGGCACCACCGGGTGATTTTGAGCGGGAACGGGATCTCCGGCCTCTGCCTCCGCCTCCACCTCCTCCTCCACTGGGTGGTGGCGAGGGAGATCTGCGAGGGGGCCTGTAAGATGTTCTTCCGCCTTCAGATTCTCGGCGTGGCTCCCGCGGCTGGCTCCGGCTTCGGTGGCTCCTTTCCTCTTGGTGGTGGTCGCCTCCGTCGTTCCGGCTCCTGCGTGGCTCAGGTGCGTACTCCTCGTTCCGGCTCCTCCTTGGTTCCGGATCGCGTCCTTGGCTTCTGCGAGGCTCAGGGTCGCGTTCTTGATTCCGACGAGGCTCAGGCTCGCGGTCTTGATTCCGGCTTCTGCGTGGTTCCGGCGTACGCTCCCTGCTCCTGTCTCTAGGAGGCGGCATGTTGTCGCGGATGTTAATTCCACCTGGCCCATGGGGCCTGGTGTTTCCGGCGGGACTGCGACGTCGAGGGGGTAGCGGAGGACGCGAAGCTCGGGGTGGCGGTGATGGAACACGGTACTTATCTCTGCCAGTATACATCGCATCCTTTCCCTTTGCCGGGTTTTTCGGAGTTGAATCCGATGGTATGGGGATTGGATTTGGATGATCTCTGACTTTCCTCCTGCGCTCCGTAGATCCGGTGCGCGACTCGCCATCACGGTGTTGACTTGCTATGGCGTCCTTCTGCGCGGTGGATATGCATTGCTCCGGATTGGATGCTAACCTGCGCGAAGTGTCTGCCTTGCTCTGTTGCTGCATTGCTGAGGCAACGAGCTTCCGGACGTAGTTGATGTCAATCTCCTCGTCCTTCTTCTTTAGGAGCTCCGCAGCCTTCTTCATGTTATCCTTTGGAGTTGCGAGCGGCTGCTGCTCTGTGGGTGTTGCGAAGGTAATCCTGCGGGGAGGGATGGCTTCTCGAGCGATTCTATCAGCCTCCGCCTGCAGAGAGTCTAACCTTTTCTACCACTCCTTTCGAAGTCCCTTGGCTGTAGCCATCATCTTGTCGACTTCGCGATCCTTTTTTAGGGAGTAGTCCACAAAATTTGCAGCCAAGGTTCTTTCTTCCGCCATTGCGGCTGCAGTCCTGGCGAACTTCTGAGCTGTTGCCAGCATCTCCTGCCGTTTGGCTTCTAAGGCCTCCGGGTCTGCAGCCTCCTCTGGAGTTATTGGTTTGTTGAGAATATCAGACTGCGCGACTAGATCCATGCGCGCTTGCTCGACTATCTCTTCTGGTGACAGGACATCCTTTCGCGGTCGTGGTCCTAAGGGAGGCCTCACGTTGGATGGTCCTGGGCTGGAGTTGGAGGCTTCGTCTTCCGTGTCCGGCTGATCCAGCGGTGCCACGGTTGCTAGAACCTGCATCGGCTGGGCGGATTCCACTTCAGCTTGCTCACCGCCTCCGAGTTCCTCGAGCTTGCGGTTGAATTCCTCTGTATTCATGGATGAAGCGCCGTCATCTTCTTCCCCGATCGCGAGCTCCTTCGTCAAGCGATTGTATTCTTCTGTGCCTATTGAGGAGGCATCATCGGAATTTGGGCTCAAGTTACCGAGGATTGATTCCTCAGGGTTTCCGGCTTCCTCTTGCCCCGGTGCGTCGCTGTCTCCGACTGCTTCTGGCAGATCCGGAGCTACGTTGTTTCCGGGTGCCTCAACCTGCAAAGGATCGGCCTCGTCCTGGTGGAGGGCGTCTCCTGCGGTATGGGCCAAGAAGTGCACGAAGTGACACCTTTGCTTCTCTAACACCTGGGAGACCCAGGCGGATCTGCATTGGTCTTCCACCGTTTTCTCCTGCTCAGGGGCGGATTGGGTGGGTTTTGATTTTTCCTGATCTAAGGCGGAACCTTCCTTAAGAAGCTCCTGCGACTCAGATCGGATCTTCGCGACGGCGTCCAGCTCAGCGGCGGACGCGTCAGCGTTACTTACCAGTGCGTTTCCGTCGGAATCGACGGTCTCGCCGATGAAGATGTGGATGCCGCCGATTGGGACGATGGAGAGCTTGACGGGGTTTGACCTAGCCGGAATCCAGAATTCGTCCGGAGGGACGATCGGAAAATTCCCGGCGTAAAGTACGCGCCCCACAGCGATCGAGTCGTCGTAGCTTCCCATGGCGGAGCCCTCCCGGTTCCGGCCTCCAGACGCCTCAGGCCCCACGGTGGGCGCCAACTGTCGTTGCCTAATCGACGATACCTCGGAGGAGGGATCCTCACGAGGGGGAGAAGAAGTAGGGGCCATAGGGCGGAGTGCACACGGGACGGTGGTACGCGAGTTACCCAGCTTCGGAACACCTGCACGATGACAGGGCCTACTGCTGCTTGTCTGGAATTATCTGGGCGCTTGCGCGTTGTTACAATGGTTGTGGTTGTGCCTCTAGGGCTCCCGGGATCCGGCTTATAAAGGCGCACGGATCTAGGGTTTACACGGAGAGTCCTAGCCGGATTACAGATTGCCTAGTCTACGTTACATTATCTTGCCGTGTACGTCAAGGATCCGCCTCCCTTATACGTCGTACTGGATCCGGGTTCCTCATGGGCCTCCACGGATCCGGGTTCCTCCAAAGGTCGGTGCGGATCCGGCTATCTGATCCTGGGCCGGACTTCATCCTTCATGATCAACAGCAACTGGGCCGCCCGATGGGCCACATGCCACCATCACCGTCTATGGGCCACCCGGGCTTGCCGGATCTAGGCACTGTCGATGGTACACCCATGAAGTATACCCACAACACCGGCCTCCTTTCCCTCTCCAACTCCGGCTGGCGAGGCCGCCGGTGACATAGGCATCCCCAATAGGCCTGCCGAAGATGCTACCCGGGGTTTACTGAAGGCCCACAAGTCGAAGAATATGAAGTTCGGAAGCCCAGTTAGTATTAAGGAAAGTTAAAGTTGTATTAGGAAATATAGAGACTTGTAATTCTACGGGACGGGTTAGAAACCCTCCCGGACTCTGTAAACTTGTGTATTACGAATCCCTCGGCTCCGCCTCCTATATAAGGGGGAGTCGAGGGACAAAGAGGGATCGAATCTATTGTCAACACAACCCTAGTTTTACAATCGTCGAGTACTTTTCGGCTGAAACCTTCGAGATCTACTTGCCCTCTACTTCTAGCAAAACCCTAGTCTACAATACGTAGGCATTGACAAGTTGATACCTTGTCAATTGGCGCCGTCTGTGGGAATTAGAGGCGACAAGGAGCTGATCTCGATGGCACGTTCAAAATCGTCGACTTCGTCGGTAGCAAGCAACGCGATGGATCGAGGTAAACATGTCGAAACTGATCTAGTCGATTTTGTTCCTCACCCGCCCTCCCGTTTGGATGCATATACGTATCTGGAGGAGCCCATGGAAGTGACGTTCGGACAATTCCGATTCTGCGTCGAGAAAGAAGGATCGTATCGTCTCGAAGTTCCGATCTCATCGGGATTATCAGCGGTCGATTCCGACTTTTCATCAGGCGAAGAGGCGATTTCGTCGCCACGCTTCATCAACACCAGGGCAAGTGAAAAGCTCGCCAAGATCTTCAGCGACATGTCCTTCGAGTCGTCTGCGGACTCTGATATAAGCAGCGATTCAGACAACGTCAATAGCTTCAATTTCATCGACAGATCTGCCGTTATTGGAAAGGTCTTCACCAATCTCTATGATGGTGTCACCAATCTTGACAAAAATTAAAATTCAAAATATCATCAGGTCTACGCAATTGAAGAAACAAACCGAACAGAGCCGGAGACGTCAGAGGCTTTCGACAATTTGGGAAACCCATATGTTGATCCCGCTGATCTCAGGAGAGGTCTAGGCACTAAGTATGTTGGGCCTACTCCACGTCTAAGAGTTCAGCTCCCGCAAGAAGCATGGGACAGAGCCGCAAGAGCCATGGACGGTTCAGAACCAATGACCACAACTGCTGCAGAAGAACTACAAGCCTATCAATATAGACTTGCTCGTGTGAGTAGGGAGTTGGAAAAACAGACAGCTGAGCTGAACAGAAGAAAGGGGCAGCCTCCGCGTCAAGCAGGCGACGAGCAGACCTAAGTCGACAATCAGGAACTTCGGGAGATAGTCATAGAGAAGCTCGGAGGAGAGCAAGATCTCGGCTGCAAAATATACCTGAAGCAGAGAGGGAAAATATAATTCAAAATCTCGACATGTCTTTTATGTCGATTGACACAAGGGGAAATATTATCCCTAAAACACCGGAAGCTGGGTATATGGCAACGCAAGCTTTCATCCTCGCGTCCAGACCACCTCCTGGGGACCCGAGGGAAGCATTGTTTAACATGGCAATGGCAGGAGTTGGAGCTATGGGAACAGCGTTCGCAGCTACACCTCCCGAAGGAACTGCAAGGCAAAATAGTCCGCGACCCACCGCAGCAGTGCAAGATCCACCGAGAGCAAGTGGAGCAAGGGATTCAGCGGCTCAAGCAAGGGTGGATAGAGCGCGACAAGAAAGAAGGGAACATCGGCAGTCACCGGAAGTTGCTGAGGAAGATATGTGTGGACTCCCGTGTTTTACGAGACGAGTTCGAAAAACTCGAGTCCCGTCAGGGTTTAAGTTACCCGAAAATTTCAAGAAATTCGACGGTCTACAGGATCCCGAAGATTGGCTCGTTGATTACCTCGAGATGGTGAAGTTGATAGGCGGAACCAGGGCAACAGCCATGCAGAGCATCCAAGTACACTTGAGCGGAGCCGCGCGATCTTGGATAAAGAAACTTCCCCCAGGTTCCATCGATAGCTGGGATAGTTTTGAGGATATCTTCGTGAAGAATTTCCGGTCCACCTGCAAAAAACCCGCGTCATTGGAAGAGTTGAGGGCGTGTAGACAGAAACATGATGAGTCAATGAGAAAATATATACAGAGGTGGAACATTATCAAAAACTCGGCAGAGGACATATCTGACGAGAGGGCAATAGACGCGTTCGTGGCAGGAATTCGACGAGGAGACTTCGTCGAAGACTTAGGGAGAACCAACCCAAAGACAATATCAGCATTGATGGAAATAGCAAATAGATGGGCAGACGGAGAAGATGCTATACATAACAAGCGACATAGATCGCCAGAAGAGGATCGCAGTCAAAACTTCCAAAATAGACGTCGATTTTCTCGACATTTCTATAGTAACGATGCTCCTGGCCACATATCAGCTGGTTTCCGAGGAAACACTGGAGGAAACAGTCGAGATGATTATCAAAGAAGTAACGAGCAACAAGGCGACAACAGAGGTGATTTCCGTAGTAACAGGCAAAATAGTGGGCCAAGGTTTCAGAGACCATATGTGTCTCCCGAGGATATGATGAACGGGCCATGTTAGATGCATTTTTATCTCGACAATAATGGGAAGAGGCAGTCAGGACACCAGAAGGATTGTCGCAATTTTCAAGCAATGTTGCGGGCCGCAGGGATAGCCAATGCTCAAGCAATGAATAGAAACCCCCAAGGACCCAGGAGTGAAATCCACCTGCCACCTCCTCCTGCAATTACGGACGAAAATCGGCACCAGCTCAGAATAGCGGCAGCACCACACCCACCTCCATATGTCGATCCCAACTCCAACGGCGCGGTCTCGATGATTCAGAAAGCTAGGCCGTCTAATAGGGCTCAGAAAGTAATCTCGCGACAGGTGTTCATGGCAGAGAAGATGCCTCCACCAACGGTTGAGTACCTAAATTGGTCGGGACAGGACATTGGCTTCACAATTGCGGATCACCCGCAGCAAGTTCCTCGACCAGGGCAATCTGCACTTATCTTACCTGCAGTCATCGCCGGGTTTGACGTGTCGAGAGTCTTTATAGATGGCGGCATCAGTTTAAACCTTATGTATGCAGATACACTAAGGAAGATGAACATATCCCTGGCAAATCTAAAACCAACTGACACACGTTTCCATGGAATCACGCCAGAGAAGCCGAGTTATCCATTGGGGAAGATCAATCTCGACGTTCAGTTTGGGACCCGAGAAAACTACAGGATAGAAAAGCTGGAGTTTGAAGTTGTGGATTTCCCGTCGCAATATCACGCCTTGTTGGGACGACCAGCATATGCCAGGTTTATGGCGGTACCACATTACACGTACCTGTTGTGGAGGTTACCTGGACCTAAAGGACCAATTACAGTCAAGGGAAGTTTCGCGTTAGCTGATAAATGCGACAAGGATTTTCATCGACTGTCAGAAACTTTCGGGATGCAAGAAGAGTATATGGCGTCAAGGCTCACAACTGATTATGATGTGCTGCCAGATGCAGGAAGGCCACTCAGAGAACCAACCTTCAACACTGCTAAGGATTCAAAAGAGGTGCAGATTCACCTGACAGATCCAAAGAAAACGACGTCCATTGCAACAAATATGGACCTCGCATAGGAAAGCGCGCTCGTCGAGTTCCTCCGTGAGCACTGGAAAATCTTCGCATGGTGTCCAGCTGACATGCCAGGAGTACCCAGGGAACTTGCCGAGCACCATCTAAACTTGGATCCAATAGCGAGACCAATCAAACAACCTTTGCGGCGTTTTTCGGAACCAAATCGCAAAGCCATGCTGTCAGAAATTGATCGACTCAGAGAAGCTGGTTTTATCAAAGAGTTACATACATAAGCCACGTGGGTAGCTAACCTAGTGCTGGTCCCGAAGAAAAACACGAAAGTCCTTCGCATGTGTGTCGACTTTACGTGTCTCAATAAACACTGTCCAAAGGATCACTTTCCCCTCCCAAGGATCGATCAAATCATCGACTCCACGGCAGGATGTGAACGTCTTTCCTTCCTGGACGCATATTCTGGTTATAACCAGATCAGATTAAAAGAAGATGATGAAGTTAAGACAGCGTTCATAACACCTTATGGCGTGTTCTGCTACAGGACAATGCCTTTTGGTCTGAAAAACGCGGGAGCAACATATCAACGGATGATGCAGAAGTGCTTAGCAACACAGATTGGAAAAAATGTACAAGTATATATTGACGATGTCGTCATAACAACAAAAAAGGGGTCAACTTTGATCGAGGATCTGAAGGAAACTTTCGACAACCTTGACAAGTTCTGCTTGAAGTTAAACCCGACAAAATGTTCCTTTGGCGTTCCTGCGGGGGAACTTCTCGGGTTCATAGTTTCAGCGAGAGGGATCGAGGCCAATCCAGAGAAAATCCAAGCCATCGTAACAATGAGGAAGCCGACAAATTTGAAAGAAATACAGCAGTTAACTGGGCGAGTCGCAGCTTTGAGCAGGTTCGTCGCCAGGCTAGGAGAAAAAGCATTACCGTTCTACGCATTGATCAAGCAAGGCGATAAATTTCAATGGAACGAGGAAGCGGACAGAGCTTTCGAGGACCTCAAGCGCACAATCTCGACACCACCAATCCTGGTGGCGCCAAAGGAGAAGGAGCCTCTCCTGTTATATATCGCCGCCACACCTCAGGTGGTAAGCACAGTGCTAGTGGTTGAAAGAGAAGAAGAAGGAAAACTCCATGGAGTGCAACGACCGATATATTTCGTCAGTGAAGTATTATCGCCTTCAAAACAGCGGTACCCGCAGTACCAGAAGCTAGCGTATGGAGTGTTTACAACAGCAAGAAAGTTGCGACACTATTTTTCGGCGCATCCGATAATAGTGGTCAATGAGGCGCCTTTATCAAATATATTAAACAACCCAGAAGCCACGGGCCGTGTCTCCCTTTGGGGAATAGAGCTTTCCCCTCGGGACATCACGTATGAGAAAAGAAAAGCAATAAAGTCGCAAATTTTACCAGATTTCATCGCAGAGTGGATGGAGCTACAAAATACGGGACCCCCGGATTTATCGAGAACCTGGACTATGAACTTTGACGGGTCCAAGAGACTTGAGGGAGCAGGAGCAGGCGTGATACTGATATCACCACAAGGCGATAAATTGAAGTATGTTTTGCGGATGACGTTCCCAAACGCATCTAACAATGAGGCAGAATATGAAGCTCTTATACATGGGATGAAGATGGCAAAGGCTTGTGGTGCAACTCGATTAAAAATCTTTGGCGACTCGCAATTGGTGGCTCAGCAAGTCATGAATCAATGCGACGCATTCAATGACAGCATGATAGCATACAAGGAGGTGTATAATGAGATCGAGAAACTGTTTGATGGGTGCGAGGTAAATCACATCAGTAGGCTAAGTAATGATGAAGCCGATGTTCTCGCAAATATCGGGTCACAATGTCTCGCAATACCACCCGGTGTGTTTTGGGAAGAGATATCCGAGAGATCGACCAAGCCAAAGAAACAACAGAAGAAGGAGAAGGAAAAGAATCCCTCGGGGGCTAAAGAAATATCATCAGAAGAGGATGAACCTGAAATAGTAATGATGATACAGACTCCATGGATGCAGGCGTACATAGCATATATCTTGAGAAAGGAACTACCCGACGATCCAGTTGAAGCAAGGCGAATTATCAGGCGATCCAAAGCCTTTACTGTGGTGAAGGGAGAGCTGTATAAAAGAAGTATCTCGGGAGTGTTACAACGATGCGTCACACCTGAGCAAGGGAGGATAATTCTAAAGGATGTACACGAAGGAGTGTGTGGACACCACGCAAGCAGTCGAGCTATAGCAGCCAAAGTTTTCAGAGCAGGGTTTTATTGGCTAACGACAATTGAGGACGCGAAAGACATAGTCCGCACTTGTGATGCGTGCCAAAGGTTTGCCGCAAAACCTCATTCTCCGGCAGCAGAACTCATGCCAATACCGCTGTCGTGGCCTTTTGCTCAATGGGGACTTGACATGGTGGGAAAATTGCATAAGGCTTCGCCAGGAGGATACGAGTATATGCTCGTAGCTGTCGACAAGTTCACGAAGTGGATAGAAGCAAAGCCGATAAATTCACCAGACGCAGCATCAGCAGTTAAGTTCGTGAAAAGTATCATTTTTCGGTTTGGCGTCCCCAATAGCATCGTCACGGACAATGGCAGTAATTTCACATCCAATGAGTTCAAGGCATATTGTGCAGAGGTAGGCATAAAACTACACTTTGCCTCCGTGGCGCACCCGCAAACCAATGGTCAAGTCGAGAAAGCCAACGGTACCATATGCAACGGCATCAAGAAACGTCTGCTAGCACCATTGGAGAAAGCTCCAAATACAGCGACACAGAAAACTCCGTTTTTTCTGGTCCATGGAGTCGAGGCTGTGTTGCCGATAGAAATAGAGCACGATTCTCCGAGAGTAACGGAATATGACGAAGAGACATCAAGGAAAGCATTGGAGGATGATGTCGATGCACTGGATGAAGCTCGAGACGAAGTATTATCGCGGGTCACTAAATACCAGCAAGATCTGAAAAACTATCACAGTCGACGATTGAGACCACGATCTTTCCAAGTAGGTGATTTAGTTCTTCGACTGACACAAAAAATCCATGAAAAACTCGAGTCACCATGGCTTGGCCCTTACATCGTCACAGAAGTAATCGAAGGAGGAGCATACAGAATCAAGGACAAGAAGACAGGAGATGCCGAGCCAAATCCTTGGAACGTGGCGCAGCTCAGGCGTTTCTACGCTTAGAAGTCGAAATATAGTCTTCCTTGTAAATATACAATGTACTGAAACGCCCGCGAGTTTTCAGACGCACTCTTTTCCTTTTTCGGGGCACCGAGTGGGGCCGGAAAATGTTTTTAATGAGGCGGACTCGCGGTGCTGCAATACAATAAAGATAGTGGAGATATACATCTTTTTTCGACAGGCTCGGGGGCTTACACCCAGAAGAAAAAATATACATATATATGTTGGAGATATGCCCAAGAGGCAATAATAAAGTGGTTATTATAATATCTTTGTGTTTATGATAAATGTTTATATATCATGCTATAATTGTATTAACCGAAACATTGATACATGTGTGTTATGTAAACAACAAGGAGTCCCTAGTAAGCCTCTTGTATAACTAGCTTGTTGATTAATAGATGATCATGGTTTCGTGATCATGAACATTGGATGTTATTAATAACAAGGTTATGTCATTAGTTGAATGATATAATGGACACACACCCAAATGAGCGTAGCATAAGATCAAGTCATTAAGTTCAATTTTCTATAAGCTTTCGATACATAGTTGCCTTAGTCCTTCGACCATGAGATCATGTAAATCACTTACACCGGAAGGGTACTTTGATTACATCAAACGCCATTGCGTAAATGGGTGGCAATAAAGATGGGATTAAGTATTTGGAAAGTGTGAGTTGAGGCATATGGATCAATAGTGGGATTTGTCCATCCCGATGACGGATAGATATACTCTGGGCCCTCTCGGTGGAATGTCATCTGATTAGCTTGCAAGCATATGAATAGTTCATAAGAGATCACATACCACGGTACGAGTAAAGAGTACTTGTCGGTAACGAGGTTGAACAAGGTATGGAGATACCGATGATCAAACCTCGGACAAGTAAAATATCGCGAGACAAAGGGAATTGGCATCGTATGTAAATGGTTCAATCGATCACTAAGTCATCGTTGAATATGTGGGAGCCATTATGGATCTCCAGATCCCGCTATTGGTTATTGCTCGGAGAGGAGTCTCGACCATGTCTGCATAGTTCACGAACCGTAGGGTGACGCGCTTAAGGTTCGATGTCGCATAAGTAGATTCGGAATATGAGATGGAGACCGAATATTGTTCGGAGTCTCGGATGGGATCCAAGACATCACGAGGAGACCGGAATTGTTCTGGAAGAATTCTGCTGTTTTGTATTTCAAGAAAAGTTGTTCTGGAAATATTCTCGGAATTGGACGAAATAAAAACAGAAGTTCTTATTTTTCTGTCACGTAGACGGAGTCCAAAGGGGAGACGGAGAAAGGCCAGGGGTGGGCCACACCACACCTCGGCGCGGGTCCCACCCAGGCCGCGCCAGGGTATGGTGTGGGCCCACCAGGCGCCGGCCCTAGATGAGTTTTGTGAAACCCTAACCCTACCTCCCGACTATATATAGAGGGATGGGTTGGCCCATTGCTGCTCCGTACGCAACCCTAATTTGCCACCTCTCCTCCCTCCCAGTTTCTCCTGCTCCGGCTTAGGCGAAGCCCTGCAGGAATTCTTCTCCACCACCACCACCACGCCGTCGTGCTGCTGGGATTCCGTGGAGATCTACCACACCTCCGCTGCCCGCTGGAACGGGAGAGGAAGGAGCTTCATCGACACCGTACGCGCGACCGAGTACGGAAGTGCTGCCGGATTGCAGCACCGGGGACGATCGTCTACACCAACAACGAGATTAATCTCGTAGGCTTTGGAATCTTCGAGGGTTAGTCTCATCTCCATCTCGTTGCTTCGATCTTGTAGATTAGATCTTGGGTGTTCCATAGATTAGATCTGTTGGTTTTATTCGTCTTGCGGTAGGAAATTTTTTGTTTTCTATGCAACGAACCCCATCAGTGGTATCAGAGCCATGTCTATGCATAGATCTGTTGCACGAGTAGAACACAATGGTTTTGTGGGCGGTGATGTTTTTGTTGCTTTAGTTTGTGTACTTTGCATCTTGCGGGATGGTGGGATGAAGCGGCCCGGGCTAACTTTACATGACCGCGTCTCATGAGACTTGCTCCACGCTTGACATGCAACTTGTATTGCATAAGTGGCTTTGCGGGTGTCTGTCTCTCCCACCATAGTGAAGATTACAATTTATACTTTCTATTGTCAACACTAGTATCACCGTTGTGGTTCATGTTCGTAGGTAGATTGGATCTTACTCGAAAACCCTAAACCACGTAAAATATGCAAACCAAATTAGAGGCGTCTAACTTGTTTTTGCAGGGTTTGGTGATGTGATATGGCCATGATGTGATGATGATTATATTTGATGTATGAGATGTTCATTATTGTATTATGGCAACCGGCAGGAGCCTAATGGTTGTCTTTAATTTTTGTTAAAGACCTGCGTGTCTATTCATCATGTAATAGCTTTATTTCAAGTAGTTGTTATAGTAGCTATAAGTGATGGACAACCATGAAGCGGCGCCACTGACCTTGACGCCATGCTGGTGATGATGGAGATCATGTCCGTGCTTTGGAGATGGAGATCAAAAGCACAAGAAGAAAGGCCATATCATATCACACATTATGAATTGCATGTGATGTTAATCCTTTTATGCATCTTATTTTGCTTAGATCGCGACGGTAGCATTATAAGATGATCCCTCTCACTAAATATCAAGATAATAAAGTGTTCATCCTTAGTATGCATCGTTGCTAAGACTTGTCGTTTCGAAGCATCTCGTGATGATTGGATGTGATAGACTCTACATGTGCATACAACGGGTGCAAGCCAGATTTGCACACGCGGATACTAAGGTTGCCTTGACGAGCCTAGCATGTACATACATGGTCTCGGAACACGGGATACCGAAAGGTAGAGCATGAGTCATATGAATGATATGATGAACACTTTGAGTGTTCGCCTTTGAAGCTACATCTTTTCTCGTGAAGATCGGACTTGGTGTAGTGGATTTGGTTCGTGTAATCACTAAGACAATGCGAGGGATGTTGTTTTGAGTGGGAGTTCACCTAGTTAATTTAAGAATTAAAATTGAACTCAATTTATCATAAACTTAGTCTAAACTCTTTGCAAATATGTTGTAGATCATGGCGCCCCCCTCCATCAATTTTAACCAGTTCCTAGAGAAAGAAAAGCTTAAGGGCAATGGTAGCAACTTCACTGACTGGTTCCGTCATGTGAGGATTTTCCTCACTGGTGGAAGCCTGCAATATGTGCTCGATGCACCGCTAGGTCCCCCACCACCTCCTGCAGTATCCGAGGACATAAAGAATGTTTATGAGACTCGGGTTACTCGATACTCCGAAGTTCAGTGTGCCATACTATGCAGCTTAGAGGCAGAGCTCCAAAAGCGTTTTGAGCACCACGACCCTTGTGATATGATGCGTGAGCTCAAACTTATCTTTGAAACTCATGCGGCCGTGGAGAGCTATGAGGCCTCGAAGCAGTTCTTTAGCTGCATGATGGAAGAGGGCAGCTCCGTTAGTGAGCACATGTTCGCCATGTCCGGACATGCGAAGAAGCTCAGTGACATGGGGATGATGATCCCTAACCAGCTGGGTATTCATCGTGTCCTTCAATCACTGCCACCAAGTTACAAGAACTTCGTGATGAACTACAACATGCAGAACATGAATAAAGATTTACCTGAACTCTTTTCCATGCTGAAATCTGCTGAAGTTGAGATTAAGAAGGAGAATCAAGTGTTGATGGTCAACAAGACCACCAGTTTCAAAAAGCAGGGCAAGCCTAACAAGGGTAACTTCAAGAAGGGCGGCAAGAAAGTTGCTACGCACCCTGAGAAGCCTAAGGCTGGTCCTAAACCTGAGACTGTGTGTTACTACTGCCAGGGGAAGGGGCACTGGAAGCGTAATTGCTCCAAATACTTGGCCGATCTGAAGAGCGGCCACGTCAAGAAGAAAGGTATATCTGATATACATGTTATTGATGTCTATCTTACTGGTTCTCGTAGTAGTGCCTGGGTATTTGATACTGGTTCGGTTGCTCATATTTGTAACTCGAAACAGGAACTGCAGAATAAACGAAGCCTGGCGAGGGACGAGGTGACGATGCGCGTTGGAAATGGATCCAAGGTCGATGTGATCGCCGTCGGCACGCTCCCTCTACATCTACCTTCGGGATTAGTTTTAAACCTTAATAATTGTTATTTGGTACCTGCGTTGAGCATGAACATTATATCTGGATCTTGTTTGATGCAAGACGGTTATTCGTTTAAGTCTGAGAATAATGGTTGTTTGATTTATATGAGTAATGTCTTTTATGGCCATGCACCTGAGATGAATGGTTTATTCTTGTTAAATCTCGATAGTAGTGATACACATGTTCATAACATTGATGCTAAGCGAATTAAATTGAATGATAATTCTACTTATATGTGGCACTGTCGTCTTGGTCATATTGGAGTGAAGCGCATGAAGAAACTCCATTCCGATGGACTTCTTGAGTCACTTGACTTTGAGTCACTTGACAGATGCGAAGCATGTCTAATGGGAAAAATGACTAAGACTCCATTTTCTGGTACAATGGAGCGAGCTATAGACTTATTGGAAATCATACATACCGATGTGTGCGGACCAATGAGTGTAGCATCGCGCGGTGGTTATCGTTATGTTCTAACCTTCACGGATGATCTGAGTAGATATGGGTATATTTACTTTATGAAACATAAGTCCGAGACTTTCGAGAAGTTCAAGGAATTCCAAAGTGAAGTAGAAAATCAACGTAACAAGAAGATTAAGTTTCTGCGTTCTGATCGCGGAGGCGAATATCTGAGTTATGAGTTTGGCATGCATTTAAAGAAATGCGGAATACTTTCACAGTTGACACCGCCGGGAACACCACAGCGCAATGGTGTGTCCGAACGTCGTAATCGAACTCTCTTAGATATGGTTCGTTCTATGATGTCTCTTACCGATTTGCCATTATCGTTTTGGGGTTATGCATTAGAGACAGCCGCATTCACTTTAAATAGGGCACCATCTAAATCCGTTGAAACGACACCGTATGAACTATGGTTTGGGAAGAAACCTAAGCTGTCGTTCCTTAAAGTTTGGGGTTGCGATGCTTATGTAAAGAAGTTACAACCTGACAAGCTAGAACCCAAAGCGGAGAAATGCGTTGATGTCTACGGGTGCTTCTATTCTTGTAGACAGTGTTGGGCCTCCAAGAGCAGAGGTTTGTAGAACAGCAGCAAGTTTCCCTTAAGTGGATTACCCAAGGTTTATCGAACTCAGGGAGGAAGAGGTCAAAGATATCCCTCTCATGCAACCCTGCAACCACAAAGCAAGAAGTCTCTTGTGTCCCCAACACACCTAATAGGTGTACTAGTTCGGCGAAGAGATAGTGAAATACAAGTGGTATGAATGAATATGAGCAGTAGTATGGCGCCAGAAAATAGCTTGCTGGCGTGCAGTTGATGGTAGTAATATTGTAGGTGTAGGATAACGTAGCATAGAAAACAAAAATTTTCCTACGGCGAACACGCAATCCAAGCCAAGATGCAATCTAGAAGACGGTAGCAACGAGGGGATTATCGAGACTCACCCTTGAAGAGATTCCAAAGCCTACAAGAGGAGGCTCTTGTTGCTGCGGTAGACGTTCACTTGCCGCTTGCAAAAGCGCGTAGAAGATCTTGATCACGATCGGTTCCGGCGCCACGAACGGGCAGCACCTCCGTACTCGGTCACACGTTCGGTTGTTGATGAAGACGACGTCCACCTCCCCGTTCCAGCGGGCAGCGGAAGTAGTAGCTCCTCTTGAATCCGACAGCACGACGGCGTGGTGTCGGTGGCGGTGGAGAAATCCGGCGGAGCTTCGCTAAGCGTGCGGGATATGGTGGAGGAGCGGGGCGCTAGGGTTTGGGGAGAGGGGGTGGCCGGCCACTAAAGGGGGCGGCCAAGGTGGTGGCTTTGGTGTGGCCGGCCCCCTCCCCTATGCCCCTCATTATATAGGTGGAAGCCCCAAGTGTTGGACTACAAGTCTCCGAATAAGACCCGAACCCAAAACCTTCCATATGGTGGGAAACCTTCCCAAGCTAGGATTCCCACTAGAGGTGGGAATTCCACCTACCATATGGGGGGGTGGCCGGCCCCTTATGGGGAAGTCCACTTGGGACTCCACCCCACTAGGGTTGGCCGGCCATGGAGGTGGAGTCCCATGTGGACTCCACCTTCCTTGGTGTGTTCTTCCGGACTTTTCTAGAACCTTCTAGAACCTTCCATAGAACCTTCCGAATCATTTTAATACACATAAAATGACATCCTATATATGAATCTTATTCTCCGGACCATTCCGGAACTCCTCGTGATGTCCGGGATCACATCCGGGACTCCGAACAAATATTCGAACTCCATTCCATATTCAAGTTCTACCATTTCAACATCCAACTTTAAGTGTGTCACCCTACGGTTCGCGAACTATGCGGACATGGTTGAGTACTTACTCCGACCAATAACCAATAGCGGGATCTGGAGATCCATAATGGCTCCCACATATTCAACGATGACTTTAGTGATCGAATGAACCATTCACATACGATACCAATTCCCTTTGTCACGCGATATTTTACTTGTCCGAGGTTTGATCATCGGTATCACACTATACCTTGTTCAACCTCGTCTCCTGACAAGTACTCTTTACTCGTACCGTGGTATGTGGTCTCTTATGAACTTATTCATATGCTTGCAAGACATTAGACGACATTCCACCGAGAGGGCCCAGAGTATATCTATCCGTCATCGGGATGGACAAATCCCACTGTTGATCCATATGCCTCAACTCATACTTTCCGGATACTTAATCCCACCTTTATAACCACCCATTTACGCAGTGGCGTTTGATGTAATCAAAGTACCTTTCCGGTATAAGTGATTTACATGATCTCATGGTCATAAGGACTAGGTAACTATGTATCGAAAGCTTATAGCAAATAACTTAATGACGTGATCTTATGCTACGCTTAATTGGGTGTGTCCATTACATCATTCATACAATGATATAACCTTGTTATTAATAACATCCAATGTTCATGATTATGAAACTAATCATCTATTAATCAACAAGCTAGTTAAGAGGCTTACTAGGGACTCTTTGTTTGTTTACATAACACACATGTATCAATGTTTCGGTTAATACAATTATAGCATGGTATATAAACATTTATCATAAACATAAAGATATATAATAACCACTTTTATTATTGCCTCTTGGGCATATCTCCAACAGTCTCCCACTTGCACTAGAGTCAATAATCTAGATTACATTGTAAGGTACCTAACACCCATGGCATTCTGGTGTTGGTCATGCTTTGCCCTAGGGAGAGCTTTAGTCAACGGATCTGCTACATTCAGATCAGTGTGTACTTTGCAAATCTTTACTTCTCCATCTTCGATGTACTCGCGAATCGAGTGGTAACGCAGCTTGATATGCTTCAGCCTCTTGTGTGACCTTGGTTCTTGTGCATTGGCGATGGCACCCATGTTGTCACAATAGATGACTAGTGGGTCCAATGCACTAGGAACCACACCGAGCTCTACAATGAACCTTTTCATCCATACCGCTTCTGATGAAGCCTCTGAAGCCGCTATGTACTCCGATTCTGTTGAGGATTTCGCCACCGTGCACTGCTTCGAGCTTGCCCAGCTTACTGCAGCACCATTCAATATAAACACGTACCCAGATTGTGACTTAGAGTCATCAGGATCAGTGTTCCAACTTGCATCGGTGTAACTTGTTACAACGAGCTCTTGGTCACCTCCATAACAAAGAAACATATCCTTAGTTCTTTTCAAGTACTTCAGGATATTCTTGACCGCTGTCCAGTGTTCCATTCCTGGATCACTTTGATATCTGCTAGTCAAACTAACAGCATGTGCTATATCCGGTCTTGTACATAGCATGGCATACATGATAGAGCCTACTGCCGAGGCATAGGGGATCTGACTCATCCTTTCTCTTTCTTCTGCCGTAGCCGGTCCTTGAGTCTTACTCAAGACCTTGCCTGGTAACATAGGTAAGAATCCTTTCTTACTTTCGTCCATTCTAAACTTCTTTAGAATCTTGTCCAGGTATGTACTCTGTGATAGCCCTATTAGACGTCTTGATCTATCTCTATAAATCTTGATGCCTAATATGTATGATGCTTCACCAAGGTCTTTCATTGAAAAACTATTATTCAAATAACCCTTTACACTGCTTAATAGTTCTATATCATTCCCAATCAATAATATGTCATCTACATATAATATCAGGAATGCTACAGAGCTCCCACTCACTTTCTTGTAAATACAGGCCTCTCCATGACACTGTATAAACCCGAAGTCTTTGATCACCTTATCAAAACGTCGGTTCCAACTTCTCGATGCTTGCTTCAGTCCATAGATTGAACGCTGAAGTTTGCATACCTTGTCAGCATTTTTAGGATCGACAAAACCTTTGGGTTGTACCATATACAACTCTTCCTCAATGTCACCATTAAGGAACGCCGTTTTGACATCCATCTGCCAAATCTCATAATAGAAAAATGCAGCTATTGCTAACAAAATCCTCACAGATTTTAGCTTCGCTACAGGTGAGAAAGTCTCATCGTAGTCAACACCTTGAATTTGTCGGAAACCCTTTGCGACAAGTCGAGCTTTATAGACAGTAATATTACCATCAGCATCTGTTTTTCTCTTGAAGATCCATTTATTCTCGACAGCCTTTCGGCTATCAGGTAATTCTACCAAAGTCCATACTTTGTTATCATACATGGATCCCATTTCGGATTTCATGGCTTCTTGCCATTTGTTGGAATCTGGGCTCATCATCGCTTCTTCATACGTCGCAGGGTCTTCATCATTGTTATCCACAATCATGACATTTAGACAAGGATCATACCAATCTGGAGTGGCACGTTCCCTTGTCGATCTGCGAGGTTCAGTAGCTATCTCATTTGAAGTTTCATGATCATTATCACTAGCTTCCTCTGTTGCCGGTGCAGGCGGCACAGGAACATCTTCCGGTACTGCGCTACTCTGATCAACGAGCAGAGATTCTTCAATCTCATCGAGTTCTACTTTTCTTCCAGTCACTTCTTTAGTGAGAAATTCTTTCTCAAGAAAGGTTCCGTTCTTAGCAACAAAGATCTTGCCTTCGGATCTGTGATAGAAAGTGTACCCTATAGTTTCCTTAGGGTATCCTATGAAGACGCATTTCTCCGCTTTGGGTTCTAGCTTGTCCGGTTGTAACTTTTTTACATAGGCTTCGCAACCCCAAACTTTTAGGAACGACAGCTTAGGTTTCTTATTAAACCATAATTCATACGGTGTCGTTTCAACGGATTTTGATGGTGCTCTATTTAAAGTGAATGCGGCTGTCTCTAATGCATAACTCCAAAATGATAAAGGTAAATCAGTAAGAGACATCATAGAACGAACCATATCTAAGAGAGTTCGATTACGACGTTCGGACACACCGTTTCGTTGTGGTGTTCCCGGCGGTGTCAATTGTGAAAGTATTCCGCATTTCTTTAAATGCATGCCAAACTCATAACTCAGATATTCACCTCCGCGATCAGATCGTAGAAATTTAATCTTCTTGTTACGTTGATTTTCTACTTCACTTTGGAATTCCTTAAACTTCTCGAAAGTTTCGGATTTATGTTTCATTAAATAGATATACCCATATCTACTCAAATCATCTGTGAAGGTTAGAACATAACGATAACCACCGCGCGATGCTACACTCATTGGTCCGCATACATCTGTATGTATGATTTCCAATAAGTCAGTAGCTCGCTCCATCATACCCGAGAATGGAGTCTTAGTCATTTTTCCCATCAGACATGCTTCGCATCTATCAAGTGACTCAAAGTCAAGCGATTCAAGTAATCCATCGGTATGGAGTTTCTTCATGCGTTTCACTCCAATATGACCAAGACGACAGTGCCACATATAAGTAGAATTATCATTCAATTTAATTCGCTTAGCATCAATGTTATGTATATGTGTATCACTACTATCGAGATCTAACAGAAATAAGCCATTCTTTTCAGGTGCTCGACCATAAAAGATATTATTCATAAAAATAGAACAACCATTATTCTCAGACTTGAATGAATAACCGTCTTGCATTAAACAAGATCCTGATATAATGTTCATGCTCAACGCGGGTACAAAATAACAATTATTTAGGCTTAAAACTAATCCCGAAGGTAGATGTAGAGGAAGTGTGCCGACAGCGATCACATCGACTTTGGATCCATTTCCAACGCGCATGGTCACTTCATCCTTTAGTAGTCTTCGTTTATTCTTTAGTTCCTGTTTCGAGTTACAAATATGAGCAACCGAACCAGTATCAAATACCCAGGTACTAGTACGAGAACCAGTAAGATAAACATCTATAACATGTATATCAGATATACCTTCTTTCTTCTTCTTGACAAGGCCGCTCTTCAGATCCGCCAAATACTTGGAGCAATTACGCTTCCAGTGTCCCTTCTCCTTGCAGTAATAGCACTCAGCATCAGGCTTAGGGCCAGACTTAGGTTTCACAGGAGGCGTGGCAGCTTTCTTGCCACTCTTCTTGTTCTTGCCTTTAGACTTGCCCTGTTTCTTGAAGCTGGTGGTCTTGTTGACCATCAACACTTGGTGCTCTTTCTTGATCTCAATCTCAGCAGCTTTTAGCATGCCAAAGAGTTCAGGAAACTCCTTGTTCATGTTCTGCATATTGTAGTTCATCACAAAGTTCTTGTAACTTGGTGGCAGTGATTGAAGGACACGATTAATCCCCAGTCTGTTAGGAATCACTATTCCCAAGTCACTGAGTTTCTTCGCATGCCCGGTCATGACGAGCATGTGCTCACTAATGGAGCTGCCTTCTTCCATCATACAGCTGAAAAAATGTTTCGATGCTTCATAGCATTCCACGGCCGCATGAGTCTCAAAAATAGTCTTCAACTCTTTCATCAACTCATGAGGATCGTGGTGCTCAAAACGTTTTTGAAGATCGGATTCCAGACTGCATAAGATGGCACACTGAACTTGAGAGTACCGAGTTTTCCGAGTTGCGTAAACATTCTTTACTTCATCGGTTTCAGTTTCTGCAGGAGGGTCACCTAGCGGTGCATCAAGCACATATTGCAGATTTCCGCCATTGAGGAAAATCCTCACATGACGGAACCAGTCGGTGAAGTTGCTACCGTTGCTCTTAAGTTTTTCTTTCTCTAGGAACTGGTTAAAATTGATTGGGGACGCCATATCTACAACATATTTGCAATAGTTTAGACTAAGTTTATGACAAATTGAGTTCAAATTTTAATTCAACATAATTAAAAATCTAGGTGAACTCCCACTCAAAACAATATCCCTCGCATTGTCTTAGTGATCACACGAACCAAATCCATCACACCTATGCCCGATCATCACGAGACAAGATGTAATTTCAATGGCGAACATTCAAAGTGTTCATCATATCAATCATATGATTCATGCTCTACCTTTTGGTATCACGTGTTCCGAGACCATGTCTGTACATGCTAGGCTCGTCAAGGCCACCTTAGTATCCGCATGTGCAAAACTGGCTTGCACCCGTTGTATGCACTTGTTGATTCTATCACACCCGATCATCACGAGATGCTTCGAAACGACAAGTCTTGGCAACGGTGCTACTAAGGATGAACACTTTATTATCTTGAGATTTTAGTGAGAGGGATCATCTTATAATGCTACCGTCGCGATCTAAGCAAAATAAGATGCATAAAAGGATTAACATCACATGCAGTTCATATGTGATATGATATGGCCCTTTTGTCTTTGCGCCTTTGATCTTGATCTCCAAAGCGTGGACATGATCTCCATCATCAACGGGCATGATCTCCATCATCGTCGGCGAAGCACCAAGGTCAATGGCGCCGTCTTCATGATCGTCCTCCATGTAGCAACTATTACAACTACTTTGAAATACTACTCAACATGAAATTTAAAGACAACCATAAGGCTCCTGCCGGTTGCCACAATACAATAATGATCATCTCATACATATTCATCATCACATTATGGCCATATCACATCACCAAACCCTGCAAAAACAAGTTAGACGTTCTCTAATTTGGTTTGCATATTTTACGTGGTTTAGGGTTTTCGAGTAAGATCCAATCTACCTACGAACATGAACCACAACGGTGATACTAGTGTTGTCAATAGAAGAGTAAATTGAATCTTCACTATAGTAGGAGAGACAGACACCCGCAAAGCCACTTATGCAATACAAGTTGCATGTCGAGCGTGGAGCAAATCTCATGAACGCGGTCATGTAAAGTTAGCCCGAGCCGCTTCATCCCACTATGCCACAAAGATGCAAAGTACTCAACTAAAGATAACAAGAGCATCAACGCCCACAAACAATTGTGTTCTACTCGTGCAACCATCTATGCATAGACACGGCTCTGATACCACTGTAGGATAACGTAGCATAGAAAACAAAAATTTTCCTACGGCGAACACGCAATCCAAGCCAAGATGCAATCTAGAAGACGGTAGCAACGAGGGGATTATCGAGACTCACCCTTGAAGAGATTCCAAAGCCTACAAGAGGAGGCTCTTGTTGCTGCGGTAGACGTTCACTTGCCGCTTGCAAAAGCGCGTAGAAGATCTTGATCACGATCGGTTCCGGCGCCACGAACGGGCAGCACCTCCGTACTCGGTCACACGTTCGGTTGTTGATGAAGACGACGTCCACCTCCCCGTTCCAGCGGGCAGGGAAGTAGTAGTCCTCTTGAATCCGACAGCACGACGGCGTGGTGTCGGTGGCGGTGGAGAAATCCGGCGGAGCTTCGCTAAGCGTGCGGGATATGGTGGAGGAGCGGGGCGCTAGGGTTTGGGGAGAGGGGGTGGCCGGCCACTAAAGGGGGCGGCCAAGGTGGTGGCTTTGGTGTGGCCGGCCCCCTCCCCTATGCCCCTCATTATATAGGTGGAAGCCCCAAGTGTTGGACTACAAGTCTCCGAATAAGACCCGAACCCAAAACCTTCCATATGGTGGGAAACCTTCCCAAGCTAGGATTCCCACTAGAGGTGGGAATTCCACCTACCATATGGGGGGGTGGCCGGCCCCTTATGGGGAAGTCCACTTGGGACTCCACCCCACTAGGGTTGGCCGGCCATGGAGGTGGAGTCCCATGTGGACTCCACCTTCCTTGGTGTGTTCTTCCGGACTTTTCTAGAACCTTCTAGAACCTTCCATAGAACCTTCCGAATCATTTTAATACACATAAAATGACATCCTATATATGAATCTTATTCTCCGGACCATTCCGGAACTCCTCGTGATGTCCGGGATCACATCCGGGACTCCGAACAAATATTCGAACTCCATTCCATATTCAAGTTCTACCATTTCAACATCCAACTTTAAGTGTGTCACCCTACGGTTCGCGAACTATGCGGACATGGTTGAGTACTTACTCCGACCAATAACCAATAGCGGGATCTGGAGATCCATAATGGCTCCCACATATTCAACGATGACTTTAGTGATCGAATGAACCATTCACATACGATACCAATTCCCTTTGTCACGCGATATTTTACTTGTCCGAGGTTTGATCATCGGTATCACACTATACCTTGTTTAACCTCGTCTCCTGACAAGTACTCTTTACTCGTACCGTGGTATGTGGTCTCTTATGAACTTATTCATATGCTTGCAAGACATTAGACGACATTCCACCGAGAGGGCCCAGAGTATATCTATCCGTCATCGGGATGGACAAATCCCACTGTTGATCCATATGCCTCAACTCATACTTTCCGGATACTTAATCCCACCTTTATAACCACCCATTTACGCAGTGGCGTTTGATGTAATCAAAGTACCTTTCCGGTATAAGTGATTTACATGATCTCATGGTCATAAGGACTAGGTAACTATGTATCGAAAGCTTATAGCAAATAACTTAATGACGTGATCTTATGCTACGCTTAATTGGGTGTGTCCATTACATCATTCATACAATGATATAACCTTGTTATTAATAACATCCAATGTTCATGATTATGAAACTAATCATCTATTAATCAATAAGCTAGTTAAGAGGCTTACTAGGGACTCTTTGTTTGTTTACATAACACACATGTATCAATGTTTCGGTTAATACAATTATAGCATGGTATATAAACATTTATCATAAACATAAAGATATATAATAACCACTTTTATTATTGCCTCTTGGGCATATCTCCACAGTAGGAAGTAAACATGCAGTAACGCATAGAGTAAAGAAACAGAAACAAGCAGCGATAGCAGTATTTAGGAACAAGGCCTAGGGAATAGACTTTCGCTAGTGGACACTCTCAACATTGATCACATAACAGAATAGATAAATGCATACTCTACACTCTCTTGTTGGATGATGAACACATTGCGTAGGATTACACGAACCCTCAATGCCGGAGTTAACAAGCTCCACAATTCAATGTTCATATTTAAATAACCTTAGAGTGCATGAAAGATCGAAACGACTAAACCAAGTACTAACATAGCATGCACACTGTCACCTTCATGCTTATGTAGGAGGAATAATACACATCAATACTATCATAGCAATAGTTAACTTCGCAATCTACAAGAGATCATGATCATAGCATAAACCAAGTACTAACACGAGTGCACACACTGTCACCATTACACCGTGTAGGAGGAATAAAACTACTTTAATAACATTGCTAGAGTAGCACATAGATAAATTGTGATACAAAACACATTGCAATCATAAAGAGATATAAATAAGCACTTCACTACGCCATTCATAACAGTGAATAAGTATTCTGTGAAATATAGCCTAAGAGACCCACACGGTGCACACACTGTCACCTTTACACACGTGGGACAAGGAGTCTCCGGAGATCACATAAGTAAAACCCACTTGACTAGCATAATGACATCTAGATTACAAGCATCATCATATGAATCTCAATCATGTAAGGCAGCTCATGAGATTATTGTATTGAAGTACATAGGAGAGAGATGAACCACATAGCTACCGGTACAGCCCCGAGCCTCGATGGAGAACTACTCCCTCCTCATGGGAGCAGCAGCGGTGATGAAGATGGCGGTGGAGATGGCAGCGGTGTCGATGGAGGAGCCTTCCGGGGGCACTTCCCCGTCCGGCAGGGTGCCGGAACAGAGACTCCTGTCCCCCGATCTTGGCTTCGCGATGGCGGCGGCTCTGGATGGTTTCGTGGGTTTCGTCCTCCGTAATAGGGTTTTCGCGACGGAGGCTTTAAATAGGCGAAGAGGCGCAGAGGGTCGAAGGGGCGACGACACCATAGGGTGGCGCGGGCCCAGCCCTGGCCGCGCCACCCTATCATCTGGGCCCACCAGGGCTCTCCTCTGGTGGCTCTCGGGTGTTCTGGATGCTTCCGGGCAAAATAGGAACCTGGGAGTTGATTTCGTCCAATTCCGAGAATATTTCGTTACTAGGATTTCTGAAACCAAAACAGCAGAAACAGGAACTGGCACTTCGGCATCTTGTTAATAGGTTAGTTCCAGAAAATTCACGAATATGACATAAAGTGTGCATAAAACATGTAGGTATCATCAATAAAGTAGCATGGAACATAAGAAATTAGACGTATCATGCGTCTTCATAGGATACCCTAAAGAAACAATTGGTTATACTTTCTATCACAGATCCGAAGGTAAAATCTTTGTTGCCAAGAACGGATCCTTTCTTGAGAAGGAGTTTCTCACTAAAGAAGTGACTGGAAGAAAAGTAGAACTCGACGAGGTTGATGAACCTTCTCTCATAGATCAGAGTAGCGCAGTGCCGGAAGAAGTTCCTGCGCAGCCTGCACCGATAGGAGAGGAAGCAAATGATGATGATCATGAAACTTCGAACGAGGAAGCTACTGAACCTCGCAGATCGACGAGGGAACGTACCACTCCTGATTGGTATGATCCTGTCTAAATGTCATGATTGTGGACGACAATGATGAAGACCCTGCGACGTATGAAGAAGCGATGATGAGCCCGATTCCAACAAATGGCAAGAAGCCATGAAATCCGAAATGGGATCCATGTATGATAACAAAGTATGGACTTTGGTAGACTTACCTGATAGCCGCAAGGCTGTCGAGAATAAATGGATCTTCAAGAGAAAAACAGATGTTGATGGTAATATTACTATCTATAAAGCTCGACTTGTCGCGAAGGGGTTCCGACAAATTCAAGGAGTTGACTACGATGAGACTTTCTCACCTGTAGCAAAGCTAAAGTCTGTGAGGATTTTGTTAGCAATAGCTGCATTTTTCGATTATGAGATTTGGCAGATGGATGTCAAAACGGCGTTCCTTAATGGAGATATTGAGGAAGAGTTGTATATGGTACAACCCAAAGGTTTTGTCGATCCTGAAAATGCTAACAAGGTATGCAAACTTCAGCGTTCCATTTATGGACTGAAGCAAGCATCCCGGAGTTGGAACCTACACTTTGATAGAGTGATCAAAGACTTCGGTTTTATACGGACTCATGGTGAGGCCTGTATTTACAAGAAAGTGAGTGGGAGCTCTGTAGCGTTCCTGATATTATATGTAGATGACATACTATTGATTGGGAATGATATAGAACTATTAAGCAGCATTAAAGGTTATTTGAATAAGTCTTTTTCAATGAAAGACCTTGGTGAAGCAGCATACATTTTAGGCATCAAGATTTATAGAGATAGATCAAGACGCCTAATAGGCCTTTCACAGAGTACATACCTGGACAAGATTCTAAAGAAGTTTAGAATGGATGAAAGCAAGAAAGGGTTCTTGCCTATGTTGCCAGGTAAGGTCTTGAGTAAGACTCAAGGTCCGGCTACGGCAGATGAAAGAGAGAGGATGAGCAAGATCCCCTATGCTTGGCAGTAGGCTCTATCATGTACGCCATGCTGTGTACTAGACCGGATATCGCACATGCTGTTAGTCTGACCAGCAGATATCAAAGTGATCCAGGATGGAACACTGGACAGCGGTCAAGAATATCCTGAAGTACTTGAAAAGGACTAAGGATATGTTTCTTTGTTATGGCGGTGACCAAGAGCTCGTTGTAACCAGTTACACCAATGCAAGTTGGAACACCGATCCTGATGACTCTAAGTCTCAGTCTGGGTACGTGTTTATATTGAATGGTGCTGCAGTAAGCTGGAGCAGTTCCAAGCAGTGCACGGTGGCGAAATCTTCAACATAATCTGAATATATAGCGGCTTCAGAGGCTTCATCGGAAGCGGTATGGATGAAGAGGTTCATTGTTGAGCTTGGTGTGGTTCCTAGTGCATTGGACCCGCTAGTCATTTATTGTGACAACACGGGTGCCATCGCCAATGCAAAGGAACCAAGGTCACACAAGAAGCTAAAGCATATCAAGCTGCGTTTCCATTCGATTCGCGAGTACATCGAAGATGGTGAAGTAGAGATTTGCAAAGTACACACAGATCTGAATGTTGCAGATCCGTTGACTAAAGCTCTCCCTAGGGCAAAGCATGACCAACACTAGAATGCCATGGGTGTTAGGTACCTTACAATGTAATCTAGATTATTGACTCTAGTGCAAGTGGGAGACTGTTGGAGATATGCCCAAGAGGCAATAATAAAGTGGTTATTATAATATCTTTGTGTTCATGATAAATGTTTATATATCATGCTATAATTGTATTAACCGAAACATTGATACATGTGTGTTATGTAAACAACAAGGAGTCCCAAGTAAGCCTCTTGTATAACTAGCTTGTTGATTAATAGATGATCATGGTTTCGTGATCATGAACATTGGATGTTATTAATAAGAAGGTTATGTCATTAGTTGAATGATATAATGGACACACACCCAAATGAGCGTAGCATAAGATCAAGTCATTAAGTTCAATTTGCTATAAGCTTTCGATACATAGTTGCCTTAGTCCTTCGACCATGAGATCATGTAAATCACTTACACCGGAAGGGTACTTTGATTACATCAAACGCCATTGCGTAAATGGGTGGCAATAAAGATGGGATTAAGTATTTGGGAAGTGTGAGTTGAGGCATATGGATCAATAGTGGGATTTGTCCATCCTGATGACGGATAGATATACTCTGGGCCCTCTCGGTGGAATGTCATCTGATTAGCTTGCAAGCATATGAATAGTTCATAAGAGATCACATACCACGGTACGAGTAAAGAGTACTTGTCGGTAACGAGGTTGAACAAGGTATGGAGATACCGATGATCAAACCTCGGACAAGTAAAATATCGCGAGACAAAGGGAATTGGCATCGTATGTAAATGGTTCAATCGATCACTAAGTCATCGTTGAATATGTGGGAGCCATTATGGATCTCCAGATCCCGCTATTGGTTATTGCTCGGAGAGGAGTCTCGACCATGTCTGCATAGTTCACGAACCGTAGGGTGACGCGCTTAAGGTTCGATGTCGCATAAGTAGATTCGTAATATGAGATGGAGACCGAATATTGTTCGGAGTCTCGGATGGGATCCAAGACATCACGAGGAGGACCGGAATTGTTCTGGAAGAATTCTGCTGTTTTGTATTTCAAGAAAAGTTGTTCTGGAAATATTCTCGGAATTGGACGAAATAAAAACAGAAGTTCTTATTTTTCTGTCACGTAGACGGAGTCCAAAGGGGAGACGGAGAAAGGCCAGGGGTGGGCCACACCACACCTCGGCGCGGGTCCCACCCAGGCCGCGCCAGGGTATGGTGTGGGCCCACCAGGCGCCGGCCCTAGATGAGTTTTGTGAAACCCTAACCCTACCTCCCGACTATATATAGAGGGATGGGTTGGCCGGCCATAGCTGCTCCGTACGCAACCCTAATTTGCCACCTCTCCTCCCTCCCAGTTTCTCCTGCTCCGGCTTAGGCGAAGCCCTGCAGGAATTCTTCTCCACCACCACCACCACGCCGTCGTGCTGCTGGGATTCCGTGGAGATCTACCACACCTCCGCTGCCCACTGGAACGGGAGAGGAAGGAGCTTCATCGACACCGTACGCGCGACCGAGTACGGAAGTGCTGCCGGATTGCAGCACCGGGGACGATCGTCTACACCAACAACGAGATTAATCTCGTAGGCTTTGGAATCTTCGAGGGTTAGTCTCATCTCCATCTCGTTCGATCTTGTAGATTAGATCTTGGGTGTTCCATAGATTAGATCTGTTGGTTTTATTCGTCTTGCGGTAGGAAATTTTTTGTTTTCTATGCAACGAACCCCATCAATATAATGTCGACAAGCACAACGCCTTGGTGCGAAGCGCCTCGCAAAAAAAATACAGATACAAAATAGTGATCAAACAAAAAGACTCGGGAGTTAATACCCGCAAATATAGTACATTCAATATACTTTACTATGTTTTGGTTCAACCTCGCTTGCACAATGGAGAAAATCGCTACCGAAACACTCGGGGGCTTGATGAGAAAAAGTAAAGAAAAATTTATCTCCAGTGGCTTTACAATATAGATTGTGTTTACAACATACAAGCTAAAACTACCAAGAAAAGTTCGACAAGCAAGCAATCTTCAATTGACGCCCAGTATATCATCTATGTTTATTCGTTCAGCACGAGTACTATGTTCAGCATAGCTGCCCTTCACGAAGAATTCAGCGTCCATCTGAAGAAGTTCATCCATCATATCTTCGGCTACAGGGGTCACAGTATCATCAATTTTGCCGACGTCTCTCCTTCTTTTCGACATCTTGGACAGGCACTTGGAGACAATCTTACTCATGTCTAACTTTGGATAGCAGATTTGTATCATCATCATAGCGAATCTAGCGCCAGCAGATAATTGGGCCCGCACAAAGCCATAAATTCGAGGGGCATCCCGAAATTTCTCCATCAAAGCAGGAAGGGTTTCCGGCATCTTGTTGCGCGGGAACATGGTGCTGTAAACTAAAGATAAGGTCCTTGTGCAGAAGTCAAGAAAATCGCGGACCTGACTCGCGCGATCTTGAAACCGGACTATTTGTCGGGTGCGCTCAGGTGTAGCCCAAAAGAGAGTTCCATGGTCCAACGCCAGGTTAACAAGAAAATTTGATCTTGCCTCAACACGCTGGTCTTCGGCAGCAGCGTCTAAAAAAGGACCTATTTGATGACAGCATACCAGTTAGCAAGAGAACACATGAACAACGGAAGAAGTTGCGGGTCGAAGAAACTCACCCGCCATATCCATACTTGCATCATTCAGTAATTCAAGCATGAAATTTTCTCGGGACGTAGCTTGCGTAGCTTCAGCGACAGCAGCTTCCTTGGCAGCTATAGCTTCTGAAGCTTGCTGACGTACAATTCGGGACTGTTCCATTACTAAAAGTGCCTGTTTCCTCATGGACTGAAGTTGCTGACGAAGATCTTCCAATTCTTGTGACGGACCCGCACCCGAGAAATTTTCAAGGAATTCATCATGAAGTGGCGTTTTCTTCGAGAAGGATGAGGCAGGTAAAGCATCGGAAGGACGAGAAGTTGAAGTGTAGTTGTCAAAAATCAACTGAAAACAAAAGTTTCGACATCAATCATCAAGTAAAAGATAGATCTCCATTGATTTTCAAAGTGACTACATGGATATTACACAAAGAAGGACCCTAATGAACTGCTAAGCTATGTTGTCGCCAAGACTACTATAGCGACAGCATTAAAAGAAAAGAAACATAAAAAAGAAGACAAGGTGGTCTACTTGACCTCCGGCTTCGATGAACTGGGAGCAGGAGTTGGCTTATATCCGAGGTAGGCGAGGATTTTCTTTGAGTTGGGCTTGGCAGCCTTAATCAACGTCTTCGTCTCCATCTCCTCCGTGTTGCCAACTCTCGCCCAGTCGACTTCTTGTTGGCTGTCAGCAACCAAGGCAATGGTGCCTTCAACACCAACTTTCAAACCTTCTTGGCAAAGTTGGAGTCCAAGGTCTTCTTGAGAATTGAAGCATTTGGCGAGAGCGGTAAAAGTCGTGGGTGCCTCTTTCTTCTTGAAGAAGTATGGGAAAAGCCGCGACAGACCAGTCCTGGCTTCAGCAAGACCTTCACGAGCTTCATCTCCATGAATCTCAAGAAGGGATAGTGCGTCGAGAAGAGGATCACCTTCAGGACTTTCCAGTTCATAATCTTGTTGCGTTTTCCCTGAATGAGTAAAAGAAGTTTGTCAAGAAAAAGCAAGCAAGGACAAACAAAATGATCCGAAGAAACAGCAAAGACTTGGGCACTTACTGACAAAACGTCGACTTTGCGACTCCAAGCGAGTAAGAATTTCTTTCTCGCGCGCAGATTGCTGAGATATGTTGTCGCTCAAAGAAGTTTCCGCGTTATGAAGTCTTTTTCGAAGATCTTCGACAGTGGCAGCATCTGCTTCAGCCTTCTTGCGAGCTTTTTCGCTTTGCTCTAACTTAATAGCAAGAGCGTCAGCGCGTTTGTTGGATTCCGCAAGGGTTTCTGGCATAATAAACGACAAGTGAAACATTGTGGCAAAAATAGTGACGGAGTATATTCGCCAAGAAAAGGCAGATAAAAAAAGGGTACCTTCAAGTTTGGCGGCATAATCACGGTACCCGACAAATTGGGTACCGAGGCGGATAAGCTCCTTCATGAAAGGCTGAAGAGAAGACCATAGAAAAGAAAATCAATATAGGAAGCAAAAGTTCGACATCACCAAGAAATAAACAGAGGAGAGTTCAAAGCATTGAAATCAGTGCAGGAAAAAGAAACAACTTACTTCTTCCATTAAAGGGGTCGTGGAACAACCAATTAACAAGGCAGGCTCCTTGGCTGGATCCACCCTAGCTCTCTTTGGTGAAGGGGCTCGGGGGCTCGCAACTGGAGTTGGATGCTCGGTGTCTTGCTGCGGAGGCGAAGTTTCATCCCCATCAGGTTGAGCTTCAGAGACAACTAAAGTACGGGACGTACTCGTTCGAGCAGTCGCGTCAATTGGGGGATTTTCATCTTCGTCGCCACTACAATAAATAAGACGACAAGATAAGAAACAATATAGACAAAAATATCGAGAACAAACAACAGGAACAGCAGAAACTTACGAGCTGACAAGAGCATCTTCATATGGGTTGAAAGTTTTCCTTCCAGCATCAGGAACAACTTCTTCGGCACGAGATGTGCCGGCTTTGGAGGTGCCGGAATCGACAGCCTCGTGCCTCTTCCTCTTGTTTGTTGGAGAAGCAGCTGGAGGAGGAGAGTGTGTCGATGCGGTTGCCTCGGTTTCAGCATCCTTTTCAGAGGATGCCGCAGATTTCGAGAACCCGCGGTTTCACTCTCAGGGCGAGACGTACCCTGGTTGTCGTCGGTGACAACAACCCGTTCTTCGACTTCCCCACCTTCGGGAAGGGGAGGAAGAGGCGACGCAGTTTCATGGTTCTATACAAGATAGAAAAAACACCGGCATTGATTTCTATCAGTAATAGCAGTCGAAGAAATAGCAGTACAAAAAAGAGAAAAGAAAAAGAATGCATGAACAAAACTAATGCTAACAACATATTACCTGCGGGAGTGCGTTGGTGGCGCTATATGGCGTGACACGGCAAGAGGACGGGACGGTGTCTTTCTTGCTCAGCGACGAGATCTTTCGGACAAGTTTTTCTAAGTCTTTGACCGATAAATCTGTCGACAGATGGTCCACATCTTCATCGCCAGCATACATCCAAAGGGGGTTTTTGCGAGCTTGTAGAGGCTGCACCCTAATCCTAAGGAAGTACGCCGTGATTTGGATACCCGACAATTCTTGTCCACGGGTATTTTGAAGCTCGCGGATGCGTGCCATCAGCGCATCTGTCGCCGCTTTTTCTTCGTCGCTAGCCTCTGCATCCCAGGACCGGCGGCGACAGATTTTTTCGGTGCCATCAAAAGGAGGAATGTTATCTTCTACTGAGTTCTGGTTTTCTTCATGGATGTATAACCATTTTTCGCGCCACCCTTGAACTGAGTCAGGGAATTTGACGCCGAAATACTCGACGTCAGGGCGGACGCAGATAACAACGCCGCCTATGTTATAGGCGACGTTGGTAGAGCCATTACGGCGACAGAGGAAAATGCGTTTCCCAGTTGGGCTGGACTCCAAGGAAAGACTCGCACAAGGTGATGAAGATTGAGATGTGGAGAATGGAATTGGGAGTAAGGTGGTGAAGTTGCAATCCATAGACAAAAAACAACCCACGCATGAAATCGTGAATGGGGGAAGAAAGACCGCGGATGAGATGGTCGACGAAACTGACCCGATACTCCATTGGAGGGCATGGATAGCTTTCTTCGCTGGGGAAGCGCAGCGCATCTTGTTTCTTGCTGATCCCAAGTTTCTTCAACAAGTTGATGTCTTGGGGAGATTTTGGATCTCTCCCACTCATTGCTCCCCAGATCTGTGGTCGCCATCTTCGACTCGGGAGTGCTGTGCCTGGTGAGCTTCCGCGGTGGCATCAACGAAAGTGGAGGAGAAAAGCGCAAGCGTGGTGGAGCTCAAGAACTGTAGGGCGCAATGGAGGATTTTAGCAGAGGAGAGCAGAGGAGCGGCGCGAGCGAAAGTGTGGAAGGAGGAAGACGATGACCTTAAGTAGAGGTGCGGTGAATCGACGCACCGTTGGATGGAGAAATTGTGATATAGATGGTGCACACGTGGACAAGGGGTAAAAATGCAATTTTACTGAGAAGGGGAGGAACAGGCGCTACAGTACGTGCGCCAGTAAAAGCGGACGACGTGTGTCCCCCACTTGCACGACGTGTCAAACAAATAAGGGTTCTGGGCCCACAAGACAGAGAGGGAGCGTTGTTCGCACCTTCCCAATACAAGAGGACGTGGCCAACGTCAGCAATGATGTCATTCTACCAATGGAAAAAACATCGGCAGAGGTGATGTGCGAAAATGGCGACAGGAAAGAATGGCTGATAATTTTGAGAGCCTTTGACCAAATACAAGTTTTTGATCAAATGCTCGGGGGATACTTTTAAAGAAGGAAATTTCGGGTATGACAAAATAGAAATGGTGAGAGCCTATGATCAAATACAAGCATTTGTTCATAGCCTCGGGGGCTACTCCCATCGGGAGCGCTGGTCGCGCACCCGATAGATGTGAAAAGCTCGAGAAGGAATAACAATATAGCGACAGAAGGTATTAATTTGGGAGCTTACAACCAAGTACAAGTCCTTGGTTGTAGCCTCGGGGGCTACTCCCATCGGGAACGCTGTTCGCGTGCCCGATGAAATTACACAAAAATAGAGAGAAAATGAAAAAGAAGAAGTGAGTATATTTCGAGTTATGTAAATAACTCTACATATACTCCCATCGGGAGGTCAAGATAAGTCATCCGTTGACTCAATAGAATGTGCTATTCCAACAGCCGAAAAAGCACTCGACAACATATTCTCAGAGCGCTAAAAGTCGCGAATAATCTTTGAATGCCGCAAAACTTTGCGAAGGTAAGACCCCAGATCCGTTCTGAGCGGCGTGGCACCGTCTCTGACGTCGGTTTGCTAATTTTTCCGTATCAACAGATACGAAGAAAAATCCCAACGGACGCGTTAGGTACCCGATAAAATATGACTGGGACTCGACAGAATGGTAAGACCTTAAGCGGCCTGTCGAAGTTTACACCAGGTATCCCGAGATCATGTCCAGGACGTGATCTTGAAGTAGGTTTTTGCGGATTGTCACTAGAGCAGTTAACTAGTACCTGATCCGTCAGATGAACTAGCCCCAACTACCATTATCCCTGTACAATATATAATTGTATGCAATAAAATCGACAAAGTTATTGGATGATTGTAAAGTTGGAGATTTTCCCTGATTCTTCGATTCAAGCAAAATCTCGGGGGCTACTGACATAGGCATCCCCAATGGGCCTGCCGAAGATGCTACCCGGTGTATGAAGGCCCACAAGTCGAAGAATATGAAGTTCGGAAGCCCGGTTAGTATTAAGGAAAGTTAAAGTTGTATTAGGAAATATAGAGACTTGTAATTCTACGGGACGGGTTAGAAACCCTCCCGGACTCTGTAAACTTGTGTATTACGTATCCCTCGGCTCCGCCTCCTATATAAGGGGGAGTCGAGGGATCGAATCTATTGTCAACACAACCCTAGTTTTACAATCGTCGAGTACTTTTTGGCTGAAACCTTCGAGATCTACTTGCCCTCTACTTCTAGCAAAACCCTAGTCTACAGTACGTAGGCATTGACAGGTTGATACCTTATCAGCCGGAGATGGGAGGGGGAGGAGCCGTGCCCCGCTCGACGACTCTCAAGGCAAGCTGGCTTGTGCACTTGTTGCTGCCTTGTTGGAGCTGCTCGAGTCGTCGCTAGTGTCATCGATGTGTAGAAGATATGATTAGTTCTACCGGAACTAACTATATTTTGAAATCTAGTTATCATATGGTTGTTCCGCTGTTGACTAGCTTGTTTGCACTTGATGTCTCTGGCATCATTTGGAATAGTAACCAAAGGAGACCTTCTCCTCATTTAGCACGTGATCGAGATGAAAATAAAAACGTAGAGTGATCGAGCAGCATCGTATGGAAAGACCATCATGTTTCCTCGTCGGGGGTCGTTAGAGCATCTCCACCGGTCATCCCAAAAAGGGCCGACATGCACGCCGGCAGTAGGCTATGGGGAGCGTCGGCTGCATGCACTTAGCATTTGGGGACCGTGTCTCACATCAATTAAACCAATAGAGACGCCGGCACCATGCATACACATGCAAGTGGGGACAGAAAAGGCAGGAGAGAGGAGAATCTTTAGAGGGCTCTGTCACATGCAACTTTTCAGCAGAAATTGGAAGTCGGTGCTCCTAATCGGTTCCCTTCGCGAAGGAATTGCTGCGGACGTGCCGGCGCTTTTATTGAGGTCTAAAAATGACCGGCGCTTTTTCAGAACCGTCGGTGTGGACAATTTCTCTCTCTAAAATTCCCTAAATGCTATTAGAAAGACTATGGAGAGGACCGGTAAAGATGCTCTTATTAAACCGCTAGTGGCTAGCCTCCGACTCCAAGTGCGCATGCAATTGAGTAATACTACATCTCACAACAAGCAAAACGTGCAAGAAAGTCTCCACGTGGGAAGTCAAACTGAATGACGAAAAACTAACTCTAGTCTCTAGAAGGAAGGAAAGTGGAAAGGGGTTGGTGATGGTCACGGTTGGTGCTCTACCTTATCAAATTCCAGGCACTGGCAGAGAGATCTTCCTCTCCGACTCAGTGCTTTCTGCCGGCCAGGCGGTTGTTCGTGGAAGAATTCAAGGGGAGGAAGAAGTAAGCAGGTGAATTAAAAACGAAATATGTATGCATCTATCGGTGCGAATTTCAACTGCCCTCTGTATCACCTACGTACTACTGCTAACAACTTGATGTAGAAAGGGACTGATCATCTGCTCTGCTCTTGTTCAAAAAAAAAAAAAAAAAATCTGCTCTGCTCGCGTGTTCAGGATACCAGACTAGAAATGTTCTCATGGGCTGCCGCTGAACTCCATTACTTAAAGCAATTAATCCTGGTGTGATCGCTGGCTTCTCAGGCCTCGGCGTTCGGCATGATGGCGTGAGTGTCTACCGATGGGCCAGTACCTGGTCTGTTTCACTGCATGTGGGCCTGCTGCTAGCTTTGCATGTCGGAGGCAATCATGGATGGTCGGTGGGTAACTTTTCGTCATTCCTCTCAAAATAAAAAAAATCATGTGGTTCCTTAACAACAAAGTGCTGCTCACAAAAGACAATCTGGCTAAACGAAGTTGGAATGGGTGCCAAAAGTGTTGTTATTGTGATGAATAAAAAACTGTACGCTAGTTATTCTTATCATGTCCTCTTGCTAAAATCGTCTAGCGAATGATTTACTTAACTTACAATATATCTTCGTCTGCTAATATTATTAATATGTTTGGTAACTGGCTTAATGGGTAAACAAAATTGATAAAGCTAGGATATAAATTGGAGTATCAGTTGTATGTTGGTCCATTTGGACAAGTCGGAATGGTAGTGTTTTTAACAGACAAAAGGGAATTAATTCTGTACAGGTTATTATTCGCAAAAAAGAAAAGAAAAAACTGCACAGGTTATCTGATAAGCGGCGTATTGGATTTGGCAATAGGCTTACCTTTTCCTGAAGGATTAGCGGGAGAATATGGTTACTGAGTGCACCCGTCTGCTAACGGTTACTCGAGACTTCTATTTCCAGACTACTAGGTGGCGGCAAACTAGTAGGCTACAAAATGGATAATCTTATGTTGTTATTCATTTTTCGATGGTTACATGTCTCAACCATCTCTGATTCTACATGTGAACTTTTGAATACTCTGAACTATGCGATAATGAATAAGACCGTGATTGATGCAGAAGCTAGGCGATTCCCAATTTTGAGAAAAAACTCCCACAAAACTTCGAGAATCAGCGCACTATACTAGCTAGTGGTGGTCAATACTTAATCCCAGGAAAAAAGGCAAGGGGAGTGGAGACTGTTGGAGCTATAGTTGGAAGTTGGTGCGACACGTTCAGGTGCACTCGGATTCCGTTCACTGGGCGTGTCTTTCCCGGCCGGTGAGATGGTACATGCATGGAGACTCGATCGAGATTGCATAGAAAGACCGCTTCTTCCACGGTCTGGTCGCGGCGTCAGACGTGACGCCTAAAGTGCGTCTCCACAGACTCCTCGCGGAGTATAAGACGATCAACGAATCGGGAGAAAAAGATCGCATTCGAATGGATCAAATCTCCGGATAAATTGTCTATGGTCTATGGTCTATGGTCTATGGAGTGCTCAGGCCAATTTGCCCAAGTCAGCGTTTTCCGTGTAGTGTTACTCTTTTGCTTTCAACAAGACTACTTTTGCCAACTTATCATGCATCTGTCCTATTTGGAAGTCTATTCATGATCGACCACTCAGCGACCTACTCCCTCCGTTTTTCATGATTCATGTTGTCAGCCAATGGAGCTACAAGAAAAAGGTGTGCATGGGCCAGGCCAAAGGAAGTGATTCTACTTACTCCGCTTATCGTTATCGGTCCAGTGGGAATAAGGATACCACGGCTTATCTACTACTGGGCTCGGAGGGAACGCCCACCTCCGAAGTTGGTGAAATTTTCCTAGACCAAGTCCTCTCGCGAAGACGCAGACCTCGCTTGGCGAGGCAATCAACACTTACCCTCCTCTGAAGGAGCACCCTCGCGGGGGAGCGGCGTGGAGCGTGTCTGATGTGTTGGGCCCCATCGGAGGGCGCTTCGAGTTAGAAGATGACATCAGTGATAAAATGGGCATCCCCCCCCCCCCATTTGCGTGATTAAAGCGCGTTCAGGCAACCGTGGCGACCAAGGCAAGCCCCATGCATGCCGTTTTGGTGAAAGAAGGTCATGGACGGCGCCGCGCCGCAGATGAGGACGTCAGCAGCCAGCCCATCATCCTGCATGGACCGAAGCTTTAGCTTCCCATGGATCGTGTCCATGGGTAAAGACGTAAAGTAGCGCAGTGCAACTCCCCCTTTTTGTTGCTATGTGGCAACCCTTCCCGCCTATTGTCTGGGAGGAAGAGGACTGGAGTAGCTATAAAGGACACAGTGGCGGCACCGTAGAGGGGATCCTTTTTTGGATCTCTAGACCAAGTGCCCAGATTAGATCTCGATCAGATATGTTCTTCTTCCTTCACAAGAAATCCTAAGCGAAGCAAAACCTCAAAACAGAAAGCAGGAGTAGGTCTTTACCTCACCACGAGGGGCCGAACCTGGGTAAATCATCATGTCCCTTGCCGTGCTTGTTGTTCGTCCTCATCGCCGTTCACCGAGAGGCTGGAGAGAGCCTTGTTCAGCCCCATGTGTTCGACACCGAGGGTTTTATGAGACACCTCTTGTTCCTTACGGGACACAAATCTCCGACACCGCCGAGTATAGTGAGCTAGCAACCAGTTTGTAGGCTCCTGCACTAATTTTTGTGGACGCGCGATGTCCCTGTTTTGCCCCTATGTAGCTTTGCGAGTTTAAATCTAAACTTAAAGCATAATAAAAATTATGAAATGAAAGAAGTAATTAAGTATCTTTGGCATTACAACTAAAAATGTTTGGAATCAAGATATAGTTAGCAGCCTTTTTGGCCCCAGCTATGCAAGTGATCATGCAGACCAACACCATCCATTCTCCTAGCTAGGACACGCTTTGCTCGAAACTGCACCTATAGGTAAATGAATGCGCCACCAAAAATGCCTATCATTTGTGTATGCATGCTCACGTTTTGCATTCGCCAATGCCCCAAGATTGTTCTAACTCAGACAAAAGATTAAAAAAAATGTCTTCTCTAATCTATCCACACTTGCAGCGTCTTCCCCGAGACAAATAGAAATGCTCTCCCTGTGTGCTGGAAGAGGATGATGTACGAACATCTCGTTTTTCGGTATTCCTTAGTTCATTCGCTCTGAAATCTGGTCTGCATCTCTCCTATCGAAACTCTAATATAACCTTAATGGAAGGGCCCCGGTTCTGCCTTGCCAAACCGACAAATCAATAAATTGTAGATGAATTCATCGGGCTTAACGTGTGATTTCATTATAAGTGAACAGGCGTCGTCGTCCAGCCGTGTCGAGTTGGGATTAGAGGAGAGAGCTCGAATGGATAGGTCCAGTGAGGCGGGTGTGGAGCACGAAGGATTAAGAAGGTCCTCTTTATTGCCGGAATCAACAAGAAAGACTTAGCAGCCCAAATAAAGTAACCCTTTCCCCCTCCCGAGTCTATCGTATCCATAGTTTCAGTGGGTATCGAACTGCGAAGCGAGGAAGCTATTTCAATTGAATGGGCTTACTTTCTTACTTGGCCCTTATGATGGTTATATCACTTGGTCTATTTGGGTCTCAAAGACCCTTGTTGCCAACAAAAGAGGACTCATTGAAAAATGGGTACCTAAATCCAAGAATTGATCTCATGTAGGACTATGCCGCCGGAGGTTCAAAATGGGTGCTTGATAGTGGATGCACAAGTCATATGACCGGCGGCAAGAATCTCGTCAAGGAGTTGAGGCCCAACATTCATGAAGTCACCATCTCCTTTGGTGATAATTTAACATCCGAGGTATTGGGTTTTAGCAAGGTTGTGGTTGCACACAACATTACTCTTGTGGATGTCATGCTTGTCCAAACCCTTGGTTACAACTTATTGTCTGTTTTCACCCTTGGCAAGATGGGTTTCGCCGTCTTTATTGATAATGATAGTGGGGTACTCTTGTGGAGCAAGACTCTAAAAGTCGCTTCCGTTGGGTATCGCGAACACAACTTGTATGTGGTGGACTTCTCGGGGGCCACCACACCAAGTGTGATGTGCCTATTCGGAAAGGCGGATGTGGGTTGGTTGTGGCATCTCCGCTTGGCCCATGTCAACATGAGAACTTTGCAAAGTCTTCACAAGGGGAACCATATTGTGGGACTAATGGACAATGTTTCTTTTGCCAAAGATCGTGTTTGTAGGGCTTGTGTTGAAGGCAAAATGCATGACTCTCCGCACCCAAGCAAGACTATTATCTCTTCCAAGAGGATCTTGGAGCTCCTTCATGTGGATCTCTTTGGTCCTACCACTCATGCAAGTCTTGGTGCGAAGAAACATCGCTTGGTGATTGTTTATGACTATTCGAGATATACTTGGGTCTATTTTCTCAAGAAGAAAGATGAGACTCAACAAATCTTCATCGACTTTGCCACCAAGGTGCAACGTCAAACACAACCTCACTATATTGGCAATAAGAAGTGACAACGGCTCCGAGTTCAAGAAATACACACTCAATGATTTTCTTAGTGATGAGGGGATGATACATAAATATTCCAATGCATACACCCCTCAACAAAATGGTGTTGAGGAGAGGAAGAACCGAACTCTTATGGATATGGCAAGATCTATGATGGCGGAGTACAAATCCCGCTATAACTTTTGGACCGAAGCCATCTCCACCGCTTGTCATTCTTCTAACCGGCTCTATCTCCGTAAGGGCTTGAACAAGACTCCATATGAAATACTCACCGGGAACAAGCCTAATATCTTGTACTTCAAGGTGTTCGGGTGTAAGTGTTTCTATAAAATCAAAGGAGTTCGTTTATCTAAATTTGGTCCTAAAGCTTTGGAGGGTTTATTTGTTGGTTACGGTGCCGAATCTCACACTTATAGAGTCTTTTACATATCCTCTGGGATTATCATCGAATCTTGTAGTGTGAAGTTTGAAGAAAATGATGGCTCCCAAGTGGGGCAAGTTGATGTTTGTGCAGGTGATGAAATACCTCAAGATGCCATAGTAAGAATGGGTGTGGGATTTTTCCGCCCCATTGAGGGACATGGTCTGGCGTCTCGGGGAGGACTATGCTCTACTATGGTGGAGCCCTCATCTTCACAACATCAACAAACTCTATCTTTCGAAGCAAATGATGCACCAACCCAAGAATAAGAACAAGACCATTCCTCTAGTGTGCAAGATCAAGGACAAGATCAACCAAGGATTCATGATGGCTCCAATGAGTATCCATTCAATATTTGCTACTCACCGAATGATGTCCAAGATCAAGCACATGATATTGAGCACACTCAAGAGATTGAGGAAGCTCAAGTTCATGGTCAAGATGGGGACCCAAACGATAAAGTTGATCAAGTGATAGCTTCAAGGCCTAGAAGAACCAAGAGGAGATCGAGGCCCGTCGTCTTGCAAGAAGAGATAGGAACTTGGAAATTATTGAACACACTCATGAGAAGGTCCTAAGTGATGTAAGAGGAAGAGTTTCCACAAGAAGGCAATTGGCTAACTTTAGCAATCATCATGCTTATATCTCCTTAGTGGAACCAAAGAAAGTATTTGAAGCTCTTGAAGATCCGGATTGGTTGGATGCTATGCACGATGAACTCAACAACTTCAAGCGCAACAAAGTATGGACTTTAGTAGAGAAGCCAAAGGAGTGCCGCAGTACTATAGGCACTAAATGGATATTCAAGAACAAGCAAGATGAGCATGGAATTGTTGTGACGAACAAGGCAATATTGGTAGCTCAAGGTTTCTCCCAAATTGAAGGAATTGACTTTGGAGAAACTTATGCTCCCGTGGCTCGCCTTGAGTCCATCTGTATCCTTCTTGCATATGCATCAGATCATAATTGTAAGTTACAACAAATGGATGTGAAAATTGAATTTCTTAATGGTCCTTTGCATGAAGAGCTTTATGTTAAGCAACCCCCAGGGTTTGAGGACCCCAACTTTCCTAACCACGTCTATAAGCTTGATAAAGCACTTTATGGTCTCAAAGAAGCTCCTAGAGCTTGGTACGAGCACCTTAAAGAATTGTTGCTAGACTGTGGGTTTGATGTTGGGCTAATCGATCCCACTCTTTTTACTAAGAGGGTCAATGGGGAGCTTTTCGTTTGCCAATTATATGTTGATGATATAATCTTTGGATCTACTAACAAAGCTTTCAATGATGAATTTTCAAAGCTTATGACCGATAGGTTTGAGATGTCTATGATGGGAGAGATGAGGTTCTTTCTTGGTTTTGAGATCAAGCAATTGAGAGAAGGGACTTTCATCAATTAAGAAAAATATCTCCAAGACATGCTCAAGAGGTTCAAGATGAAGGAAATGAAGGATGTAGCCACTTTAAAGAGGTGGATCAAAAGGTATATCGCTCCATGATTGGATCCTTGATTTACCTTTGTGCATCTAGACCGGACATAGTGTTGAGTGTTGGTGTGTGCAAGGTATCAAGCTTCTCATAAAGAGAGCCACATGATTGCTCTCAAAAGAATCTTTCGATATTTGGTTGATACCCCAAGATATGGTCTTTGGTATCCTAAAGGCTCAAGTTCCTCTCTTAATGGATACATGGATGCGGATTGGGCGGGACACAAGGATGATAGGAAATCAACTTTCGGGGCTTGCCAATTTCTTGGTAGGTCCTTGGTATGTTGGTCTTCTAAGAAGCAAAATTGTATATCTCTCTCCACCGCCGAAGCCGAATATGTTGCCGCCGCAAGTGGATGCACTCAATTGTTATGGATGAGGCAAACTTTAAGGGAATACGGTGTCACTTGTGACAAAGTGCCTCTTTTATGTGACAATGAAAGTGCCATCAAGATTGCCTATAATCCGGTTCAACGTTCAAGAACGAAGCATATTGAAATCCGGAATCATTTCATTAGGGATCATGTTGCTCGTGGTGATATTGAGCTATGCTATGTTCCAACCAAAGACCAACTCGCCGATATATTCACGAAGCCTCTTGATGAAGCAAGATTTTTCTATTTGAGGAATGAGCTAAATATCATTGATTCGAGGAGTATAGCTTGACCATCTTGCAAACACACCTTCTTCTCAAAAATTTATTTGGTTTAGATGTGGGCATGGAGATAGGGGGAGTGCAGATTAAATTATTGAGCTATCCCTCCCCCCATAATGCCAATAGTAAAAAATCATTCTCTTTATATCATGTGTTGATATGTGAGCTTCAATGACGAGTATTGGTTTTGGACCCAAGATACATCTTCGCGGTGAGATACCATAACACTCATACATGGTGGCCTAGGCCACCACACTCTTCTTTGTGAAGAGTTGGTGTTATTTGGATCTTAATGGACTTTATTCGTCATATATTTGTTCTTATAAGAAATCACTCTAGTTTGGCCTTTATTTGTTAATCTTCCAAACTTGAGTGACCATGTACCATCTACAGTTTGAGCCATCTAAACCCAAGCCTATTCTCATCTACAACCACTTCCATCTTGTTCAAAAGTCATGTTTTGGTTAAAAACTTGGAAGTTAAGGAGCTCGGTCGGATATTGTTGGTGTCTCATCTTATTGGCCAATTTGCGCCTTATACATGGCGTGATATTATATATATTGCATCATATATGAGATTGTGCAAATAACCAAAAAAGATAGGCGATTTCCAGTGTTCTGGAATTTTTCCAGAACACCGGATTATCCAGCCAAAATAGACCCTGGAATATCCGTCCCGGCCGGATTATCCGCCCTAACTTAGGGCCGGATTATCCGGTCTGGGCCGGCTGCGGTTTTAACGAGAGGGCACGGGGACGGTGGTTCCAATCGGCCACTTCCTCCCCCACACCTCTCTATCTCTCCACCATAGCCACCGGAGCTCCTCCTCCTCGCCGGAGCTTCCCGGTCCGCCCCCTTGCGAAGTTTTTGGCCGGATTGGGATCCCCTCCTTCCTAGATATCATCTCCTCCAAGTGGTTCCTCCAATGGATGAGGGTATGACTCACAATCCTAACCCTAGGTGTTGTGATTTATAAGTGCTATTTTCTTGGTTGAAATGGTGTCTAGTGGTTCAAAATTGTTTGTAGTATACTACATTGACATGCTATGAGGCCGATCTGTTGCTAGACTTGGTTTTTGATCAAATTTGTAGTGTCGTTCGATGGCCGGATTATCCGCCCCTGTCGATGGCCGGATTATCCGCCCCCCGGGCACCCCGGATTATCCAGCCAGGGGGTTCTATTCCGGGTACGTTCTTGTTTGATCTACCATGTCTAAATGTTTATCGAATCCTGGTACGCATATATAGTTTTTATTGCTCCGAGTCCACGTAGCGTACAGTTTTCTTTATATCCGAACCATAGACACAACCATTCGATATGCGTGACTAGGAACTTTCCCACAAGAGACTAGTTTTACCGCTCGACAGACTGCTCATTAGATGTTTGGTGCTTTGCATTTTCTGTTGGCCGTGTTACAAGGAGTAGAGTCAAAAAAAAAGAGGAAATTGAAAAGAAAAAAAAGAGCTACATTGTTGCGTGTGAGAAAATCAAAAACAAAAAAAGTGAAGAGACAAAGTCAAGTGCTAGTAAGATCAAGTGAAGGCCTAGTTTACTTTTCTGCACCCGTAGTTGAGCAATCTTGTGTCTGTTCCGTTGAGCTTTGCTAGTGTCTCTCGAGTGCATTGCAACCTATTCATCCATATAGTTGCATTGCCACATTTATCGCCTTGTGTGAGTATCATTGGTTGTTTTCTACGGTCAACGCTAGAGCTTGTTACTGGTGCATATAGGTAGCCTACCTACATCCCCACATATATCCTGCTTTGCCGTGTGATTGTTCTTATACCCTTGATATTCGCTTCGCTATATCCGTGCACTAGTTGTCAATCCAAGTGGTAAGCAATACTAATTCACTTTGGAGCGGTAAGATTTACCTTTCTTATCAATTTGGAGTGAGATTTGAGAGTACCACCACAGATTTTTGTTTTAGTGCACTAACCTACTAAGCATGTATTTGAGTGATGTTGATGTTGACTAGAAAAAGAAGGATGGAGCTGATCTTGTTTCTTGGAGGGAGTATGAAGCTCTTCGTGATGATGTGCGACGTGAATTCCGCCATCAGGGCGACGTACTTAATGATGACATCCTGAAGGTCACCAATAAGCTTGACACTACAAATGAGACCGTCAATACAATCCAAGTACAAGTGACGGATATTCAGTACTCTCTTCAAGCGTTGCAGTTAGCCATGGAAAATCTGACTCAACAACGACAGTCACATCATGAAGATGAGGAGAGTAATCATGGTAACTTTGAAGAAGAACCCGCTTCTGGAGAGCGTGGTGTTGGTCGTGGCATGGGACATGGCGCCGGTGGTTGTGGTTTTGTCCCCGTCGGAGCAGCCCGCCCTGTTCCTCCACAACCGCAAGACGATGGGTTGGGTAACCAAAGTTTTCAATACCCAAATTTGAAGGAGGTCCTGATGTTGAAGAATACCTCACTTGGGTGCTGAAAATTGAGAAGTTGTGGCGATTACATGACTATACTGAAGACAGGAAGATCAAGCTTGCTTCCTCAGAATTTGATGGCTATGCATTACGTTGGTGGGATGGAAATACACGTGCTCGTCAAGAAGATGGAGAATTGCATGTTCTTACATGGCGCGAGATGAAGGCAATTATGCAAGCTCGTTTTGTTCCCACTAATTATTTGCGATCGATATATGATAAGTTGACCCTCTTGAGATAAAGTGTTCTGACGGTTGATGCTTATTTCATGGAGATGGAGATGCTTATGCATCGTGGCCGTGGTCGTGAGTCACTTGAGATGACAATGCATCGTTTTATTCATGGTTTGAAGTATAATATCAAGGGCATTGTTCGTCATCACCGTTACAATACTATGAATGAGCTACTACATCATGCAAGAGAGGCTGAATCACAGTTGGCTGAAGAGGCGCAAATCACAGGTCATGCTACAGGAGCTGGGCGCTTTACATCTCGGGTGTCATCCTCTACGGCGCCGGTGCCATCATTGTGTCCCGCAAGTTTTCCTACTTCATCTAGCAAGCCAGTCTCCAATGTGTCCAACACAAAGAAGTCTGAACCTGCTGCAAGTGGAAGTGGTTCTAGCATGTCTACAGCGCGCAACCGCGATATGGCTTGTCATACATGTGGTGGCAAGGATCACTTCAAGAGAGATTGTCCTAACCGCAAGGTCATGATTATTAATGAGGACGATGAGTATGAGACTGGAGATGGTGCTGATCCAAATGCTCCAGAAGATGATGAAATGCTTATCCTTCTGAAGCTCGCACTATTGTTGTGTCACAACGTGATCTCAATGTGCAGCCGAGTGCATCTACTCAACGCTGCAATTTGTTCCAAACAAAGACACTAGTTGGTCCCGATAAAGCTTGCAAGGTTATCATTGATGGCGGGAGTTGTCACAATGTAGCAAGCAAGGAGTTATGTGCCAAGCTGAAGTTGAAGTATTTACCGCACCCGCATCCATATTATATTCAGTGGTTGAGCGACAATGGTGAGATGAAGGTAAACCACATGGTGCGTGTTGACTTTGAGATAGGACCGTACAAGGATTCCATTGATTTTGATGTGGTTCCTATGACGGTGTGTCACCTGCTGTTGGGCCGGCCATGGCTCTATGACCGTTCTGTGCAACACAATGGACGTGCCAATACATATCACTTGGATTTCAAGGGCAAGATGAATTTCGGAGCCTCACTCACTTCAGCCAGGAAGATTCAATCCCTCTGATATCTTCCCGTCTACCATTTGATGTTGATCACCCTCCAATCGAGGTAAACTTTTCCCTCCATACTCTCATTGTGCTGTTTCTCTTGATCAATGCGACTGCCATTGTCCTTACTTCTTTACTTCGACAGATCCCATAGCTCCTGAACATTTGCAAGACCTGTCGAACGATACTTCTGAGAGAGGAGATTCCTCAGCCCCCATAGGATCTCATACTGAGGAAAACGCAATCCCAAAAGATGAACGTGATGACCCATTGAACCCTGAAGCTGTCTTTATCAACCCCCAATCTTCAGCCAATGATATTAGCGACTGATACGTCGCAAACGTATCTATAATTTCTTATGTTCCATGCTACTTTTATTACAATACTTGAGTGTTTTATACATACTTTACAGCGTTATTTTACATTTTCCGGCACTAACCTATTAACAAGATGCCGAAGTGCCTGTTATTTTTCTGCTGTTTTTGGTTTCAGAAATCCTAGTAAGGAATATATCGGAATTGGACGAAATCAACGCCAGGGTCCTATTTTTGCACGAAGCTTCCAGAAGTCCGAAGAGGAAACGGTGGGGCCACGAGGCGACGACACGCTAGGCGGCGCGGCCTGGGCCTGGCCGCGCCGGCCTGTTGTGTCGCCACCTCGTGTCGCCCTTTGACCTACCCTTCCACCTACTTAAAGCCTCCGTCGCGAAACCCCCTGTACCGAGAGCCATGATACGGAAAACATTACTGAGAGGCCGCCGCCGCCAATCCCATCTCGGGGATTCAGGAGATCGCCTCCCACCTGCCGGAGAGGGGAATCATCACCGGAGGGGCTCTACATCATCATGCCCGCCTCCGGATTGATGCGTGAGTAGTTCATCCTTGGACTATGGGTCCATAGCAGTAGCTAGATGGTTGTCTTCTCCGCTTGTGCTTTCATTGTTATAGATCTTGTGAGCTGCCTAACATGATCAAGATCATCTATTTGTAATGCTACATGTTGTGTTTGGTGAGATCCGATGAATAGAGAATACTATGTTAAGTTGATTATCAATCTATCATATATGTGTTGTTTATGTTCTTGCATGCTCTCCGTTGCTAGTAGAGGCTCTGGCCAAGTTGATACTTGTAACTCCAAGAGGGGGTAATTATGCTCGATAGTGGGTTCATGCCTCCATTAAATCTGGGACAGTGACAGAAATTTCTAAGGTTGTGGATGTGCTGTTGCTACTAGGGATAAAACATTGATGCTTTGTCTAAGGATATTTGTGTTGATTACATTACGCACCATACTTAATGCAATTATCTGTTGTTCGCAACTTAATACTGGAAGGGGTTCGGATGATAACCTGAAGGTGGATTATTTAGGCATAGATGCATGCTGGATAGCGGTCTATGTACTTTGTCGTAATGCCCTGATTAAATCACATAGTAATCATCGTTGATATGTATTGAATATTTATTTGTCAATTGCTCACCTGTAATTTGTTCACCCAGCATGCTAGTTATCTTATTGGAGAGACACCACTAGTGAACTGTGGACCCCGGTCCATTCTTTACATCTGAATACATTCTATTGTTCTTACTGTTCTTTGCAAACAAACACCATCTTCCACTCGATACGCTTAATCCTTTGTTTTCAGCAAGCCGGTGAGATTGACAACCTCACTGTTACGTTGGGACAAAGTACTTTGATTGTGTTGTGCAGGTTCCACGTTGGCGCCGGTTTCACCGGTGTTGCGCCGCACTACATTCCTCCACCAACAACCTTCACGTGCTTCTTGGCTCCTACTGGTTCGATAACCTTGGTTTCTTTCTGAGGGAAAACTTGCTGCTGTGCGCATCACACCTTCCTCTTGGGGTTCCCAACGGACGTGTACATCTACGCGCATCAAGACTGTTTTCTGGCGCCGTTGCCGGGGAGATCAAGACACGCTGCAAGGGGAGTCTCCACTTCCAATCTCTTTACTTTGTTTTTTGTCTTGCTTTATTTTATTTACTACTTTGTTTGCTGCACTTAAACAAAACACACAAAAATTAGTTGCTAGCTTTACTTTATTTACTGTCTTGATCTCTATATCAAAAACACAAAAAATTAGTTACTTGTCTTTACTTTATTTGCCTAGTTTACTTTTTGTTTATTTCATCATGTTTCCTCCTAAGTTTACTCTGGAAAAGATACCGGTAGGACGAGGGTGTATCATTGGAAGAGATAATATAGAAGAATTTTTCACCCATGTTAGTATGGATGAAGATTTTAAAGATATACCATTATTAAAAACTGCTCCTACTTATGAAAGTGCTGCTGCCTGTTTAATAGACATGTTGGAAACTAGATTTGTTAATCTCAATCCCATAATACAACATATGTTTCTTACACTTTCGGATATGGAGATGGGAGAAAAGAGGAATTTTGTTTTAAAAGTCCTTGTTAGAGAATTTGAGGATATAGCTAAAGAAGCTAGAAAAGTTTTTATCAAGCATAAGAGGCTTGGTTTCTTTCCTGATTTTAAACAAATACTTGAAAAGATGGATATGGATAGAATTAAGTATACTAGTAATGTTAATGATGGTAGGGAAATTAAAGCGCCAATACCTAGTAAGCTACTAGGGATGCATGAAGCTTTGGAAAATAACTATGCTTGGCTTGTTCCTGAAAATTTGTTTGATGAGAATAGTAAGCCTAGGAGCAATAAGAGAGGAGTTACTTATATAGACCAGATACAATGCATTGTAGAGGAAACTCCCAACTCCCAATGTAATAATGTTGATGCTTCTACTCTTGATGTTACTTGATTTGCACTTTCTGCGCCTAGCTGAAAGGCGTTAAAGAAAAGCACTCCTTGGGAGATAACCCATGTGTTTATTTTACTACAGCAATTTTTTGTTTTGTTGAGTCTTGGAAGTTGTTTCCTACTGTAGCAACCTCTCCTTATCATGTTTTTGTGCCAAGTAAAGTTTCTATGTTAAAGTTGATGTTATATTTGGGATCGCTGCGCAGAAACAGCATTGCTGTCTGTCACGAATTCTGGCACAAGTCTCTGTAAAAAAATCGAAAAAATCTGCAAATTTACGAGCGTGATCCTCAGATATGTATGCAACTTTCATTAGTTTTGAGTTTTTCCATTTGAGCAAGTTAAGTGCCCAGTCCAGAAGCATCTTTACGGACTGTTCTGTTTTTGACAGATTCTGTCTTTTATTTCGCATTGCCGCTTTTGCTATGTTGAATGAGTTTCTTTGTTCCATTAACTTTCAGAAGCTTTGTGCAATGTCCAGAAGTGTTAAGAATGATTGTGTCACCTCTGAATATGTGAATTTATGGTTAAGCACTAACCCTCTCATGAGTTTTCTTGAAGTTTGTGTGAAGGAAGTTTTCAAGGGCAAGAGAAGAGGATGATATACTATGATCAAGAAGAGCGAAAGGTCTAAGCTTGGGGATGCCCCGGTGGTTCATCCCTGCATATTTTAAGAAGACTCAAGCATTTAAGCTTGGGGATGCCCAAGGCATCCCCTTCTTCATCGACAACATTATCAGGTCACTTCTAGTGAAACTATATTTTTATTCCGTCACATTCTTATGTTCTTTACTTGGAGCGTCGGTTTGTTTTTATTTTTGTTTTGTTTTGAATAAAGTTGGATCTCGCCATCCTTATATTGGAGATATTACGCTCCGCTTTTTCATATGGAACACTTGTGTTCTTAATTGTGCTTTAATGTTCATGGCGAAAGCTCATTGCTTCGTTAGATTGCTATTTGGTTGGAATTGGAAAATGATGCATATGGTTTGACAATTTGGCAATTGTTTGAGCTCTCATAGATCATGTTTAAGCTCTTGCATCATGTAGTTTAATCCATTAATGAAGAACTACTGTAGAGCTTGTTTAATTTGGTTTGCATGATTGATCTCTCTAAGTCTAGATATTTTCGGGTAAAGTGTTTGAACAACAAGGAAGACAGTGTAGAGCCTTATAATGCTTGCAATATGTTCTTGTGTGAGTTTTGCTGTACCTGTTCATACTTGTGTTTTCTTCAAACAACCTTGCTAGCCCAAACCTTGTACTGAGAGGAAATGCTTCTCGTGCATCCAAACACCTTGAGCCAAACTCCATGCCATTTGTGTCCACCATATCTACCTACTATGTGGTATTTTTCTGCCATTCCAAAGTAAATTACTTGAGTGCTACCTTTAAATTTCATTCCTCTACCTTTACAATATATAGCTCATGGGACAAATAGCTTAAAAACTATTGTGGTGATGAATATGTAGTTATGTGTTTTAATTCTTATAAGTTGCTTGTTGAGCGGTAACCATGTTTTCTGGGGACGCCATCAACTTTACCTTTGTTGGATATCATGTGAGATGCTATGCATGTTTGTCTTGTCTGAAGTAGTGGATTTCATGATCAAATGGTTTGAGTATGCATATGATTAGAGAAGAACATTGGGCCGCCAACTAAAGCCATGTATCATGGTGGAAGTTTCAGTTTGGACATACAACCTCAATCTCTTATGAGAATATTAACTATTGTTGAATGCTTAAGCATTAAAAAGAGGAGTCCATTATCTGTTGTCTATGTTGTCCCGGTATGGATGTCTAAGTTGAGAATAATCAAAAGCGAGAAATCCAATGCGTGCTTTCTCCTTAGACACTTGTACAGGCGGCATAGAGGTACCCCTTTGTGACACTTGGTTGAAGCATATGTATGCGATGAGAATCCGTGTTTTCCGAGATAGTAGGACAAGGTGCGAGCACTATTGGTACTCTATGCATGAGGCATGCAACTTGTAGGAAGTATTATGCATAGCACATATGAATTATTACTACCGTTGACAAAATTGTTTCTATGTTTCCAAAACAAAAAGCTCTAGCACAAAAATAGTAATCAATGCTTCCCTCTGCGAAGGGCCAATCTTTTACTTTATTGTTGAGTCAGTTTACCCATTCCCTTCTATCTTAGAAGCAAACACTTGTGTTAACTGTGTGCATTGATTCTTACATGTTTACTTATTGCACCTGTTATATTACTCTATGTTGACAAATATCCATGAGATATACATGTTACAAGTTGAAAGCAATTGCTGAAACTTAATCATCATGTGTGTTGCTTCAATGCATTCTACTATGAATTTATTGCTTATGAGTTAACTCTTATGCAAGTCTTATTGATACTTGTTTGAAAGTATTATTCATGAAAAGTTTTGCTATATGATTCATTTGCTTAGTCATTATCTTTGTTAGCAATGTTTTGTTCAGATCACTCCATTCATCTCATATGCTTTACAATAATGTTGATCAAGATTATGTTGGTAGCATGTCACTTCAGAAATTATTTGTGTTATCGTTTACCTACTCGAGGACGAGTATGAACTAAGCTTGGGGATGCTTGATACGTCGCAAACGTATCTATAATTTCTTATGTTCCATGCTACTTTTATTACAATACTTGAGTGTTTTATACATACTTTACAGCGTTATTTTACATTTTCCGGCACTAACCTATTAACAAGATGCCGAAGTGCCAGTTGCTGTTTTCTGATGTTTTTGGTTTCAGAAATCCTAGTAAGGAAATATTCTCGGAATTGGACGAAATCAACGCCAGGGTCCTATTTTTGCATGAAGCCGAAGTCCGAAGAGGAAACGAAGGGGGTCACGAGGCGACGAAACGCTAGGCGGCGCGGCTGGCCTGGGCCGCGCGGCCTGTTGTGTCGCCACCTCGTGTCGCCCTTTGACCTACCCTTCCGCCTACTTAAAGCCTCCGTCGCGAAACCCCTGTACCGAGAGCCACGATACGGAAAACATTACGAGAGGCCGCCGCCAATCCCATCTCGGGGATTCAGGAGATCGCCTCCGCACCCTGCCGGAGAGGGGAATCATCACCGGAGGGGCTCTACATAATCATGCCCGCCTCCGGATTGATGCGTGAGTAGTTCATCCTTGGACTATGGGTCCATAGCAGTAGCTAGATGGTTGTCTTCTCCGCTTGTGCTTTCATTGTTATAGATCTTGTGAGCTGCCTAACATGATCAAGATCATCTATTTGTAATGCTACATGTTGTGTTTGGTGAGATCCGATGAATAGAGAATACTATGTTAAGTTGATTATCAATCTATCATATATGTGTTGTTTATGTTCTTGCATGCTCTCCGTTGCTAGTAGAGGCTCTGGCCAAGTTGATACTTGTAACTCCAAGAGGGGGTAATTATGCTCGATAGTGGGTTCATGCCTCCATTAAATCTGGGACAGTGACAGAAATTTCTAAGGTTGTGGATGTGCTGTTGCTACTAGGGATAAAACATTGATGCTTTGTCTAAGGATATTTGTGTTGATTACATTACGCACCATACTTAATGCAATTATCTGTTGTTCGCAACTTAATACTGGAAGGGGTTCGGATGATAACCTGAAGGTGGATTATTTAGGCATAGATGCATGCTGGATAGCGGTCTATGTACTTTGTCGTAATGCCCTGATTAAATCACATAGTAATCATCGTTGATATGTATTGAATCTTTATTTGTCAATTGCTCACCTGTAATTTGTTCACCCAGCATGCTAGTTATCTTATTGGAGAGACACCACTAGTGAACTGTGGACCCCGGTCCATTCTTTACATCTGAATACATTCTCATGTTTTACTGTTCTTTGCAAACAAACACCATCTTCCACTCGATACGCTTAATCCTTTGTTTTCAGCAAGCCGGTGAGATTGACAACCTCATGTTACGTTGGGACAAAGTACTTTGATTGTGTTGTGCAGGTTCCACGTTGGCGCCGGTTTCACGGTGTTGCGCCGCACTACATTCCTCCACCAACAACCTTCACGTGCTTCTTGGCTCCTACTGGTTCGATAACCTTGGTTTCTTTCTGAGGGAAAACTTGCTACTGTGCGCATCACACCTTCCTCTTGGGGTTCCCAACGGACGTGTACATCTACGCGCATCAGCGACACAGCGGGATCAATGCATGATAACGATGCTGATCGTGTTGCCTTTGTTGATGCAGCTGCGGAGGAGGCCGAAGCGCTGCCTTTGAAGAGACCATCCGACGGCTTTGCCGACGAAGATGATCTTTTTGATCTGTAAGTCCTTGCTTCTTTTCCAGAATTTGCTTTCTGCCTTTGCCATTTGCATCCTCTTTTTGACTTTGCCAATTTTCCACTTTCGTAGTGACGAAGGTTTTATCGAGCCTCCGCCCAAGAAGACCAAAACTAGCACCGTTCTACCGAATCATGCGGCTTCCGAGGCTCTGCTGCAGTCCCCACGGCCCAGATGTCGACTGCTTCTTCCTTTTCCAAGGGGAAGGATATTCTTAATGGTCCTTTGCATGAAGAGCTTTATGTTAAGCAACCCCCAGGGTTTGAGGACCCCAACTTTCCTAACCACGTCTATAAGCTTGATAAAGCACTTTATGGTCTCAAACAAGCTCCTAGAGCTTGGTACGAGCACCTTAAAGAATTGTTGGTAGACCGTGGGTTTGATGTTGGGCTAATCGATCCCACTCTTTTTACTAAGAGGGTCAATGGGGAGCTTTTCGTTTGCCAATTATATGTTGATGATATAATCTTTGGATCTACTAACAAAGCTTTCAATGATGAATTTTCAAAGCTTATGACCGATAGGTTCGAGATGTCTATGATGGGAGAGATGAGGTTCTTTCTTGGTTTTGAGATCAAGCAATTGAGAGAAGGGACTTTCATCAATTAAGAAAAATATCTCCAAGACATGCTCAAGAGGTTCAAGATGAAGGAAATGAAGGATGTAGCCACTTTAAAGAGGTGGATCAAAAGGTATATCGCTCCATGATTGGATCCTTGATTTACCTTTGTGCATCTAGACCGGACATAGTGTTGAGTGTTGGTGTGTGTGCAAGGTATCAAGCTTCTCCTAAAGAGAGCCACATGATTGCTCTCAAAAGAATCTTTCGATATTTGGTTGATACCCCAAGATATGGTCTTTGGTATCCTAAAGGCTCAAGTTCCTCTCTTAATGGATACATGGATGCGGATTGGGCGGGACACAAGGATGATAGGAAATCAACTTTCGGGGCTTGCCAATTTCTTGGTAGGTCCTTGGTATGTTGGTCTTCTAAGAAGCAAAATTGTATATCTCTCTCCACCGCCGAAGCCGAATATGTTGCCGCCGCAAGTGGATGCACTCAATTGTTATGGATGAGGCAAACTTTAAGGGAATACGGTGTCACTTGTGACAAAGTGCCTCTTTTATGTGACAATGAAAGTGCCATCAAGATTGCCTATAATCCGGTGCAACATTCAAGAACGAAGCATATTGAGATCCGGAATCATTTCATTAGGGATCATGTTGCTCGTGGTGATATTGAGCTATGCTATGTTCCAACCAAAGACCAACTCGCCGATATATTCACGAAGCCTCTTGATGAAGCAAGATTTTTCTATTTGAGGAATGAGCTAAATATCATTGATTCGAGGAGTATAGCTTGACCATCTTGCAAACACACCTTCTTCTCAAAACTTTATTTGGTTTAGATGTGGGCATGGAGATAGGGGGAGTGCGGTTTAAATTATTGAGCTATCCCTCCCCCCATAATGCCAATAGTAAGAAATCATTCTCTTTATATCATGTGTTGATATGTGAGCTTCAATGACGAGTATTGGTTTTGGACCCAAGATACATCTTCGCGGTGAGATACCATAACACTCATACATGGTGGCCTAGGCCACCACACTCTTCTTTGTGAAGAGTTGGTGTTATTTGGATCTTAATGGACTTTATTCGTCATATACATGTTCTTATAAGAAATCACTCTAGTTTGGCCTTTATTTGCCAATCTTGCAAACTTGAGTGACCATGTATCATCTACAGTTTGAGCCATCTAAACCCAAGCCTATTCTCATCTACAACCACTTCCATCTTGTTCAAAAGTCATGTTTTGGTTAAAAACTTGGAAGTTAAGGAGCTCGGTCGGATATTGTTGGTGTCTCATCTTATTGGCCAATTTGCGCCTTATACATGGCGTGATATTATATATATTGCATCATATATGAGATTGTGCAAATAACCAACAAAAGATAGGCCATATTTCTAGTGTTCTGGAATTTTTCCAGAACACCGGATTATCCGGCTCAAAGTGACACCGGAATATCCTAACTGGCCGGATTATCCGCCCTAACTTAGGGCCGGATTATCCGGTCTGGGCCGGCTGCGGTTTTAACGAGAGGGCGCGGGGACGGTGGTTCCAATCGGCCACTTCCTCCCCCACACCTCTCTATCTCTCCACCATAGCCACCGGAGCTCCTCCTCCTCGCCGGAGCTTCCCGGTCCGCCCCCTTGCGAAGTTTTTGGCCGGATTGGGATCCCCTCCTTCCTAGATATCATCTCCTCCAAGTGGTTCCTCCAATGGATGAGGGTATGACTCACAAATCCTAACCCTAGGTGTTGTGATTTATAAGTGCTATTTTCTTGGTTGAAATGGTGTCTAGTGGTTCAAAATTGTTTGTATTATACTACATTGACATGCTATGAGGCCGATCTGTTGCTAGACTTGGTTTTTGATCAAATTTGTAGTGTCGTTCGACGGCCGGATTATCCGCCCCTGTCGATGGCCGGATTATCCGCCCCCCGGGCACCCCAGATTATCCAGCCAGGGGGTTCTATTCCGGGTACGTTCTTGTTTGATCCACCATGTCTAAATGTTTATCGAATCCTGGTACGCATATATAATTTTTATTGCTCCGAGTCCACGTAGCGTACAGTTTTCTTTATATCCGAACCATAGACACAACCATTCGATATGCGTGACTAGGAACTTTCCCACAAGAGACTAGTTTTACCGCTCGACAGACTGCTCATTAGATGTTTGGTGCTTTGCATTTTCTGTTGGCCGTGTTACAAGGAGTAGAGTCAAAAAAAAAGAGGAAATTGAAAAGAAAAAAAAGAGCTACATTGTTGCGTGTGAGAAAATCAAAAAGAAAAAAAGTGAAGAGACAAAGTCAAGTGCTAGTAAGATCAAGTGAAGGCCTAGTTTACTTTTCTGCACCCGTAGTTGAGCAATCTTGTGCCTGTTCCGTTGAGCTTTGCTAGTGTCTCTCGAGTGCATTGCAACCTATTCATCCATATAGTTGCATTGCCACATTTATCGCCTTGTGTGAGTATCATTGGTTGTCTACGGTCAACGCTAGAGCTTGTTACTGGTGCATATAGGTAGCCTACCTACATCCCCACATATATCCTGCTTTGCCGTGTGATTGTTCTTATACCCTTGATATTCGCTTCGCTACATCCGTGCACTAGTTGTCAATCCAAGTGGTAAGCAATACTAATTCACTTTGGAGCGGTAAGATTTACCTTTCTTATCAGTTTTGAGTGAGTTGTGAGAGTACCACCACAGATTTTTGTTTTAGTGCACTAACCTACTAAGCATGTATTTGAGTGATGTTGATGTTGACTAGAAAAAGAAGGATGGAGCTGATCTTGTTTCTTGGAGGGAGTATGAAGCTCTTCGTGATGATGTGCGACGTGAATTCCGCAATCAGGGCAACATACTTAATGATGACATCCTGAAGGTCACCAAGAAGCTTGACACTACTAATGAGACCGTCAATACAATCCAAGTACAAGTGACGGATATTCAGCGCTCTCTTCAAGCGTTGCAGTTAGCCATGGAAAATCTGACTCAACAACGACAGCAGTCACATCATGAAGATGAGGAGAGTAATCATGGTAACTTTGAAGAAGAACCCGCTTCTGGAGAGCGTGGTGTTGGTCGTGGCATGGGACATGGTGCCGGTGGTTGTGGTTTTGTCCCCGTCGGAGCAGCCCGCCTGTTCCTCCACAACCGCAAGACGATGGGTTGGGTAACCAAAGTTTTCAATACCCAAATTTGAAGGAGGTCCTGATGTTGAAGAATACCTCACTTGGGAGCTGAAAATTGAGAAGTTGTGGCGCCTACATGACTATACTGAAGATAGGAAGATCAAGCTTGCTTCCTCAGAATTTGATGGCTATGCATTACGTTGGTGGGATGGAAATACACGTGCTCGTCAAGAAGATGGAGAATTGCATGTTCTTACATGGCGCGAGATGAAGGCAATTATGCAAGCTCGTTTTGTTCCCACTAATTATTTGCGATCGATATATGATAATTTGACCCTCTTGAGACAAGGTGTTCTGACGGTTGATGCTTATTTCATGGAGATGGAGATGCTTATGCATCGTGGCCGTGGTCGTGAGTCACTTGAGATGACAATGCATCGTTTTATTCATGGTTTGAAGTATAATATCAAGGGCATTGTTCGTCATCACCGTTACAATACTATGAATGAGCTACTACATCATGCAAGAGAGGCTGAATCACAGTTGGCTGAAGAGGCGCAAATCACATGTCATGCTACAGGAGCTGGGCGCTTTACATCTCGGGCGTCATCCTCTACGGCGCCGGTGCCATCATTGTGTCCCGCAAGTTTTCCTACTTCATCTAGCAAGCCAGTCTCCAATGTGTCCAACACAAAGAAGTCTGAACCTGCTGCAAGTGGAAGTGGTTCTAGCATGTCTACAGCGCGCAACCGCGATATGGCTTGTCATACATGTGGTGGCAAGGGTCACTTCAAGAGAGATTGTCCTAACCGCAAGGTCATGATTATTAATGAGGACGATGAGTATGAAACTGGAGATGATGCTGATCCAAATGCTCCAGAAGATGATGAAATGCTTCTGAAGCTCGCACTATTGTTGTGTCACAACGTGCTCTTAATGTGCAGCCGAGTGCATCTACTCAACGCTGCAATTTGTTCCAAACAAAGACACTAGTTGGTCCCGATAAAGCTTGCAAGGTTATCATTGATGGCGGGAGTTGTCGCAATGTAGCAAGCAAGGAGTTATGTGCCAAGCTGAAGTTGAAGTATTTACCGCACCCGCATCCATATTATATTCAGTGGTTGAGCGACAATGGTGAGATGAAGGTAAACCACATGGTGCGTGTTGACTTTGAGATAGGACCGTACAAGGATTCCATTGATTTTGATGTGGTTCCTATGACGGTGTGTCACCTGCTGTTGGGCCGGCCATGGCTCTATGACCGTTCTGTGCAACACAATGGACGTGCCAATACATATCACTTGGATTTTAAGGGCAAGATGAAGTTCGGAGCCTCACTCACTTCAGCCAGGAAGATTCAATCCCTATGATATTGATACGTCTCCAACGTATCGATAATTTCTTATGTTCCATGCTACATTATTGATGATATCTACATGTTTTATACACATTATATGTTGTATTTACGCATTTTCTGGAACTAACCTATTAACGAGATGCCGAAGTGCCAGTTCCTGTTTTCTGCTGTTTTTGGTTTCAGAAATCCTAGTAATGAAATATTCTCGGAATTGGACGAAATCACCTCCAGGTTCCTATTTTGCCCGGAAGCATCCAACACCCGAGAGCCGCCAGAGGGGGGCCCTGTGGGCCCCAGATGATAGGGTGGCGTGGCCTGGGCCCTGGCCGCGCCAGCCTATGGTGTGGGCACCCCTTCGACCCTCCTGCGCCGCCTCTTCGCCTATATAAAGCCCCGCATCGAAAACCCTTACGAAGAAGCCACGATACGAGAAAAGTTCCGAGCCGCCGCCATCGCGAAGCCAAGATCTGGGGGACAGGAGTCTCTGTCCCGCACGCCGCCGGGACGGGGAAGTGCCCCCGGAAGGCTTCTCCATCGACACCGCTGCCATCTCCACCGCCATCTTCATCACCGCTGCTGCTCCCATGAGGAGGAGTAGTTCTCCATCGAGGCTCGGGGCTGTACCGGTAGCTATGTGGTTCATCTCTCTCCTATGTACTTCAATACAATAATCTCATGAGCTGCCTTACATGATTGAGATTCATATGATGATGCTTGCAATCTAGATGTCATTGTGCTAGTCAAGTGGGTTTTACTTATGTGATCTCCGGAGACTCCTTGTCCCACGTGTGTAAAGGTGACAGTGTGTGCACCGTGTGGGTCTCTTAGGCTATATTTCACAGAATACTTATTCACTGTTGAATGGCATAGTGAGGTGCTTATTTATATCTCTTTATGATTGCAATGTGTTTGTATCACAATTTATCTATGTGCTACTCTAGCAATGTTATTAAAGTAGTTTTATTCCTCCTGCACGTGTGTAAAGGTGACAGTGTGTGCACCGTGTTAGTACTTGGTTTATGCTATGATCATGATCTCTTGTAGATTGCGAAGTTAACTATTGCTATGATAATATTGATGTGATCTATTCCTCCTACATATGCATGAAGGTGACAGTGTGCATGCTATGTTAGTACTTGGTTTAGTCTTTTGATCTATCTTACACTATAAGGTTACTAAAATATGAACATAATTGTGGAGCTTGTTAACTCCGGCATTGAGGGTTCGTGTAATCCTACGCAATGTGTTCATCATCCAACAAGAGTGTAGAGTATGCATTTATCTATTCTGTTATGTGATCAATGTTGAGAGTGTCCACTAGTGAAAGTGTAATCCCTAGGCCTTGTTTCCAATACTGCAAACACCGTTTATTTACTGTTCTACTGCATGTTTACTCGCTGCCATATTTTATTCAGATTGCTATTACCACTCATATACATCCATATTACTTGTATTTCACTATCTCTTCGCCGAACTAGTGCACCTATACACCTGACAAGTGTATTTGGTGTGTTGGGGACACAAGAGACTTCTTGCTTTGTGGTTGCAGGGTTGCATGAGAGGGATATCTTTGACCTCTTCCTCCCCGAGTTCGATAAACCTTGGGTAATCCACTTAAGGGAAACTTGCTGCTGTTCTACAAACCTCTGCTCTTGGAGGCCCAACACTGTCTACAAGAATAGAAGCACCCGTAGACATCAAGCACTTTTCTGGCGCGTTGGGGAGGGAAGGTAAACGGCACTCACACATTGGCAAGCCCGGCAACTAAGCACTTTTCCTCCCTCGTCAACTACGCGCCAAGCACTTTTCTGGCGCCGTTGCCGGGGAGGAAAGGTAAAAGGCACTCATACTCCGGTTCCAGGTAACAGTACTTTTCTGGCGCCATTGTGTGTGTGCTCGAAGCTATTTCCTTTAGACTCTGCAATTGCGACATTTGGTTTCTTGTTTACACTAGTTAGGCATAATGGACAACAAAGACCTTTTTATTCTATTTCCTGATTTAAGACATGGATGGTTTGATGCGAAAATTAAAAAACCCATGGAACATATTAATATGAATGCTTTGAACACTATTGTTGCTAATGATATGGAAAATTCTAAGCTTGGGGAAGCTGGCTTTGATGAGCATGATATTTTTAGTCCCCCAAGCATTGAGGAGAAAATTTACTTTGATGATACTTTGCCTCCCATTTATGATGATTATAATGATAGTAGTCTTTTGTTACCACCTGTTATGGAGGATGAATTTGATTATGATTACAATATACCTCCTATATTTGATAGCTACTTTGTTGAATTTGCTCCCACTACAACTAATAAAATTGATTATGCTTATGTTGGGAGTAGTAATTATTTTATGCATGAGACTCATGATAAGAATGCTTTAAGTGATAGTTATATTGTTGAGTTTGCTCATGTTGCTACTGAAAGTTATTATGAGAGAGGAAAATATGGTTATAAAAATTTTCATGTTACTAAAACACCTCTCTATGTGCTGAAATTTTTGAAGCTACATTTGTTTTATCTTCCTATGCTTGTTACTTTGCTCTTCATGAACTTGTTTATTTACAAGATTCCTATGCATAGGAAGCATGTTAGACTTAAATGTGTTTTGAATTTGCCTCTTGATGCTCTCTTTTGCTTCAACTCTTATTTCTTGCGAGTGCATCATTAAAACTGCTGAGCCCATCTTAATGGCTATAAAGAAAGAACTTCTTGGGAGATAACCCATGTGTTTATTTTACTACATCAATTTTTGTTTTGTTGAGTCTTGGAAGTTGTTTACTACTGTAGAAACCTCTCCTTATCATGTTTTTGTGCCAAGTAAAGTTTCTATGTTAAAGTTGATGTTATATTTGGGATCGTGCGCAGAAACAGCATTGCTGTCTGTCACGAATCTGGGCCTAAGTCTCTGTAGAAAATTCCAAAAAATCTGCCAATTTACCTGATATGTACGCAACTTTCATTAGTTTTGAGTTTTTCCATTTGAGCAAGTCTGGTGCCATTTTAAAATTCGTCTTTACGGACTGTTCTGTTTTTGACAGATTCTGCCTTTTATTTCGCATTGCCGCTTTTGTTAAGTTGAATGAGTTTTTTTGTTCCATTAACTTTCAGAAGTTTTGTGCAATGTCCAGAAGTGTTAAGAATGATTGTGTCACCTCTGAACATGTGAATTTTTGATTATGCACTAACCCTCTAATGAGTTTGCTTGAAGTTTGGTGTGAAGGAAGTTTTCAAGGGTCAAGAGAGGAGTATGATATACTATGATCAAGATGAGTGAAAGCTCTAAGCTTGGGGATGCCCCCGTGGTTCATCTCTGCATATTTTAAGAAGACTCAAGCGTCTAAGCTTGGGGATGCCCAAGGCATCCCCTTCTTCATCGACAAAGTATCAGGTTCCTTCTCTTGAAACTATATTTTTATTCGGTCACATCTTATGTACTTTACTTGGAGCGTCTGTGTGTGCTTTTTTGTTTTTGTTTTGTTATCTTAGTTCTCTGAATAAGTTCATCCTTGTGTGGGAGAGAGACACGCTCCGCTGGTTCGTATGAACACATGTGTTCTTAGCTCATAATATTCATGGCGAAGTTTCCTCTTCGTTAAATTGTTATATGGTTGGAATTGAAAAAATGCTACATGTAGTAATTGGTAAAATGTCTTGGATAATGTGATACTTGGCAATTTTTGTGCTCATGTTTAAGCTCTTGCATCATATACTTTGCACCCATTAATGAAGAAATACATAGAGCTTGCTAAAATTTGGTTTGCATATTTGGTCTCTCTAAGGTCTAGATAATTTCTAGTATTGAGTTTGAACAACAAGGAAGACGGTGTAGAGTCTTATAATGTTTACAATATGTCTTATATGTGAGTCTTGCTGCACCGGTTCATCCTTGTGTTAGTTTCAAATAAACCTTGCTAGCCTAAACCTTGTATCGAGAGGGAATACTTCTCATGCATCCAAATACTTGAGCCAATATTCATGCCATTTGTGTCCACCATACCTACCTACTACATGGTATTTCTCCGCCATTCCAAAGTAAATTGCTTGAGTGCTACCTTTAAACAATTCAAAAGTTATTACCTCTTATTTGTGTCAATGTTTAATAGCTCATGAGGAAGTATGTGGTGTCTATCTTTCAATCTTGTTGGGCAACTTTCACCAATGGACTAGTGGCTTCATCCGCTTATCCAATAATTTTGCAAAAAGAGCTGGCAATGGGATTCCCAGTCCCAAATTAATTAACAAAAATAGACACTCCTCCATGGTATGTGATTGTTGGACGGCACCCGAAGGATTCGGTTAGCCATGGCTTGAGAAAGCAAAGGTGGGGAGGAGTGTCATCATAATAAAACTAAAATAAAAAGGCACTCCTTCATGGTATGAGATTGTTGGCAGGCACCCGAGGATTCGGTTAGCCATGGTTTGTGAAAGAAAGGTTGGAAGGAGTGCCACCCAAAAATAAAATAAAATGGGAGCCGCTCTTTGAAGGTTTGTCTGGCAAGGGGGTTAGAGTACCCGCTACCATTCGTTGACAACAACAAACACCTCTCAAAACTTTACTTTTATGCTCTCTATATGTTTTCAAAATCAAAGCTCTAGCACAAATATAGCAATCGATGCTTTCCTCTTTGAAGGACCTTTCTTTTACTTTTATTGTTGAGTCAGTTTACCCATTTCTCTCCACCCCAAGAAGCAAACACTTGTGTGAACTGTGCATTGATTCCTACATACTTGCATATTGCACTTATTATATTACTTTACATTGACACTATCCATGAGATATACATGTTACAAGTTGAAAGCAACCGCTGAAACTTAATCTTCCATTGTGTTGCTTCAATACCTCTACTTTAAATTATTGCTTTATGAGTTAACTCTTATGCAAGACTTATTGATGCTTGTCTTGAAAGTGCTATTCATGAAAAGTCATTGCTTTATGATTCAGTTGTTTACTCATGTCATTACCATTGTTTTGATCGCTGCATTCATTACATATGTTTACAACATGATCAAGTTTATGATGGCATGTCACTTCAGAAATTATCTTTGTTATCGTTTTACCTGCTCGGGACGAGCAGAACTAAGCTTGGGGATGCTGATACGTCTCCAACGTATCGATAATTTCTTATGTTCCATGCTACATTATTGATGATATCTACATGTTTTATACACATTATATGTTGTATTTACGCATTTTCGGAACTAACCTATTAACGAGATGCCGAAGGTCTTTTCTGCTGTTTTTGGTTTCAGAAATCCTAGTAACGAAATATTCTCGGAATTGGACGAAATCACCTCCAGGTTCCTATTTTGCCCGGAAGCATCCAACACCCGAGAGCCGCAGAGGGGGCCCCAGGGCCCCAGATGATAGGGTGGCTGCCTGGCCCCCTGGCGCGCCAGCCTATGGTGTGGGCACCCCTTCGACCCTCCCGCGCCGCCTCTTCGCCTATATAAAGCCCCGCATCGAAAACCCCTGGAAGAAGCCACGATACGAGAAAAGTTCCGAGCCGCCGCCATCGCGAAGCCAAGATCCGGGGGACAGGAGTCTCTGGCACGCCGCCGGGACGGGAAGTGCCCCCGGAAGGCTTCTCCATCGACACCGCTGCCATCTCCACCGCCATCTTCATCACCGCTGCTGCTCCCATGAGGAGGGAGTAGTTCTCCATCGAGGCTCGGGGCTGTACCGGTAGCTATGTGGTTCATCTCTCTCCTATGTACTTCAATACAATAATCTCATGAGCTGCCTTACATGATTGAGATTCATATGATGATGCTTGCAATCTAGATGTCATTGTGCTAGTCAAGTGGGTTTTACTTATGTGATCTCCGGAGACTCCTTGTCCCACGTGTGTAAAGGTGACAGTGTGTGCACCGTGTGGGTCTCTTAGGCTATATTTCACAGAATACTTATTCACTGTTGAATGGCATAGTGAGGTGCTTATTTATATCTCTTTATGATTGCAATGTGTTTGTATCACAATTTATCTATGTGCTACTCTAGCAATGTTATTAAAGTAGTTTTATTCCTCCTGCACGTGTGTAAAGGTGACAGTGTGTGCACCGTGTTAGTACTTGGTTTATGCTATGATCATGATCTCTTGTAGATTGCGAAGTTAACTATTGCTATGATAATATTGATGTGATCTATTCCTCCTACATATGCATGAAGGTGACAGTGTGCATGCTATGTTAGTACTTGGTTTAGTCTTTTGATCTATCTTACACTATAAGGTTACTAAAATATGAACATAATTGTGGAGCTTGTTAACTCCGGCATTGAGGGTTCGTGTAATCCTATGCAATGTGTTCATCATCCAACAAGAGTGTAGAGTATGCATTTATCTATTCTGTTATGTGATCAATGTTGAGAGTGTCCACTAGTGAAAGTGTAATCCCTAGGCCTTGTTTCCAATACTGCAAACACCGTTTATTTACTGTTCTGTTGCATGTTTACTCGCTGCCATATTTTATTCAGATTGCTATTACCACTCATATACATCCATATTACTTGTATTTCACTATCTCTTCGCCGAACTAGTGCACCTATACACCTGACAAGTGTATTTGGTGTGTTGGGGACACAAGAGACTTCTTGCTTTGTGGTTGCAGGGTTGCATGAGAGGGATATCTTTGACCTCTTCCTCCCTGAGTTCGATAAACCTTGGGTAATCCACTTAAGGGAAACTTGCTGCTGTTCTACAAACCTCTGCTCTTGGAGGCCCAACACTGTCTACAAGAATAGAAGCACCCGTAGACATCAGATATCTTCCCGTCTACCATTTGATGCTGATCACCCTCCAATCGAGGTAAACTTTTCCCTCCATACTATCATTGTGCTGTTTCTCTTGATCAATGCGACTGCCATTGTCCTTACTTCTTTACTTCGACAGATCCCATAGCTCCTGAACATTTGCAAGACCTGTCGAACGATACTTCTGAGAGAGGAGATTCCTCAGCCCCCATAGGATCTCATACTGAGGAAAACGCAATCCCGAAAGATGAACGTGATGACCCATTGAACCCTGAAGCTGTCTTTATCAACCCCCAATCTTCAGCCAATGATATTAGCGACACAGCGGGATCAATGCATGATAACGATGCTGATCGTGTTGCCTTTGTTGATGCAGCTGCGGAGGAGGCCGAAGCGCTGCCTTTGAAGAGACCATCCGACGGCTTTGCCGACGAAGATGATCTTTTTGATCTGTAAGTCCTTGCTTCTTTTCCCAGAATTTGCTTTCTGCCTTTGCCATTTGCATCCTCTTTTTGACTTTGCCAATTTTCCACTTTAGTAGTGACGAAGGTTTTATCGAGCCTCCGCCCAAGAAGACCAAAACTAGCACCGTTCTACCGAATCCTGCGGCTTCCGAGGCTCTGCTGCAGTCCCCACGCCCAGATGTCGACTGCTTCTTCCTTTTCCAAGGGGAAGGATATTCCTTCGACTGCCGCAGCCGCAGCTCCTCCTCCAGGGAAACCTGTAAGTCTTTTTCTGTTTTAATGCAACATCTCCCGAATGGACCTTGATTAGGTTCTTCATCTGATAACTGTTTTTTCCTTATTTTTAAGGATTTGCGAGCTGTCATATCATCTCTAGAAACTTTCGCCTCCCAATATACTTCTCTGGAAGTTGACAAAGCCCAACTGCAAAAGGAGGACAAGTCCTCTTCCTCGAAGTTGGAGGGCGCAATAAAGATGGCTGCCGAGGCTCGTCAGGAGGTTGACTCCTTGAAGGAGGAACTCGAGGGGCTGAAGAAGAGGCTGAAGGACGAAGAGGCATCCAGAATAACTGCTGAAGCCCGGGTGATTGAGAAGGATGATCTTCTTCGCCAGTCTTCCTTGGCCTTGCTCAGTAATCCTCTTTTTGTTCTCTCACCGATTATTGCTTTTATGAATCCAATTCCTTAGTTAACGAGATCCTCTTATTTCGTTCTTTACAGAAGCCGCTGATATTCCTGTCGAGGCTCTGGACAAGATCCCGAGCAACTCTCCAGCAAATGCTTTGTCGATGACCCTCGCGTCTCACCACCTCGTTGAGGACCTCCTTCAGAAGGGTAAGGGAGCCATGGCAAGGATGCACTTTATGATCTTCCCCAAGATCGATCAAAACAAGACCTTGGGACAACTGATTGACGCTTTTGCCGTCAACACAAAGGAGGTTATCAAGGTATTCAAACGTACTTCGCGTACTTATGGTGCCCTCCTAGCCTTCCAACTTATGATGGGTCATGGCTTCAAAGAAAATATTGAAGAGATGTCCAAGGAGCTGCCGAAAGAACAAGATGGGCGATTTGTTGACTTGAGCGGCTTTAAGACCTCAGCTCTTAAGTGTGCTCGCCAGCTCCTTGAGCTGGTCTTAGCAAGGAAATCGTCCATCGGTCCAAGCTTGTCAAACCAGACCCAGGCCCCCTGATTTTATTTTTGTAATCTTGCTCAATTAAAACAATGTCATGTCTTTAAGACTTCCATGGTTGTAATTCATCGGCAATGTTGCCAGTGTATTCTTGCTATAACACTTTTATTTGCACACTCCCGATGGGAGTAAATTCCAGTGTTGAATCCATATAATCCATCACGCCTTTTAACAATGCTTTGCAGATTTTTCCTGTGCCTGCGTTTACTGATGATTCTTCGCTGTTGAGAGTGATCGACTCTAGCGCATGAAGGATCGAATCGCTCAGATGGAAAAGGATATGCGCAGACTTACGCATTGGCTGCTATTATCAAGAAGAACGAGCTTGCGGCCGACGCAGAGCGCTACGCTCTTATGAGTTGCATAGAGCCACAGAAAGTTTGAACTGTAAGCGCCCTTGCCCTCTTGCTCCTTGCTTTGTCATGAAATGCATTTTCTTATCTTCCGTCGTTTCTTTTGCTAGTCATAGCTCTGAACCCATCCGAGGAGAATAAACGGATTCACGAACGTGTAAACGCATTGACCCAACTATCATCAGCAGACGAAGTTTTCTGGAAAGAACACTCGAAGGCTTCGACTGTCGCAAAGTTCCAAGACCGGGTCGAGCAAGTCCACCGTTTCTTCGACAAGTGTTATAAAGGGCTGAGGGTGATACGTCTCCAACGTATCTATAATTTCTTATGTTCCATGCTAGTTTTATGACAATACCTACATGTTTTGTTCATACTTTATAATGTTTTTATGCATTTTACGGAACTAACCTATTAACAAGATGCCGCAGTGCCAGTTCCTGTTTTCTGCTGTTTTTGGTTTCAGAAAAGCTAGTTTACAAATATTCTCGGAATTGGACGAAACAAAAGCCCACGGTCTTATTTTCCACGGAGCCTTCCAGAACACCGAAGGAGATACGGAGAGGGGCCACGAGGCGGCCACCCCACGTGGCGGCGCGGCCAAGGGGGGGCGCGCCGCCCTATGGGGTGGGCCCCTCGGGTGCCCCCCTGCGCTGCCCCTTCGCTTACTTAATCCCTCCGTCGCGAAACCCTAGTACCGAGAGCCACGATACGGAAAAGTTATTGAGACGCCGCCGCCGTCAAACCCTATCTCGGGGGTTCAAGATCGTCTCCGGCACCCTGCCGAGAGGGGAATCATCACCGGAGGGCTCTACATCACCATGCCCGCCTCCGGACTGATGCGTGAGTAGTTCATCCTTGGACTACGGGTCCATAGCAGTAGCTAGATGGTTGTCTTCTCCTCTTGTGCTATCATGTTTAGATCTTGTGAGCTGCCTATCATGATCAGATCATCTATTTGTAATACTACATGTTGTGTTTGTTGGGATCCGATGAATATTAAATACTATGTCAAGTTGATTATTGATCTATCATATATGTGCTATTTATGTTCTTGCATGCTCTCCGTTGCTAGTAGAGGCTCTGGCCAAGTTGATACTTGTGACTCCAAGAGGGAGTATTTATGCTAGATAGTGGGTTCATGTCTCCATTGAATCTGGGGGAGTGACAGCAACCCCTAAGGTTGTGGATGTGCTGTTGCCACTAGGGATAAAACATCAATGCTTTGTTTAAGGATATTTGTGTTGATTACATTACGCACCATACTTAATGCAATTGTCTGTTGTTTGCAACTTAATACTGGAAGGGGTGCGGATGCTAACCTGAAGGTGGACTTTTTAGGCATAGATGCATGCTGGATGACGGTCTATGTTCTTTGTCGTAATGCCCTAAGTAAATCTCATAGTAGTCATCATGATATGTATATGAATCTCTATTCTGTCAATTGCCCAACTGTAATTTGTTCACCCAACATGATATTTATCTTATTGGAGAGACACCACTAGTGAACTGTGGACCCCGGTCCATTCTTTTACATCTGAAATATAATCTACTGCAATCATTGTTCTCTGTTGTTTTCTGCAAGCAAACATAATTCTCCACACCATACGTTTAATCCTTTGTTTTCAGCAAGCCGGTGAGATTGACAACCTCACTGTTAAGTTGGGGCAAAGTAGTTTGATTGTGTTGTGCAGGTTCCACGTTGGCGCCGGAATCACCGGTGTTGCGCCGCACTACACTCCTCCACCAACAACCTTCACGTGGCCTTCATATCCTACTGGTTCGATAAACCTTGGTTTCTTACTGAGGGAAAACTTGCTGCTGTGCTCATCATACCTTCCTCTTGGGGTTCCCAACGGATGTGTGCTTTACCGTTACAAGGAAGCTTCTACACGTTAGCATCTACGTTTTCTGGCGCCGTTGCCGGGGAGATCAAGACACGCTTCAAGGGGAGTCTCTCACATCCAATCTCTTTACTTTGTTTATTGTCTTGCTTTATTTTATTTTCTGTCTTGTTTGCTTTCTTTATATCAAAAACACAAAAAAATAGTTACTTGTTTTACTTTATTTAATTCGGTTTGCTTAGTTTACTCTTATTATTGCTAAAATGGGTACTCCTGAGAATACTAAGTTGTGTGATTTCACTAGCACAAATAATAATGATTTTATATGTACTCCTATTGCTCCACCTGCTACTACAACAGAATTTTATGAAATTAAACCTGCTTTACTAAATCTTGTTATGAGAGAGCAATTTTCTGGTGTTAGTACTGATGATGCCGCTGCTCATCTTAATAATTTTGTTGAACTTTGTGAAATGCAAAAGTATAAGGATATAGATGGAGATATTATAAAACTGAAATTGTTTCCTTTCTCCTTAAGAGGAAGAGCTAAAGATTGGTTGTTGTCTTTGCCTAAAAATAGTATTGATTCATGGACTAAATGTAAAGATGTTTTTATTGGAAAATATTATCCTCCTGCTAAGATTATATCTTTGAGAAGTAGCATTATGAATTTTAAGCAATTGGATAATGAACATGTTGCCCAAGCATGGGAGAGAATGAAATCTTTGGTAAAGAATTGCCCTACCCATGGACTGACTACTTGGATGATCATCCAAACCTTTTATGCAGGATTGAATTTTTCTTCAAGGAACCTATTGGATTCAGCTGCTGGAGGTACTTTTATGTCCATTACTTTGGGTGCTGCAACAAAGCTTCTTGATGATATGATGATCAATTACTCTGAATGGCATACTGAAAGAACTCCTCAAGGTAAGAAGGTAAATTCTGTTGAAGAAACCTCTTCTTTGAGTGATAAGATTGATGTTATTATGTCTATGCTTGTTAATGGTAGATCTCATGTTGATCCTAATAATGTTCCTTTAGCTTCATTGGTTGCTCAAGAAGAGCATGTTGATGTGAATTTCATTAAGAATAATAATTTCAACAACAATGCTTATAGGAATAATTTTGGTAACAACAACTATAGGCCATATCCTTCTAATAGTGGTAATGGTTATGGTAATTCTTATGGTAATTCTTACAACAATAATAAGAGTGTACCCTCTGATCTTGAAGTCATGCTTAAAGAATTTATTAGTACACAAACTGCTTTTAACAAATCTGTTGAGGAAAAGTTTGGTAAAATTGATGTTCTTGCTTCTAAGGTTGATAGTCTTGCTCTTGATGTTGATATTTTGAAACTTAAAGTTATGCCTAATGAAGTTAAAGATACTAAGTCATTTGCTAAAACAAATGCTATCCAAGTTCGAATTAATGACAATATTAGAATGATGGCTGAATTGCATGCTAGATGGGAAAGAGAAGAAAGAGAAGAAAAACTTGCTAAAGAGAATAATATAGCTAAAGTTTGGACTATTACCACCACTAGTAATGCTGATGCTTCACATGTTGCTAAACCTCCTGCTATCAATGGTAAAATAATTAGTGTTGGCAATGTTTCTAATTCTACTGCAAAGCGTGCAAAATTGCCTGAAACTGCTGAAACTGTTTGTGATAAAAGTGCTGAAATTTTTCAGAATGCTGTAGATCATAATGGTTTAGATTTTGATAGTTGTCATATTTCTGAAGTTATTAAGTTCTTACAAAAACTTGCTAGAAGTCCTAATGCTAGTGCTATAAATTTAGCCTTTACAAAACATATATATACATGCGCAAGCTTTCTGAGCTCAACCTTGTGCACAGAACTAGTCACACAATGGAAATCAAGAAGCAAATCATACCAAACATATACCATGTATATACATACTTAAGCGGTTTATTACAATACTCAGTGACGATGTGAGTATGCAAACTCACTTATTAAAGTATATGTACAAATTTATACAAATATTACATACTACAATACATGTGGTACAACTGTATTGTAGTCTCGCCTCCAGTGGTAGTCTCTAGTCGTGGCTCACTCCCGGTACATCCCAGGCTTCCATCCGGTCGAACGTGTAGTCCGCCTGACAGAATCTGGGATATATGGTCTCCCTGTCGGCTGGTAGTCGGAATCAGAAGATGATCCGAGAGAAAAATCCGTCATCATGAAATGATTATTTAATGAAGCATAATCATCCCACGCAGGATATATACTCCCTTTGACTCCATTATAGGCATTCCCTCCATCATTGTCGACTCTCCACGATAGGATACTCCTCATAGTCTCCCTACTATACGGAGGGTTCGATACTGGTTACGGCGTATTGGTTTACCTCAGGAGTACCCCTCACCGACTCACTCCCAGTTCCCATATCCGATCCCCAACGCCATCCTGTGGAGTTCTCAATTGGTGTCTCCGAGCGTTGGCGATTTCCGGATTCTTCTCCACCCTCATATCCACCTTGTGAGCTACTAGGAAAATACCTAGGTGTGATAGGGGTATTTTGGGGTTCTGGGGTATCTATGTCAATAAAGTCACCAGTTGAGAAAACTGGTGTAGGAACTTTGCTCACCATTGGCTCCTTTCCTTTCGCCTCCTCCTTGGGCTCAGTGAACTCATCCAGCATTGTGTCAATCGCCCCCGACAGATGTCGGTTCAGCTGAAAGAACAATGACAAGAGGTTCCTACAATTATCCATGTACTTTGCTGCTTCCGCAGGCTTTCTCTTCGCCAACTTGAAATGATTCAAAGTTGGATTGTCATCCTCCTCCATATGAGGAATGTGGGCAAACTCATAACCTATAAGGTCCTTGAAAGTGCATGGATCCCCCATGTGTGGTTTTGGTAATTAATGACAATCCCTATGGACTAATGTTTGCATTGAGTTATATTTGTAGGTGTTGTCCATAGGCAATGCTTGAACCATATGTTGGCTTCAAGGTTGCAATAAGAAGAAATTGGTGAAGGATATCAAGTGTCAAGTATGTCTTGAAGATGAAGATGAAGTGAGCCCTCAAGTTACTTCAAGACATCAACATGATGAAGTGCAAGTTCAAGATGAGCCAAACTCGAAGAGATCATATTCTCAAGCTTGCCATGAAAAATGAAGTGCAAGTTCATACCACTACTCTAAGAGATTGTTTCCTTGAACCCTCCCCGGTTCCGTAGACGATGAGGTAATCCACTCCTCTCGCACCTCCAGAGAGGTCTGGTTCTTCATAGCCGATCACATCTGCTTCTTCCAGGTCGTCGTTGTTCTCCTCAAGACGATTCAGGCAATCTAAGCAGGGGATTTAAGAGTGGTATGAGTACGAGCGTACTCAACAAGTTCATATTAGGAAAGAGGTGTGTAATGCACTATCTACGATACCAGACCAGAAAGTCTGACACCTATGCAGGTTTTGATAACCGTTTCTTCAAAAGGTTACTTTTATTAATAAGAGCTATGTCCGTCAGCCTTCACCGGTTGACTAGAACTTCATGGAGTTCCTTTCCGGCAGCGTTCGCAGTTCCAAAACCCGGAACAAGGAGTGACTGGTCACGATTCATTACACTCTGCAGAGGTGTGTTGCTTTACCCATAAGAGATCTTAACCTTGGTGCCAACCGGGCAGCTTTCCCGTCCACACTTCCTTTGGTGTGAGGCCCGGTATAAGGTCATAGTCAATCATATTCCTCCGCTACCTCGCACACCCACCCTTTGTTGCAAATCCGACCTTGGGTCCTCGCCGGGCTATATCACTTGGATATCTTCCGACCTCGACAACTACCAGGTCGCAACCATGGTCCTTCGCCGGTAGATGCAACCCATCATAGACCACATTACCGTGGGGAATTAGAATGGGATCCCCACCCCACCGCTTGCCCAACCTGGGTCAAGTGTCTACGGTAAGCGCATCCGTTGATGTACGAGAGGTGGAAATACAATTGACTAGTCCGTCCCACTCCAGATCTTATGGTTAACACGAGTTTTACGGCACAAGAATCACTGGACGACATTTGTTGTTTAATCCTAGATGGATATAAACCCTTGCAATGGAACCTCCACCATATCAACACATACCATGGTTCCATTGCCCACCACATAGTCATATTCATAGTTATGAAAATAATACTTTTGATTTTCATGCAAGAGTGATAAGTATAGTACTTTGCAAGTAATTTGGTAAAAATACTCAAATGACATGAGCAAGCGATGAACTTGCCTGGCAACTGCGATGTAATGCAGTTGGATGCTTTGGATTGACCCTGATCCTCTGTTTCTGAAAGAAGCATCATTGTCCGATAAGGGCAATGGTTAAAGAAGCAATTATGCATGCTTTTGGATTTTAGGGTTTGGTTTCCCCCTCCCGATGTTTTATTATTTCATGTCGGAAGTAATTACTAAGAACAATTTAGGGATACTTTGTTTAAGGCAAAATACTACCTTGGAATATTGCCAAGGTGTTTTTATAGTCCAAATTAATTTTATGGACTAATTTTTATCATTAAAAATATGTGTGTTATTTTTAATGATGCTTTAATATTTATTCTTTGCCTTAAATTATGGTTCAATTTTTATTTGTCTCAAAAATTCTATTTCATATTTTATTATGATAGAGAATTTTATGCTGAGTGGTTTTCATATTTTTAATTATTTTTCTAGAGTTTTCATCTATTTTCTAATTTTTCTGAAAGTTTATGGTTTATTTGAATTGTGAAAAGACCAATTTGCCCCTGGGCCCACCTGTCGAGAGCCCAACAGGGTTGGGTTAGACCCGCACGGTCCAACCGACGGGTGCGGTCGCTCCCCACTTCTCCTCTCCCGTGTCGTCTCGAACCCTAACCTCACCCGAGCTCTGGCGACTCGAGTCGCCGTCGCCGAATTAATCCGGCCATTTCCGGCCAGCTCCGGCGGCGTGGTTGGTGATACGTCTCAAACGTATCTATAATTTCTGATGTTCCATGCTTGTTTTATGACGATACTTACATGTTTTGTTCACACTTTATATCGTTTTGATGCATTTTCCGGAACTAACCTATTAACAAGATGCCGAAGTGCAAGTTCCTGTTTTCTGCTGTTTTTGGTTCCAGAAAGGCTGTTCGGGCAATATTCTCGGAATTCGACGAAACAAAGACCAAACATCTTAATTCACCGAGACGGACCAGAACACCGAAGGGGAGACGGAGAGGAGGCCCAGGGCCCCCACACCATAGGGCCGCGCGGGCAGGCCCCTGGCCGCGCCGGCCTATGGGGAGGGCGCCCTGGTGCCCCTCCGATGCCGCCTCTTCGCCTATAAAGTCCCTCGCGACCTAAAAACCCGACACCAATTGACGTAACTCCAGAAAAGCTCCAGGGGCACCGCTGATACGTCTCCAACGTATCGATAATTTCTTATGTTCCATGCTACTTTATTGATGATACCTACATGTTTTATGCACATTATATGTCATATTTATGCATTTTCTGGAACTAACCTATTAACAAGATGCCGAAGTTTCCTGTTTTCTGCTGTTTTTGGTTTCAGAAATCCTAGTAACGAAATATTCTCGGAATTGGACGAAATCAACGCCCAAGTTCCTATTTTGCCCGGAAGCATCCAGAACACCCGAGAGCCGCGGGGGTGTGGGCCCCAGATGACATGGTGGCGCGGCTCGGCCCGCCGCGCCACCCTATGGTGTGGTCGCCCCTTTGACCCTCCTGCGCCGCCTCTTCGCCTATATAAAGCCCCATCGAAAACCCTTACGAAAAAAGCCACGATACGCGAAACCTTCCGAGCCGCCGCCATCGCGAAGCCAAGATCCGGGGACAGGAGTCTCTGTTCCGGCACCCTGCCGGACGGGGAAGTGCCCCGGAAGGCTTCTCCATCGACACCGCTGCCATCTCCACCGCCATCTTCATCACCGCTGCTGCTCCCATGAGGAGGGAGTAGTTCTCCATCGAGGCTCGGGGCTGTACCGGTAGCTATGTGGTTCATCTCTCTCCTATGTAGTTCAATACAATAATCTCATGAGCTGCCTTACATGATTGAGATTCATATGATGATGCTTGTAATCTAGATGTCATTATGCTAGTCAAGTGGGTTTTACTTATGTGATCTCCGGAGACTCCTTGTCCCACGTGTGTAAAGGTGACAGTGTGTGCACCGTGTGGGTCTCTTAGGCTATATTTCACGAAGTACTTATTCACTGTTGAAGAGCGTAGTGAAGTGCTTATTTATATCTCTTTATGATTGCAATGTGCATCGTATCACAATTTATCTATGTGCTACTCTAGCAAAGTTATTAAAGTAGTTTTATTCCTCCTGCATGTGTGCAAAGGTGACAGTGTGTGCACCGTGTTAGTACTTGGTTTATGCTATGATCATGATCTCTTGTAGATTGCGAAGTTAACTATTGCTATGATAATATTGATGTGATCTATTCCTCCTACATATGCATGAAGGTGACAGTGTGCATGCTATGCTAGTACTTGGTTTAGTCTTTTGATCTATCTTACACTAAAGGTTACTAAAATATGAGCATAATTGTGGAGCTTGTTAACTCCGGCATTGAGGGTTCGTGTAATCCTACGCAATGTGTTCATCATCCAACAAAAGTGTAGAGTATGCATTTATCTATTCTGTTATGTGATCAATGTTGAGAGTGTCCACTAGTGAAAGTCTAATCCCTAGGCCTTGTTCCTAAATACTGCTATCGCTGCTTGTTTACTGTTTTACTGCGTTACTACTGCTGCAATACTACCACCATCAACTACACGCCAGCAAGCTATTTTCTGGCACCGTTGCTACTGCTCATATATATTCATACCACCTGTATTTCACTATCTCTTCGCCGAACTAGTGCACCTATTTGGTGTGTTGGGGACACAAGAGACTTCTTGCTTTGTGGTTGCAGGGTTGCATGAGAGGGATATCTTTGACCTCTTCCTCCCTGAGTTCGATAAACCTTGGGTAATCCACTTAAGGGAAACTTGCTGCTGTTCTACAAACCTCTGCTCTTGGAGGCCCAACACTGTCTACAAGAATAGAAGCACCCGTAGACATCAAGCTATTTTCTGGCGCCGTTGCCGGGGAGATCAAGACACGCTGCAAGGGGAGTCTCCACTTCTCAATCTCTTTACTTTGTTTTTGTCTTGCTTTATTTTATTTACTACTTTGTTTGCTGCACCTAAACAAAATACAAAAAAATTAGTTGCTAGTTTTACTTTATTTATTGTCTTGCTCTCTATATCAAAAACACAAAAAAATTAGTTACTTGCATTTATTTTATCTAGTTTGCTTTATTTACTGTTGCTAAAATGAATACTCCTGAAAATACTAAGTTGTGTGACTTCACAAATGCAAATAATAATGATTTCCTATGCACACCTATTGCTCCACCTGCTACTACAGCAGAATTCTTTGAAATTAAACCTGCTTTACTAAATCTAGTCATGAGAGAACAATTTTCTGGTGTTAGTTCTGATGATGCTGCTGCCCATCTCAATAATTTTGTTGAACTTTGTGAAATGCAAAAGTATAAAGATGTAGATGGTGATATTATTAAATTGAAAGTGTTTCCTTTCTCATTAAGAGGAAGAGCTAAAGATTGGTTGCTATCTTTGCCTAAGAATAGTATTGATTCATGGACTAAATGCAAGGATGCTTTTATTGGTAGATATTATCCTCCCGCTAAAATTATATCTTTGAGAAGTAGCATAATGAATTTTAAGCAATTAGATACTGAACATGTTGCTCAAGCATGGGAGAGAATGAAAACTTTGGTAAAGAATTGCCCAACCCATGGACTGACTACTTGGATGATCATCCAAACCTTCTATGCAGGACTAAATTTTTCTTCGCGGAATTTATTGGATTCAGCTGCTGGAGGTACCTTTATGTCCATCACTTTGGGGGCGGCTACAAAACTTCTTGATGATATGATGGTAAATTACTCTGAATGGCACACGGAAAGAGCTCCACAAGGTAAGAAGGTAAATTCTGTTGAAGAAACCTCTTCCTTGAGTGATAAGATTGATGTGATTATGTCTATGCTTGTGAATGGTAGATCTAATGTTGATCCAAATAATGTTCCTTTAGCTTCATTGGTTGCTCAAGAAGAAAATGTTGATGTGAATTTTATTAAAAATAATAATTTCAACAACAATGCTTATAGGAACAACTCTGGTAATAACTATAGGCCATATCCTTCTGCTAATGGTAATGGTTATGGTAATTCTTATGGGAATTCTTACAATAATAATAGGAGTGTACCCTCTGGTCTTGAAGCCATGCTTAAAGAATTTATTAGTACACAAACTGCTTTTAACAAATCTGTTGAGGAAAAGCTTGATAAAATTGATACTATTGCTTCTAGAGTTGATAGACTTGCCTCCGATGTTAATCTTTTAAAATTGAAAGTTATGCCTAATAATGATATTGATAATAAGATCACTACTACAGCAAATGCCATCCAAGTTAGAATTAATGAGAATATAAGATTAATGGCTGAGTTGCGTGCTAGGTGGGATAGAGAAGAAAATGAAAAACTAGCTAAAGAGAATAATGTAGCTAAAGTTTGGACTATTACCACCACTAGTAATGTTAATTCTTCACATGTTGCTGCACCTCCTACTATCAATGGTAAAATAATTGGTGTTGGCAATGTTTCTACTCCTAGTGCAAAGCGAACAAAACTGCCTGAAATTGCTAAAACTGCTGAAACTGCTTGTGATAAAACTGCTGAAATTTTTTCCAACCTTGGGAACAATGATCCCATTGCTGTAGCTCATAATGATTTAGATTTTGATGATTGTCACATCTCTGAAGTTATAAAGTTCTTACAAAAACTTGCTAAAAGTCCTAATGCTAGTGCTATAAATTTAGCCTTTACAAAACATATTACAAATGCTCTCATAAAAGCTAGAGAAGAGAAACTAAAACTTGAAACTTCTATTCCTAGAAAGTTAGAAGATGGTTGGGAGCCCATCATTAAAATGAAATTCAATGACTTTGAATGTAATGCTTTATGTGATCTTGGTGCAAGTATTTCTGTTATGCCTAAAAAGATTTATGATATGCTTGACTTGCCACCATTGAAGAATTGTTATTTGGATGTTAATCTTGCCGATAATGTTAAAAAGAAACCTTTGGGGAGGATTGATAATGTGCATATTACGGTTAACAATAACCTTGTCCCCGTTGATTTTGTTGTCTTGGATATCGAATGCAATGCATCTTGTCCTATTGTGTTGGGAAGACCTTTTCTTCGAACTGTTGGTGCTGTTATTGATATGAGGGAAGGTAATATTAAATATCAATTTCCTCTCAAGAAAGGTATGGAACACTTCCCTAGAAAGAGAATGAAGTTGCCTTTTGATTCTATTATTAGAACAATCTATGATGTTGATGCTTCTACTCTCGATGTTACTTGATTTGCACTTTCTGCGCCTAGCTGAAAGGCGTTAAAGAAAAGCGCTTATGGGAGACAACCCATGTTTTTACCTACAGCAATTTTTTGTTTTATTGAGTCTTGGAAGTTGTTTACTACTGTAGCAACCTCTCCTTATCATGTTTTTGTGCCAAGTAAAGTTTCTATGACAAAGTTGATGTTATATTTGGGATTGCTGCGCAGAAACAGCATTGCTGTCTGTCACGAATCTGGGCACAGTTCTCTGTAGAAAATTCGAAAAAATCTGCCAATTTACGAGCGTGATCCTCAGATATGTACGCAACTTTCATTAGTTTTGAGTTTTTCCATTTGAGCAAGTCTAGTGCCAGCTTTAAATTCGTCTTTACGGACTGTTCTGTTTTTGACAGATTCTGCCTTTTATTTCGCATTGCCTCTTTTGCTATGTTGGATTTATTTCTTTGATCCATTAATGTCCAGTAGCATTATGCAATGTCCAGAAGTGAAAATAATGATTGTGTCACCTCTGAATGAGTGAATTATTAATGATGCACTAACCCTCTAATGAGTTTGCTTGAAGTTTGGTGTGAAGGAAGTTTTCAAGGGTCAAGAGAGGAGAATGATATACTATGATCAAGAGGAGTGAAAGCTCTAAGCTTGGGGATGCCCCGTGGTTCACCCCTGCATATTTTAAGAAGACTCAAGCGTCTAAGCTTGGGGATGCCCAAGGCATCCCCTTCTTCATCGACAACATCATCAGGTTCCTCCCCTGAAACTATATTTTTATTCAGTCACATCTTGTGTTCTTTACTTGGAGCGTCGGTTTGTTTTTGTTTTTGTTTTTGTTTGAATAAAATGGATCCTAGCATTCACTTTGTGGGAGAGAGACACGCTCCGCTGTTGCATATGGACACATGTGTCCTTAGGCTTTACTCATAATGTTCATGGCAAAGTTTCTTCTTCGTTAAATTGTTATATGGTTGGAATTGGAAAATGCTACATGTAGTAATTCTAAAAATGTCTTGGATAATGTGATACTTGGCAATTGTTGTGCTCATGTTTAAGCTCTTGCATCATATGCTTTGCACCCATTAATGAAGAAATACATAGAGCTTGCTAAAATTTGATTTGCATATTTGGTTTCTCTAAGGTCTAGATAATATCTAGTATTGAGTTTTGAACAACAAGGAAGACGGTGTAGAGTCTTATAATGTTTACAATATGTCTTTTATGTGAGTTTTGCTGCACCGCTTCATACTTGTGTTTGTTTCAAATAACCTTGCTAGCCTAAACCTTGTATCGAGAGGGAATACTTCTCATGCATCCAAATACTTGAGCCAATATTCATGCCATTTGTGTCCACCATACCTACCTACTACATGGTATTTCTCCGCCATTCCAAAGTAAATTGCTTGAGTGCTACCTTTAAAATTCCATCATTCACCTTTGCAATATATAGCTCATGGGACAAAATAGCCTTAAAAACTATCGTAGTATTGAATATGTACTTATGCACTTTATCTTTTATTAAGTTGCTTGTTGTGCGATAACCATGCTTCTGGGGAACGCCATCAACTATTGTTGAATATCATGTGAGTTGCTATGCATGTCCGTCTTGTCTGAAGGATCTATCATTTTAGTGGTTGGAGCATGCAAAATTGTTAGAGAAGAACATTGGGCCGCTAACTAAAGCCATGAATCATGGTTGAAGTTTCAGTTTTGGACATATATCCTCAATCTCATATGAGAATAATAATTGTTGCTACATGCTTATGCATTAAAGAGGAGTCCATTATCTGTTGTCCATGTTGTCCCGGTATGGATGTCTAAGTTGAGAATAATCAAAAGCGAGAAATCCAAAATGCGAGCATTCTCCTTAGACCTTTGTACAGGCGGCATGGAGGTACCCCTTTGTGACACTTGGTTGAAACATGGCATGCAAAGATCCGGTAGTCCAAGCTAAGTAGGACAAGGTGCGGGCACTATTAGTATACTATGCATGAGGCTTGCAACTTGTAAGATATAATTTACATAACTCATATGCTTTATTACTACCGTTGACAAAATTGTTTCATGTTTTCAAAATAAAAGCTCTAGCACAAATACAGCAATCGATGCTTTCCTCTTTGAAGGACCATTCTTTTACTTTTATTGTTGAGTCAGTTCACCTATCTCTCTCCACCTTAAGAAGCAAACACTTGTGTGAACTGTGCATTGATTCCTACATACTTGCATATTGCACTTATTATATTACTTTGCATTGACAACTATCCATGAGATATACATGTTACAAGTTGAAAGCAACCGCTGAAACTTAATCTTCCATTGTGTTGCTTCAATGCCTTTACTTTGATTTATTGCTTTATGAGTTAACTCTTATGCAAGACTTATTGATGCTTGTCTTGAAGTACTATTCATGAAAAGTCTTTGCTTTATGATTCACTTGTTTACTCATGTCATTACCATTGTTTTGATCGCTGCATTCATTACATATGTTTACAATATGATCAAGTTTATGATGGCATGTCACTTCAGAAATTATCTTTGTTATCGTTTTACCTGCTCGGGACGAGCAGAACTAAGCTTGGGGATGCTGATACGTCTCCAACGTATCGATAATTTCTTATGTTCCATGCTACTTTATTGATGATACCTACATGTTTTATGCACATTATATGTCATATTTATGCATTTTCTGGAACTAACCTATTAACAAGATGCCGAAGTGCCAGTTCCTGTTTTCTGCTGTTTTTGGTTTCAGAAATCCTAGTAACGAAATATTCTCGGAATTGGACGAAATCAACGCCCAAGTTCCTATTTTGCCCGGAAGCATCCAAACACCCGAGAGCCGCGAGGGGCCCTGTGGGCCCAGATGACATGGTGGCGCGGCCTGCCCGGCCGCGCCACCCTATGGTGTGGTCGCCCCTTTGACCCTCCTGCGCCGCCTCTTCGCCTATATAAAGCCCCTGCATCGAAAACCCTTACGAAAAGCCACGATACGCGAAACCTTCCAGAGCCGCCGCCATCGCGAAGCCAAGATCTGGGGACAGGAGTCTCTGTTCCGGCACCCTGCCGGAGCGGGGAAGTGCCCCCAGAAGGCTTCTCCATCGACACCGCTGCCATCTCCACCGCCATCTTCATCACCGCTGCTGCTCCCATGAGGAGGGAGTAGTTCTCCATCGAGGCTCGGGGCTGTACCGGTAGCTATGTGGTTCATCTCTCTCCTATGTAGTTCAATACAATAATCTCATGAGCTGCCTTACATGATTGAGATTCATATGATGATGCTTGTAATCTAGATGTCATTATGCTAGTCAAGTGGGTTTTACTTATGTGATCTCCGGAGACTCCTTGTCCCACGTGTGTAAAGGTGACAGTGTGTGCACCGTGTGGGTCTCTTAGGCTATATTTCACGAAGTACTTATTCACTGTTGAAGAGCGTAGTGAAGTGCTTATTTATATCTCTTTATGATTGCAATGTGCATCGTATCACAATTTATCTATGTGCTACTCTAGCAAAGTTATTAAAGTAGTTTTATTCCTCCTGCATGTGTGCAAAGGTGACAGTGTGTGCACCGTGTTAGTACTTGGTTTATGCTATGATCATGATCTCTTGTAGATTGCGAAGTTAACTATTGCTATGATAATATTGATGTGATCTATTCCTCCTACATATGCATGAAGGTGACAGTGTGCATGCTATGCTAGTACTTGGTTTAGTCTTTTGATCTATCTTACACTAAAGGTTACTAAAATATGAGCATAATTGTGGAGCTTGTTAACTCCGGCATTGAGGGTTCGTGTAATCCTACGCAATGTGTTCATCATCCAACAAAAGTGTAGAGTATGCATTTATCTATTCTGTTATGTGATCAATGTTGAGAGTGTCCACTAGTGAAAGTCTAATCCCTAGGCCTTGTTCCTAAATACTGCTATCGCTGCTTGTTTACTGTTTTACGTTACTACTGCTGCAATACTACCACCATCAACTACACGCCAGCAAGCTATTTTCTGGCACCGTTGCTACTGCTCATATATATTCATACCACCTGTATTTCACTATCTCTTCGCCGAACTAGTGCACCTATTTGGTGTGTTGGGGACACAAGAGACTTCTTGCTTTGTGGTTGCAGGGTTGCATGAGAGGGATATCTTTGACCTCTTCCTCCCTAAGTTCGATAAACCTTGGGTAATCCACTTAAGGGAAACTTGCTGCTGTTCTACAAACCTCTGCTCTTGGAGGCCCAACACTGTCTACAAGAATAGAAGCACCCGTAGACATCAACCGCCGCCATCGCGAAACTCCAATTCGGGGGACAGAAGTCTCTGTTCCGGCACCCTGCCGGGACGGGGAATTGCCCCCGGAGCCATCTCCGTCGACACCACCGCCATCTTCATCGCCATCGCTGTCTCCTATGATGAGGAGGGAGTAGTTCTCCCGAGGCTGAGGGCTGTACCGGTAGCTATGTGGTTAATCTCTCTCTGTACTCCAATACAATGATCTCATGAATTGCTTTGCATGATTGAGATCCATATGATGAGCTTTGTATCACTATTAATCTATGTGCTACTCTAGTGATGTTATTAAAGTAGTCTATTCCTCCTTCATGATGTAATGTGGACAGTGTGTGCATCATGTAGTACTTGGCGTAGGTTATGATCGTGATCTCTTGTAGATTGTGAAGTTAACTATTACTATGCACTCTAGAGTTACTTTATATGAACTCCGGAATTACTCTCTATGGTGTGACAGTGACAGTGTTTGCATCTTGTGTGATTCCTTTATGACATTGTGGAGCTTGTTTACTCCGGCTTGAGGGTGCTCTCGTAGCCCTACACAATGAATGGTGTTTGTTATCCAACAATAGAGTCTTTGAAAGTAGTACAAAGGAAGAGAACTTATTTATTATGTGATAAATGTTGAGAGTGTCCACTAGTGAAAGTATGATCCCTAGGCCTTGTTTCCAATACTGCAAACACCGCTTACTTACTGTTCTACTGCATGTTTACTTGCTGCCATATTTATTTCAGATTGTTATTACCACTCATATTCATCTATACCACCTGTGTTTTACTATCTCTTCGCCGAACTAGTGCGCCTATACATCTGACAAGTGTATTAGGTGTGTTGGGGACACAAGAGACTTCTTGTATCTTAATTGCAGGGTTGCTTGAGAGGACTATCTTTGACCTCTACCTCCCTGAGTTCGATAAACCTTGGGTGATTCACTTAAGGGAAACTTGCTGCTGTTCTACAAACCTCTGCTCTTGGAGGCCCAACACTGTCTACAAGAATAGAAGCACCCGTAGACATCAAGCTATTTTTGGCGCCGTTGCCGGGGAGGTAAGGTAAAAGGTATTCACATCCTCCGACTACTAAGTTATTTCTTAGCATTGTTGCCGGTGTGTGAGTGCTCGAAGCTATCTCCTTTAGACTCTGCAATTGCGACTTTTTGTTTCTTGTTTTTATTTTCACTAGTTAGGCATAATGGAAAACAACAAAAAAATTAGTGAGCTTTTTAATCTTTTTCCTGATTTAGAATTGTTTGATGCGAAAATTAAAAAACCTATGGAATCTTATTTGCATGTTATTAGTACGAATGCAATTACTACTAATGCTATGGAAAAGTCTAAGCATGGGGAAGCTAGTTTTTATGATCTTTGTAGCTTCCCAGTTTTAGGGGAGAAAATTTGCTCTGATAATACTTTATCTCCCATATGCGATAACTCTAATGATGCTTGTGATATTTTAAATCCACCTACTAAAAATATTCCTTTCAAGATACCTATGAAAATTATTGGACGTGTTATAGATAACCGCTATGAAGGGGATGGAACTGTTCATCCTGAAGATCATTTACTGTTTTTGCATGAATTATGCGGGTTATTCAAGTGTGCAGGTATTTCAATGGATGAAGTTAGGAAGAAATTATTTGTTATGTCGCTATCTGGTAAAGCGGCGCATTGGTATAAACTGCTGAAGGACGGGCGTTCTCTTGATTGGAAGGATATTGTGCCTCTATTTTATTCTAAATTCTATCCTCCAAGTGAAATTCACAAAGACCGAAACCGTATATATAATTTCTGGCCTCATGATGGAGAGAGTATTGCCCAAGCATGGGAGAGATTGAAGTCCTTAATGCTCAAATGCCCCAATCATGAGCTTCCTGGTAATGTTATCATTGATAATTTCTATGCAAGACTTTCTTTTCCAGATAAAACCTTGCTGGATACTGCTTGTTCTGGATCATTCACATGCAATAGAGAAGAGTTTAAATGGGACCTTCTTGATCGGATTCAGGAGAATACTGAAGGATGGGAGAACGACAAAGGTAGAGAGTCAGGTATAAATTATGATTATGAATGCATTGAAACTTTTATGGATACTGATAAATTTCGAAATATGAGTGCTACTTATGGTCTTGACTCTCAAGTTGTTGCAAATTTTTATAAAGCTTTTGCTTCTCACATTGAATTGCCTAGGAAGAATTTTGATAAGTATCATGAACCTTTTAAAGACGCTTGCATGAAGGATGAAACTGTTATTAATGATTGCAATGAACATGTTCAAACTTCTGAAAATGCTATTTCCTATAAGCATGTTAATTTTTGTGGAATACATAGACCTTGTGGAATTAATCAAATCGAAGATGAATATTGTATCCATCATAGGAATGAAAAAACTAGAAAGTGGTCTAGGGCTCTAGATGATCTTGGTGAAAAAGTGTGTGCCCTCTATCCTTTTATTTGTGAACTTTGCCATAGAGTTGGTCATTTTAATTTTCAATGCTCCTCCAATGATAATTCGAACCCCATGAGTGCTGCAAATTTGTATTGTGATGATGAAATTACTCCTAATCAGCATGATGAACTTACCTTATTTTTGAAGTGTGAAGAGTTATCAAGAAAAATTTCTTTGTTAGATATTAACGATCTTGATATTGATGATGTCCTGCATGGGTGTCTTTCTTATTGCATTAATAATTGCCATACAAATACTTACATACAAAATATTTTAGAAGATGACACTTTGCCAAAATATGATAGGACCGCTATGTGTTTCAAACTTATTAATGAAAAGAAGGAATCCTCCAAGGTTTCTTCTATTGTTTCTGGAAATAAAGCAGGTTATGTGGAGAAGCCTCTCATCAAGCCTCTCCCTCCTAAAGAAGGGAACGAGGAAGAAGAAGAAGAAGAAGAAGAAGAAGAAGAAGAAGAAGAAGAAGAAGAAGAAGAAGAAGAAGAAGAAGAAGAAGAAGAAGAAGAAGAAGAAGAAGAAGAAGAAGAAGAAGAAGAAGAAGAAGAAGAAGAAGAAGAAGAAGAAGAAGAAGAAGAAGAAGAAGAAGAAGAAGAAGAAGAAGAAGAAGAAGAAGAAGAAGAAGAAGAAGAAGAAGAAGAAGAAGAAGAAGAAGAAGAAGAAGAAGAAGAAGAAGAAGAAGAAGAAGAAGAAGAAGAAGAAGAAGAAGAAGAAGAAGAAGAAGAAGAAGAAGAAGAAGAAGAAGAAGAAGAAGAAGAAGAAGAAGAAGAAGAAGAAGAAGAAGAAGAAGAAGAAGAAGAAGAAGAAGAAGAAGAAGAAGAAGAAGAAGAAGAAGAAGAAGAAGAAGAAGAAGAAGAAGAAGAAGAAGAAGAAGAAGAAGAAGAAGAAGAAGAAGAAGAAGGGGAATAAAAAGAAGGGGAATAAAAAGAAAGAGGTAACATCATATCCCCGCGTGTATGAGGTAACAATAGGTAACCGTAAGTATGTTGCTCCTAATGATTATTATGATAATGAATCTGAGTACGATGATCTTCCTATGCCCTTTACCCATATTAGTGATCATGATTTGGAAGAGCACACTACCTTTGATATTGGAAATCTCTTTGGTACTGATTATGAAAGTAATGATGATAGCATTATTCATGTCCCCTCAAACGATGATATTGAAAGCTCTAAGCTTGGGGATGTTGTGCTTGAAGATCCTATATTTGAGACCTTTACTTTTAGTGAAAATGATGATATTACATATTCTGGTTTAGATAATCGTTGTAGAGATGGATATGACACATGTTATAATTATCCTTATGAAACTTGTCATAGTTATGATGGGCTTGCCAAAAACCATTCCCTTAGTATGCAACTTGTTTACCATGTTCAAATTCTTGATAATGATCCTGCTCCAATTACTATTGATGAGAAGAGTTTTTCTTATGTCAAAAATAATGATACTTTTATGCATATAAACCATGATAAGAATGTTTCAAGTGATGGTTATATTGTGGATTTCATCAATGATGCTACTGAAAGTTATTATGAGAGAGGGAAACACGGTTGTATGCATCTTAATAATATTCAGTTTCCCCTCTTTATGTTGAGAATCTTGAAGTTACTCGTGTCTTATCTTCTTATGCTTGTCACTTTGTTCTTCATGAATTTATTTGTGTACAAGATTCCTTTTCATAGGAAGAGGGTTAGGCTTAAATTTGTTTCATACTTGCTTTTTGATGCTCTCTTTGCTGCGACTCTCATCCTTATGAGAGCATCATCATTAAAATTGCTGAGCCCATCTTAATGGCTATAAAGAAAGCACTTCTTGGGAGATAACCCATGTGTTTATTTTGCTACTGTATTGTTGAGTCTTGGAAGTTGTTACTACTGTAGCAACCTCTCCTTATCATGTTTTTGTGCCAAGTAAAGTCTCTATGGTAAAGTTGATGCTAGATTTGGATTACTGCGCAGAAACAGATTTGCTGTGTCACGAATTGCGCAGAACTCTGTAGGTAACTCAGAAAAATCTGCCAATTTACGTGCATGATCCTCAGATATGTACGCAACTTTCATTAGTTTTGAGTTTTTCCGTTTGAGCAAGTTAAGTGCCTCTGCAAAATTCGTCTTTACGGACTGTTCTGTTTTGACAGATTCTGCTTTTTTATTTCGCATTGCCACTTTTGCTATGTTGAATGGGTTTCTTTGTTCCATTAACTTTCAGAAGCTTTGTGCAATGTCCAGGAGTGTTAAGAATGATTGTGTCACCTCTGAACATGTGAATTTTTATTATGCACTAACCCTCTAATGAGTTTGCTTGAAGTTTGGTGTGAAGTTTTCAAGGGTCAAGAGAAGAGGATGATATATGATCAAGAAGAGTGAAAAGCCTAAGCTTGGGGATGCTCCCGTGGTTCATCCCTGCATATTTCAAGAAGACTCAAGCATCTAAGCTTGGGGATGCCCAAGGCATCCCCTTCTTCATCAACTTATCAGGTTTCTTCTATTGAAACTATATTTTTATTCAGTCACATCTTATGTACTTTTTGTTTGTTTTTGTTTTGTTTGAATACATTCTTGTGTGGGAGAGAGACACGCTCCGCTGTTGCATATGAACACATGTGTTCTTAGCTTTACTTTTAATGTTCATGGCGAAGGTTGAAAACTGCTTCGTTCATTGTTATATGGTTGGAAACAGGAAATGCTTCATGTGGTAAATGGTATAATGTCTTAAATAATTTGATACTTGGCAATTGTTGTGCTCATATAGATCATGTTTAAGCTCTTGCATCATATACTTTGCACCTATTAATGAAGAACTACATAGAGCTTGTTAAAATTTGGTTTGCATGATTGGTCTCTCTAAGTCTAGATATTTTCTGGTTAAGGTGTTTGAACAACAAGGAGACGATGTAAAGTCTTATAATGCTTACAATATGTTCATATGTGAGTCTTGCTGCACCGTTTTATACTTGAGTTTGCTTCAAACAACCTTGCTAGCCTAGCCTTGTATTGAGAGGGATTCTTCTCGTGCATCCAAATCCTTGAGCCAAAAACTATGCCAATTGTGTCCACCATACCTACCTACAACATGGTATTTCTCCGCCATTCCAAAGTAAATTGCTTGAGTGCTATCTTTAAACAATTCAAAAGTTATTACCTCTTATTTGTGTCAATGTTTTATAGCTCATGAGGAAGTATGTGGAGTTTATCTTTCAATCTTGTTGGGCAACTTTTACCAATGGACAGGTGGCTTCATCCGCTTATCCAATAATTTTGCAAAAAGAGCTGGCAATGGGGTTCCCAGCCCCGAATTAATTAACTTTCATAAATTTATAAATAGACACTCCTCCATGGTATGTGATTGTTGGTCGGCACCCGAGGATTCGGTTAGCCATGGCTTGAGAAAGCAAAGGTGGGGAGGAGTGTCATCTAAATAAAACTAAAATAAAAGGCACTCCTTCATGGTATGAGATTGTTGGCAGGCACCCGAGGATTCGGTTAGCCATGGTTTGTGAAAGCAAGGTTGGAAGGAGTGCCACCCAAAAATAAAATTTCATGGGAGCCGCTCTTTGAAAGTCTGTCTGGCAAGGGGGTTAGAGTGCCCACTACCATTCGTTGACAACAACAAACACCGCTCAAAACTTTACTTTTTATGCTCTCTTATGTTTTCAAAATAAAAGCTCTAGCACAAATATAGCAATCAATGCTTCCCTCTGCGAAGGGCCATTCTTTTACTTTATTGTTGAGTCAGTTTACCTACTTCTTTCTATCTTAGAAGCAAACACTTGTGTAAACTGTGTGCATTGATTCTTACATGTTTACCTATTGCACTTGTTATATTACTTTGTGTTGACAAGTATCCATGAGATATACATGTTGAAGTTGAAATCAACCGCTGAAACTTATATCTTCCTTTGTGTTGTTTCAAAGCTTTTTACTAAGAATTTATTGCTTTATGAGTTAACTCTTATGCAAGTCTTATTGATGCTTGTCTTGAAAAGTACTATTCATGAAAAGTCTTTGCTATATGATTCAGTTGTTTACTCATTGTCTTCATCATTGCTTCGAATCGCTGCATTCATCTCATATGCTTTACAATAATGTTGATCAAGATTATGTTGGTAGCATGTCACTTCAGAAATTATCCTTGTTATCGTTTACCTACTCGAGGGCGAGTAGGAACTAAGCTTGGGGATGCTTGATACGTCTCAAACGTATCTATAATTTCTGATGTTCCATGCTTGTTTTATGACGATACTTACATGTTTTGTTCACACTTTATATCGTTTTGATGCATTTTCCGGAACTAACCTATTAACAAGATGCCGAAGTGCCAGTTTTCTGCTGTTTTTGGTTCCAGAAAGGCTGTTCGGGCAATATTCTCGAATTCGACGAAACAAAGACCAAACATCTTAATTCACCGAGACGAACCAGAACACCGAAGGGGAGACGTAGAGGAGGCCGGGCCCCACACCATAGGGCCGGGCGGCAGGCCCCGGCCGCGCCGCCTATGGGGAGGGCGCCCGGTGCCCCTCCGACTTCGCCCTATAAAGTCCCTCGCGACCTAAAAACCCGACACCGATTGACGAAACTCCAGAAAGACTCCAGGGGCGCCGCCGCCATCGCGAAACTCCAATTCGGGGGACATAAGTCTCTGTTCCGGCACCCCGCCGGGGGAATTGCCCCCGGAGCCATCTCCATCGACACCACCGCCATCTTCATCGCCATCGCTGTCTCCTATGATGAGGAGGGAGTAGTTCTCCCCCGAGGCTGAGGGCTGTACCGGTAGCTATGTGGTTAATCTCTCTCTATGTACTCCAATACAATGATCTCATGAATTGCTTTGCATGATTGAGATCCATATGATGAGCTTTGTATCACTATTAATCTATGTGCTACTCTAGTGATGTTATTAAAGTAGTCTATTCCTCCTTCATGATGTAATGTGGACAGTGTGTGCATCATGTAGTACTTGGCGTAGGTTATGATCGTGATCTCTTGTAGATTGTGAAGTTAACTATTACTATGCACTCTAGAGTTACTTTATATGAACTCCGGAATTACTCTCTATGGTGTGACAGTGACAGTGTTTGCATCTTGTGTGATTCCTTTATGACGTTGTGGAGCTTGTTTACTCCGGCTTGAGGGTGCTCTCGTAGCCCTACACAATGAATGGTGTTTGTTATCCAACAATAGAGTCTTTGAAAGTAGTACAAAGGAAGAGAACTTATTTATTATGTGATAAATGTTGAGAGTGTCCACTAGTGAAAGTATGATCCCTAGGCCTTGTTTCCAATACTGCAAACACCGCTTACTTACTGTTCTACTGCATGTTTACTTGCTGCCATATTTATTTCAGATTGTTATTACCACTCATATTCATCTATACCACATGTGTTTTACTATCTCTTCGCCGAACTAGTGCGCCTATACATCTGACAAGTGTATTAGGTGTGTTGGGGACACAAGAGACTTCTTGTATCTTAATTGCAGGGTTGCTTGAGAGGACTATCTTTGACCTCTACCTCCCCGAGTTCGATAAACCTTGGGTGATTCACTTAAGGGAAACTTGCTGCTGTTCTACAAACCTCTGCTCTTGGAGGCCCAACACTGTCTACAAGAATAGAAGCAACCGTAGACATCAGTTGGTCGCAAACGGTGCGCCTCTCGACGGCGCACCAGATCCTCCGCGTCGATCTGGCCTGCGTCGCTTACCCTGCTCGCCCCAACGCATCTGTACGCACGGCCGTACGGAACTGTGGTGCTCCGTCGCACGCCGGCGTTTGTGGCGCGTTGATGTCGTTGATGCTCTTGGCGTTGCGGCGAGGCTATGGCCTGGCTTGGCTTGGCCTGGCGCCGCCGTTCACCCGGCGTGTGCCGCTGTGCTGCCATGGCCACTCTCGTGTCTGCTTCGCATGTAAGTGTTCAATCGCCTCCCTCTTCTTTCCCAACGCTCTCCTTCCTGTGCTAGATCAAGCCATGGCTGCTCCTCCTCTTGGAGATGCTGTTGCGCCATGTTGCTGCTGCTGTGCTTTGCTGGCTATGGCTGCTGCTGCTGCGCTGGGCTGTATGTATGCTGGTGCTTGTGCTGATGCTCTTCTTTTCCTAGCTTATGCGTGTGCTACCCTTATGCTCATATACATGCAATGCCTTTTTTTGTGGTGCTTCTATACTTGCTCATGAGCATGCTGTGATGCTCATGGCTTGCCATGTTGCTCCAGTTGTTGTTATACGTGCCATACCTCTCATATGTGCTCATTTCCTAGCCCCTGGCTTGATTATTATGCATAATCCTTGCATTCTGTAAGTGCCAGTGCTACTGGTGTGCTATCCCATGTGCTATGATTCATAGAAACTCCCTGTGGAGCAAGATTGTTACTGGATGGCTCCATCCCTGGATGATTTGTTGTTGTATATGCTTGATTTGATTATCTATGTTATAATTGTTCATGTACTGTGACTGATTAGCTCATATGGTTAATGTATTGGTGCTGGGCTGGGCTATAGCATGCTCTGTCATGTGTTAGCAAGTCCCTGATGATCATATGATCATTTGCTTGAAGGCTGATGTTTTATGTCCGTGCCTCTCGCTGCTCTCCTGTTGTGTAACACACAGACATGTGCTGGTGTGTGCTGGTGCTTGCTCAAGCATCAGCTGATGCTTGCAGTGATCCCTTGGATCATATGCAAGGTGCTGGTGCTATGATTACTTGTGTGATTCATTTATCTATATTACCTTGCTTTATTAGATGGATAAATGATGTGAACTGCATAGCAGTAGTGATCTCATGGATGGATTTGGTGAGGCTAGAGGGATGCCAACCACTGGTTGGGTACCCTAGCTCATACTGAACCCTACTGGGTGATGATGTGATGCTTTAGTAACCCTTTCTGTGTGGCTTAGGTAGCTGTTGTGACCCTAGCAGATCTTATCTGCTAGAAAAGGTTGCTCCTACCTTTATTGGATGCATCTGTGCACTATTCCTGGTAGTCTTCCATGGGCTGCTAGGATATTTGATGTTGAAATAACACTGGACAATTAATTGTCCAATAATCTGATGGTTTAGCTAGCTATAGGTGTGCTTTGTGTCTGGCTGACTAGACAGATCCATCAGTGATGGATTCCTTTGGTTATGCCACTGTTGGCATAACCAATGTTCCCTTGATGATTCCTAGCTGGTCACTGGTTTGCTGGCACCAAATGTCTTGGCAGCCACATGATGATACAAACAGGGTTTGCTACCCTTCTGTGCTTCTGTGATGCATGTGTATGCTTGTTTATGAGCAAGACATGATCTTGCTCAGGCTGTTTGGTGTATACCTCACTCCAGCTCCTAGAAAGGTTGTTGGTGTAGAGGATTTGCTTCTGTATGGTTTCTTGCTTGCCCTGCTCCTCCTTGTGGCTTGTGCTTGATCTCCTCCATGGTTTACTTCTCAACAGGAAACAGTTCTTTGCTTGAGCTGTTCCTGGATGGTTCTGGCTGTTCTTCCTGTTCTTGTTCTTGTGTTCCTTACCCTGCTTGTCGATGGAATGGCTAGGGTTTGCTCTGAAAAGCTTATATTTGGTCTCTCCTTGCTCTATGGTCGACAGCACTGCCTGTCTCCTTGGTGACTCACTGTGTGTGTGTGCAGCATGCACACAGCATTGTGAGCTGCCTGTGTGTGTGTGCTTGACTTGGGCTGTGAGAGGATCAGCTCGGAGAGCTTGGTTTATCCACCATCACTCCTATTTTTCTAACTGCCAAGTGGTTTTACCACTTGGCTTAATTCTTTTTTGTTGTCTTTGATTGCAGGGTTCAAATGGATGCTCTCAGATTTCTTCATCAAGAGATGATCAAAGATTCATGAAGAATTTAATTAGTAGTTTAGGCATTTACACAACTTGTAATTTTCCTTTTCTTTTTATTTAATTTCTGTAATGTATTGTAATCATTGTAATCCTTAAGAATATTGTAAATGACTTTGTATCTTGTGTGTTAATCAATAAAGCTCAAGGTTTTTCTATTGAGCTTTATATATGTGTTATATTATTTTATGTTCTTAATTATTCAATTGTTTATTGAATTGTCTCAATTTGAATTATGAAATGTTCAATTTGAAATTCAAACACAACTTGTTTGAATTCAATCATGCAACTTAAGTTGAGAGGTAGGTTACCCCCCTCTCTTCTCGAAAACCCTAATTGACTCTATTGAGATCCAAGTTTATCGCACTCTCGAAACCCTAACCCTGTAAGGTGTCGAGAGAGAAACTTGTCCCCCTTTGCAGTTTTTTTTAAAAGCGCGAAATTTCCCCAGATTTTACGCAATGCACATCCCTTTCTAAATTCTACCCCTCGATCGTCTCTAAACCTGGGATATTACAGCCTTTCCCCCTTAAAGAAAACTTCGTCCCGAAGTTGTGGTTGTAATACCTGAATAGTTCGGGGTATGTTTTCCTCAGATCTTCTTCCTTCTCTCAGGTGGCTTCCCTCTCGGGATGATGCTTCCATTGAATCTTACAGTACTTGATTGCTCTATTCCTTAGTTGTTTCCAGTTTTCCTCGAGAATCTTGGCTGGCTTCTCGATATAAGTCAAATCTGGTTGTAATTCTAGCTCATCATGTGATGCTGATACGTCTCAAACGTATCTATAATTTCTTATGTTCCATGCTACTTTTATGACAATACTTGCATGTTTTATACATACTTTACAGCATTATTATACATTTTCCGGCACTAACCTATTAACAAGATGCCGAAGTGCCAGTTTGTTTTCTGCTGTTTTTGGTTTCAGAAATCCTACAAAGGAAATATTCTCGGAATTGGACGAAATCAACGCCCAGGGTCTTATTTTTCCGCGGAGCCAAGACCGGAGGGGTTACGAAGAGGGGCCACGAGGGCCCGGCACCATAGGCCGGCGCGGCCAGAGGGGGGCCCGCGCGCCCTATGGTGTGGGCCCTCGCGCCGCCTCCAACCCTACCCTTCCGCCTACTTAAAGCCTTCGTCGCGAATACCCCTGTACCGAGAGCCACGATACGGAAAACCTTACTGAGACGCCGCCGCCGCCAATCCCATCTCGGGGGATTCAGGAGATCGCCTCCGGACCCTGCCAGAGGGGAATCATCAGCGGAGGGCTCTACATCATCAGGCCCGCCTCCGGATTGATGCGTGAGTAGTTCATCCTTGGACTATGGGCCATAGCAGTAGCTAGATGGTTGTCTTCTCCGCTTGTGCTATCATTGTTTAGATCTTGTGAGCTGCCTAACATGATCAAGATCATCTATTTGTAATGCTACATGTTGTGTTTGGTGGGATCCAATGAATCTAGAATATTATGTCAAGTTGATTATCAATCTATCATATATGTGTTGTTTATGTTCTTGCATGCTCTCCGTTGCTAGTAGAGGCTCTGGCCAAGTTGATACTTGTAACTCCAAGAGGGGGTATTTATGCTCGATAGTGGGTTCATGCCTCCATTAAATCTGGGACAGTGACAGAAAGTTCTAAGGTTGTGGATGTGCTGTTGCTACTAGGGATAAAACATCGATGCTTTGTCTAAGGATATTTGTGTTGATTACATTACGCACCATACTTAATGCAATTATCTGTTGTTTACAACTTAATACTGGAGGGGGTGCGGATGCTAACCCGAAGGTGGATTATTTAGGCATAGATGCATGCTGGATAGCGGCCTATGTACTTTGTCGTAATGCCCTGATTAAATCTCATAGTAATCATCATTTATATGTATTGAATCTTTATTTGTCAATTGCCCACCTGTAATTTGTTCACCCAGCATGTTAGTTATCTTATTGGAGAGACACCACTAGTGAACTGTGGACCCCGGTCCATTCTTTTACATCTGAATACAATCTACTGCAATCATTGTTCTCTACTGTTCTTTGCAAACAAACATCATCTTCCACTCGATACGTTTAATCCTTTGTTTTCAGCAAGCCGGTGAGATTGACAACCTCACTGTTACGTTGGGGCAAAGTATCTTGATTGTGTTGTGGGTCCACGTTGGCGCCGGTTTCACTGGTGTTGCGCCGCACTACACTCCTCCACCAACAACCTTCACGTGCTTCTTGGCTCCTACTGGTTCGATAACCTTGGTTTCATACTGAGGGAAACTTGCTTCTATACGCATCATACCTTCCACTTGGGGTTCCCAATGGACGTGTGCTTCGCGCGTATCAAGCTAAATTTCTGGCGCCGTTGCCGGGGAGATCAAGACACGCTGCAAGGGGAGTCTTCACATCCAATCTCTTTACTTTGTTTTTGTCTTGCTTTACTTTACTTTATTTAGTGTCTTGTTTGCTTTATATCAAAAACACAAAAAAATTAGTTGCTTTACTTTCTGTATTGTTTACTAGCTCTATATTAAAACACAAAAAAATTAGTTACTTGTCTTTACTTTATTCTATTTGCTTAGTTTACTTTTATTACTATTAAAATGAGTAATCCTGAAGTTGAAGTTCGTTCTTTTAAGCAACAAGGTGGGGAAAGTTTTAAAGATGCTTGGTACAGAATTAGTAATGCTCATCATAGGTGCGTTAAGAAACACTCCACTATTATCCTTCTTAGGAACTTTTATGTTGGTATATCTAGCTGGAATAGGTATGTTCTTGATACTCTTTCGGGAGGTAATTTCCTAGGTACTCCTGCTTTAGAAGCTAGCTGCATCATTGAGAGTCTAGTAGGAACACCACCTGTTAATGAAGTTAAAATTGAAATCTCTCTTGAGGATGTCATGAAAAAGTTGGAAGCCATAGAGAAAAAATTTCCAAGTGTTGAAACTAAATTGGGAATGCTACTTGATAATACTGATAAACTTGATAAATCCCTAGGAGGAATTGATGAAAGAATTGGTGTCCTAGAAACTTGTGTTGTCCATGATAATCAAACCAATAGGATTAGTGAACTTGAAAAAGCTATGGGAACCTTGGGTTCAACTTTTTCTTCTCTTAAGTTTAAGGAGAAAGCTTATGTGGGTAAAGAGCAAAAATTCATGTATGTCTCTAAGGTGCCTAAACAAAAGAATTATTATAGGCCTAAAATTGATAAAACCCCTAGCACCACTATGGGAAATTTAGATAATGGAGCATCTAAGGTACCCTCTGCAACAAGTTGTGTTTGTAAGAAAAATTATGATGTTGATGCTTCTTCTCTTGATAATACTTGATTTGCACTTTCTGCGCCTAGCTGAAAGGCGTTAAAGAAAAGCACTTCTTGGGAGATAACCCATGTTTTATTTTATTTACTGTATTGCTGAGTCTTGGAAGTTGTTACTACTGTAGCAACCTCTCCTTATCATGTTTTTGTGCCA